>VDFB02193867.1:293114230-293514526 GCA_007258455.2 Sequoia sempervirens
ATTACAAAGAAACACACATTATGGTGTGATGGAGGAAGTAAAACCCTAGAGTAACCATTTTTAAATCTCTAAGCTTTTTCTTTAGCCTCAATAAACTTATCAATATAAGTTTGATATTTTCTAGTGCTTACCTTAGCCACCTTCTTCCCTTCATACACCAACCTCGTATCTTTGGCTATGAGCTTAGCATCAACTATGAAATGGAGGCCACCCAGCTCAACTTCCCCATCTTTCCACGCATTCACAATTTTGTAGCTCAGTTGCTTGTTGTATCCTTCCATGGCAGAAAAATAAGGGGTAAACCCAACCCGCTCGAACAAACCCTAAAGCTCTACATTCTTCCTGAGGGAGTCATATTTACTCAGCTTTTTTCTCTTTTTGGGGCCACCCATGGCTTTCTCCTTGGCTAAGTAATTCTTAGGAAGAAGTAAAAAATCATCTCTTCGTCCTTCCTTGTTCACAACCATCGCAATAGGTAATTTAAAAACTTCAGTCTTGATAGAGACTTGGTGATTTTCATTTGCAAGAATAATGGCTTGAACCTTCTGGTAGTTTGATTAAAACAATCAAACTGAATGCAAAGCCAAATATCATGTTTTTGAATCCCATCATTATGAAAACTGATTACTCTGCCACCTTTATGAGCCATGATTACTCTTTTTTATTATCCTCCTTCCCATCGATGATAACACATGTCAAAATATCTTTTCCAAATTCAGACACTAAATTTTTAGAGATATGAACAATAATCCCAATTCCCTCATTAACATATTTCTTTTTAACACACAAGGTTTCCAAATCAATTTTTCCTTTCCACCCTTTTCTTTTTAAATCTTTCAAATTTGGCATACCACTATCTTTAATATTGTACTTCCCAATTAGTCTAATCAGCAAGCCCAATTGCCACCAAAGAAAGAAAACCACCAACTTGACAGCTGGACGACCCTGCGAGCCACTAAATTTAATTAGTATCATCCTTTCTGTGATTAATCAAATCCCCCACTCTATTCTTAGCAATTATTTCTTTAATTTGGTTTGATAAATTGGAAAAATCCCAAAATTTTAACACCTCCTGCCTAAAACCAAAATTCGCTAAGGCATTTGTAGCCTTGTTGCCTTCCCTAAAGGTGTGGTAGATTTTGTAACTTTGGAAAGAATGTAACATATTTTTGCAGTCATCTAGAAAATCTTTTATCTCCCAAGGGGCCTCTACTTTATTATTTAAATAGTCAATTTTCAACTTAGAATCACCCTCCAAAATAACATTTGTGTAGCCATTATCTTGAAGATAACATATTCCTATCCAAACAATATATGCCTCTACCAAGTTATTTGTTGATGTTCCCAAGCCCTTGTTGTTTCCAGCCACATAGATTCCCCGATCATTTATAACAACCCCACCTACACCCACCAGGCTAGGGTTCCCTTTTGAGAAACTATCAAAATTAAATTTAATCCGCTCAGGGTTTGGGGGGATCCAAATAGTACTTTTCCTAATAATCTGTTTAGCCCAATTAACATTATTATGGTCATGAGAAAGACCCCAATGTTGCTGGATTCTCATCTCTTGATATGAAGGCCCTTTCTTTGATGGAGCATACTTATAGCTTTCTATATTCTCTTGAATCTATTTCCTGATTTAATGATGGAAAAAGGTCCTCTTAACTTGGCCTTGATCTAGTGTTGTAATATGCATAACATATTCACATTAGGTCTTAGGCCCTTGTGAACTAAATGGATTAAATGATACCTTACTTAAGTGTTGTGAAGTGTTGTAATTCACTTTAACACTTTTTTAAGGTCTTGTTAATGAATCACACCTAAATAACCTCTTTTTAACATTAATCTTGCCTTATTTCAAAGTGTTGCAAAATGTTGTAACACACTTTCACACTTTTCTAAGCTAATCATTAATAATTGGGCTTTATTATGCTTTAATTGGCCCCATTTTGCATCTACAAGCCTTATTTATGTGTATTTTTTAGGATAATCCTAACAAAAGCATTTAAAACACCAAAATCCCAAAAACCCACCTCAAATTCCTAAGGTGGGACTCATTCGCCATTTTGGGTGAATGAGTCCCCTTAAGGTGGAACCCATTTGCCTAGGGTGGTGAATGAGTCCCATTTAACTCAAAATAAAATTTAATTTAAATCTTTGGCAGGATTTTATTCTCCAAGATCCAATTCCACCTTGTAGTGTTGTAATTTTGGGAATTATTGCATAATTGAGTATAAATACAAGTTTCTTTCATTCATTTCTCACCCAACAAGTTGAATGAGCATCCTTATAGAAAATTTGAGTTCACAAGAGTATTCAAGAGTATTCAAGAGCATTCAAGGGTAGATTATTTAGGATTTTAGAGCATTCTTCAAGCATCAATCATCATGCCAAAGATCTCTTGCTTCATGTTTGTTATTGTGCTAACAATTGTGGTGTAGGGTTTTGTAATTCAAGCAAACATTGCATTCAAGATCTATCTCCTTCAAGCTAGAGTCAAGAACCACCTCCATTTTAGCCATTTCAAGCATACTTATAGCATCTTATTGCTAGGGTTTGGTGATTTATAGCATCATATCTTCTTCATTCATCATTCTCCTTTCATATTTTATTTCATTTCAAGGATTGATTTCCAACAAGGGGTTTGACCAAGGAAAACCCCTATCTAGTAACCCCCAAACATTTTTCCCCTCCTTTGTGTGTGATTTGTAGGGATAGGTTACATATTTCTCAAGGAGAAAGATTGGAGAAGTGTTGCAAAACATCCAAATTTGTCAAAATTATCAAGTGTTGAGCCTTGGAGATCATCTACATGTCACAAATTGTTGTTTTAGATCTAGAAACCAATCAGGAAGAGCAAAGTAGAGTGAGGAGTACAAAATCAGCTTTTGAAGCTTCAGAAAAGCCTAATTGGACTGATTCACCACTTTTGGTGAATGATTCCTAGTTCCAATCATTTTTCAATACTTTGAAAATTTTGATACCCTTTTGCCTGAAAACCTGTTCCGACACAATTTCCCATAAACAGGACTGATTTTCCCAACTTGGAAAATGAGTCCCAGTCATCCTTAATAGAAAAATTTCCAACAATTTAGACCTCCATTCAGCCACCTTCCATATTTCCAAGTGCACACATTCTGCTTTATAGTTTTTTGTTTCATTTTAATCACTTTCCAGGTCATTTAGTGTTAGTTTGCATTCAATTAGGGTTTTTGCATTCCATTTTGCATTTCATAATATTTTCCAAGTCTAAACTTGGTGGTGAACCCCCCCACTAGATCATATTCAACCCCTAGGATAGCCCTTTGCAAGATCTCTTTCTCCCTTGAATTGAGATCTCAAGGGTTATCCTTGAATGAAATTGGAAAAGTGGGTATGCTCTATGTCCAAAACCATATGATAGCATCCAAACCACTTTTTCACCAAAAAAATCCCAAACTTCTTGAGAATAAGAACATTGAAAGATCAGATGGGTAATAGTTTCTTCCTCTTCATTACAAAGATAACATTTATTAACCAAGTACCATCCCCTTTTCTTAATATTTTCAATTGTAAGAATCTTTCCATGCCTCACAGTCCACCAAAAGAAGTTAATCTTAGGGATTAATTTCTTGCTCCATATAGAATTCAAATTAAAGACCCCTAACTGAAGAGGCTACAAATCCATAGTCTCATAAGTAGATTTAATAGAAAACCACCCAGAAGCATTTTTTATCCAAATTCACTCATCATTCCTATTTCTTGAGAAAAGATCTAGGTTCCCAATCTGTCTCAAGAGGGAGACCAAAGAAGCATCCTAGTTCAATTGTCTACCACCCTTGAGAATAGCATTATTCAAATAGTTTTTTAATTCAATCCATTTTGGTCTCGTACCTTCCCAATTTAAGTAATTTGAGACCTTCTTTCCAAAGCTTCTCTTCAATCTAATTCTATTTTTTTGAAAGTTGTCACTAGCTGAAAAAGGGGCATAGGTTGACCAAGCATCCTCCAAAAAGTCATCTCTAATCCCATTTCCAATTCTTAGTTTCACTCCTTTTATTAGAGTGCATATCACTTTTAGTAGATTATTCTAGAAGACAGACCCACAGGGGAGTTCCTTATTCCCGAGGAAACAACAAACGCCCTTGTTAGCCAAGTATTTAGCCCGAAGAATCTACACCCAATCTTTTTGTCCCTCTAGAAGAAACCAACCCATTTTTTCCACAAGAGCTTTATTGAACCTTTTTATTCTTCTTATTCCCAATCCTCCTTCTCTCTTCTGAGTGCAAACAATTTCCCATCTAACAAGCACCATTATTTTCCTTTCTTCCACCTCTGACCATAAGAACCTCCTTTGAATCATTTCAATTTTCTCAGCAATATAGGTAGGAATGTTAAAGAGACAGAGATAATAGATAGGTATATTTTGTAGGGAAGCTTTTAAGAGTTGAACCTTCCCTCCAAAACTTAGCAATTTTCCTTTCCATCCTGCCAACTTCTTCTGAATATTTTCCACAATATAATTCCAATAGTTACTATTGGTTTTTCTTGATATTAAAGGTAACCCCAAATAGGTAGCAGGTAAATCAGCCTCTTGACATCCTAAGATATTATCACTTTGTCCTTAACAATCTAGCTAGTATTGAAAAAATAGATTTTTCTCTTTTGATAATTAATATATTGGCCAAAAACCTTAGCATATTTATCCAGGATCACTTTCCATTGTTTCGCTTCTAAAATAGAGGCCTCCCCCAAGAGGATAGTGTCATCAAAAAATTGTTGATGTGAAGCAGGGAGAAGGGAAGAAGTAGCACAGAAACCTTCCAAAGTTTTATTTTCAAGTTGTTTCTTAATGTTATGACCCAAAGCTTCAACAATGATAAACAGATAAGGAGACAATGGGTCCCCCTATATTAGGCCATGGCCAGAAGAGAAGAAACCTTGAGGAACCCCATTAATCAAAATAGAATACTTAGGGGTAGTGACACATGATCTTATTAAGTTGAGAATTTTACCTTTAAAGCCAAAAATTTTCAAGAACAACAAATAGAAAATTTCAAGATACTTGATCATAAGCTTTAGAGATATCTAGTTTTAGAGCCATACCCTATTTTTTGTTGTGATCCATAGAGTGTAACACCTCATGAGTGTAAATAGCTACATCCAAATTTTATCTTCCCTAGACAAACCCTTTCTGATTAACAGCAATCATTTTATTCAAAACTAATTTCAATCTGTTAACCATAATTTTAGAGCAGATTTTATAGGTGGTATTACACAAAATGATTTTTCTATAGTCATTCATAGAAGAAGCTTCATTAGTCTTAGGTATAAGTGCAATAAAAGTGGTATTCAACTAATTTATAAGTGTTCCTGGTCTAAAGAAATCCCGGAAAATGTGAACAGGTCAAAAGAAACAATGTCTTAGTAGACCTAGAAAAATTTGGGGGGAAGCCATCCGGCCCTGACACTTTGAAAGTGCCAAAGGAGAAAAAAGCCTCCTTAACTTCACTCATAGAGACTTTTTTAGAAATTTCATTTAATTCTTGATCTGTGATAACATTAGGAATCACCTGCAAGACGTCATCCAATTCAGAATTATCCACCATCGGCAATTCAAGAAAATTAGAAAAAATGAAACAACCTCCTTAGCAATGTCCTCCTCCCTATCAAGTCTATTCCCATCAGAAGTAACCAAAGATCTAATCCTATTTCTTCATTTGTTTTTTAAGGTAGATTGGTGGAAAAACTTTGTATTGTTGTCCCCTTCCCTCAACCATTGGATTCTTGATTTCTATTTCTAGAAGATTTTTTTTCTTTATTTATTTTATACCATTCAGATCTAAGAACCCTTTCTTGGTTAGAAGTCTCTTCATCCCTAATTCCCAACTCCATCATGTCTTGAATCTCCTTAAGTTTTAAACTTAAATCTTTTTTGGTAATTAAGACGTTCCCAAACAAGTATTTATTCCACCCATTAACCTTTACTTTGACCATTTTTAGCTTCTGAACAAGTCTATACATGGGAGTACCATCACAAGGCACATTCCACCACTCTTCAACTAGAGATTTGAAGTCTAGATGAAGAGACCACATTATTTCATATTTAAAAGGAAAAGTTACTTTAACCATTGTATCATCCCATTCTAGGAGGAAAGCACTATGATGAGAGCCTATTCTGTGGAAAGTTGTAAGGGTGATATTTTGCCAAATATTCCAATTGGAGGAAACAAAAAACCTATCCAACTTTACCTAGATTAGATGACAACCCTACCTCCTATTTGTATAAGTAAAAAGAGATCCATTCAAATGAATTTCCATTAACCCCACTAAGTTAAGAAACCCTGATAAGTCCATCATGCTATCTAAGAAATCAATAAGAACTCCACTCTTTTCTAAGGGGTACAAAGGGGAATTAAAATCCCCACCAAGTATCCAAAAATATTCACTTCTATTAATAATGATACCCTCCAATAGGTTCCAAAGATCTAGCCTATCCAATCTTGAGTTAGGACCATATATATTGACCATATTCCACTTGGCAAGGGATATATTATCTTCCAAAGAAACAATGAGACAGTTCTTATTGTAGAAATTTATCCTTCCAGCAAGCCTAGAAGTGTTCCAACAAGTCGCAATCCCCCCGAGGCCCCTCCGCATCACTAACTTCAAAACTAGCACCAAACCAAAGCCACTTTATCACCTTCTCAAAACTTTCTCTTTTCATTTTAGTTTCTTGAATTAAAAGAACATCTGGTTTAACATCAACCACACAAGCTTTTAACAAATTTTATTTATAGGGGTCGTTAAGTACCTTACATTCCAAGACAACAAATGCATCAAAGCAAAAGAAAGTATTATCCATTGATACGACAACGAGAGGAGAAGATCTCCCCTTACTTCTTTTTGGATTTACTCCCATCCAGGGAGTCAAGAGTCTGTTGCTTACCAGCTGCCACATCCCTTGTTTCTTTGATCCTCGACTCTTTTAATAGTGGTCTGCCCACTTTGGTATTTCTTCTTACATCCAAATTTTTCTTTTTCCTTGATTTTATATTTATCCATTCCTCATCCACCACACCCTCTTTCTAGGAGAACAAGAATTCCCCAAGAAATTCTTGCTTCTTTCTTTTCCCTCCTCATGCTTATCTTCTGGTGTATGCTCCTCCACCAAATCCAAGTCTTTCATAGGAAGCTCGGAAGAGGAATTTAGTAACTTTTCCATCTGACTTTCAATCTCCCTATCCTCCAAAAAATCATTTTTTTGTTCCTGAATTTTAGAGATGCCTCCCTCCAATCCCTGTGATAATATTTTCAAATTATCCATCTTTTCATTACCATTTTGTGGTTCAATATATTTCTCTAAGGAAAGCGAGGAGATAATCCTAACATTTTCCCCCTCATACAAAACCAAATCAACATTGTCCTTCAAAACACTCACATTGAGGTTCTGGCCCTCAACCTCAGACAACAAATGAGAAGGCACCATCACCTTATCAAAAGGCAGCATTGTTGAGTTAGGAACTAGTGTAGTAGGCTCCTTAATCAGATTCATTGGAGTCACATTTTTCAAGGGAGAGTTCTATAGGGTTCCTTGTTGAGGCTTTTTAGGCTCAAGTGGGGATTTTTTACAAACATCCTATAAATGGCCAAACTTATTACACCCTTGAAAAAAGACCAAAGCTTTCTCATATTCAAATGGCTGAACCCATCTCCCAAATCTTTATTTTAAGGTCACAGAGGTGGGAAGAATAGTATTTACAACTACATTCACACAATTTCGAGCATAAACTAGTCTAGACTTGAGGAGGGTACTTGATCCACTGTAACCAAGGTGCCAAAGGAATTCGCAATTCCTTTAAAGACATTTTGGTGCTAGAATTCCAAAGGAAAACTAGGAAGCCTAACCTAGGTAGGAGCAACTTTACCCAAGTCAATAGAGGCATCAAACCCTAGTTTCCACTTACACTGGGAAAAAATATTCTTGAAGCTTCTATCAAAATTCCAAGGGCCTCCCATGAGAAACCTAATCATATCCTCAAGGATAACAAAGGTAAATAAAAATAGATCTTTAGGCATAGCACTTATGGAGACACTGCCCTTGAGATTCCAAGTGTCAGTGGCCCACTTACGCACCTAGACAATATTAGGACAGCCAACAAAGAACTTTCCAATCAAGGACAGCTTTAGACCTTCTATAGCATCATTCAATATTACATTTGGGACATCCACTTCATCCCCCTCAATAGTGCAGAAAGAAAACAAAGAATCTTAGGGTGCCTTTGTCGAAGCCTTTCCACCAAAAAGATTTTCCACATAGGATACATTGTGCTCACCAGCTAACAAAGTGTCCTTACCCCCGAGAGAAGGGTCAGACCCATTCAAACCCCTAAGAAAAGGCACATGTGAAGCACCAAGTGTACTTTTAGTCCCCCCAAAAGATGAAGGCGAGGAAGTGACATTCTGGGAAGGAGTGAAGTGCATGGATGGGGGAGCCCCAATGGACCCCCCCA
Source organism: Sequoia sempervirens (assembly GCA_007258455.2). NCBI lineage: Eukaryota > Viridiplantae > Streptophyta > Pinopsida > Cupressales > Cupressaceae > Sequoia > Sequoia sempervirens. The sequence goes on from VDFB02193867.1 coordinate 293,122,723, forward strand.
AGCTGATTCATTAGGAAATGCAGAAGCTCAAAAATTTGAAAAATGGAGTTCGCGCAAAGAGCTCAGAATGTTAAAATATTTGTTGTGTTGTTTCTCAGGTTTTTGGGCACATCCCATGTTTCCCTAAATGGTGAAGTTGTTTCATAGTCACTCTAGCCTTTATTGTCCATTGACTTTGGTAAGGATTCAAAGCTGCAATAGGAGTTACTCTTGAAAGAGCTTCATTTCCTGTATTAGTTTCATGATGAGATATATTGTTTCGAGGCTTCATCCCTACATGACCATAGTGTAAGGAGAATAGTAATCAATTAAGAAAATCAAATGTATATTTTTTCCATTGTTTTTATCTAAGAAGTTAATAAATAAAGAATTATAATTAATAAGTATAATACAATAGATTTAAAATAACAAGATATCTAAATAACTAATATAATAAATAACAAATTATGTAATTATTATTCTATGAATTAATAAAGAAACAATTCATATATATTTAATATTTTTATTAATTTAATAATTAGTATATATATAATTTTTAATTATATAATATTAAATTGAATAATGTATAGTAGTTTAGGTGTGTTTTAGAATATATTCTGTATTCAATTATAATTAAAAAGACTACATACAATTATGATTTATGTTTTGTTTTATGTTGTTTAAACTAAAAAAAGTATTAATAAATCATTTTAATTGAAATGTGTCTAAGAGAAATGCTAAAAAGTTAAAACAAGTAACTATAAACATGTCGAGTCAACAAAAATTTGAAATTATATTAATATAAAAAACTTAAATGATAAATACCTCTATAAAAAATTTCAAATAGTTGTGTTGATTTGTTTGAAAATAAATATTCACTATCAAAAAAAATTACTCCTATAAACAACATAGAGATAAAGAGAAAATTAGGGAAATAAGAAATAAATTTTTATATAAATAATTTGAAATTTCCTATAAGTACATGAAATCCGAAACCAATGCAATCGTGAGCAATCACAACTTTGAACAGAAAATCTATGAGATCAAGGCATTAAAAATACTTTGAAAGAGAAATCTATTAACTACATTTTTGTGGAACGATTACCACTCTAGCCATTATTTGGAACAAATATCACTCAAGACATTCTTTTGATGACCCAAATCCCTACATTTTAGATAATCACTTGCACTCACTGCATTATGTGAGGCAAGGAGATAGAATGGATGCTCAAATTGTTATTTTAGAGCTTTTTTCAGTCTTAATAATATCGAAGCAGTAAATATTTTGAACACCCAATTTTTTAAAGTACCTAGAAGGAAGATATTTTTAGTTTATGAAATAGAGCATATATGTTATAGTTTACCTTATAAAACATATAGTTATTTTTCCCTCAAAAAATGGCAGAGTTTCAATGGCATCCTAAAAGGAAAACAATCTCACAAAACAACCTTGACCTCAAAAAGAAATAGCCAATTGCGACATCATATTGTCATGAAAATATGATTAATAAAAAAACTAAGCAGGAAGAGATATAAAATCCATAATTTTCCCAACCATCAAGGTTACTGCCCTAAGTAGTGAAAATATTTTCTTCGTCCTCTTATGTTCTCCTAGGAGGAACTTCAACATCGTGATTACCATCATCTTGAATGTTTTGGCATTGAGGTAAGATAGAAAGATTTAACTAGAGGAATTTGTCATGACCCAAGGGTGGAGGCCAACCAAGGAAGGGTCATCACCTTAGGTGGGTCTAGGAGTGATGCTAGGAGCCTAAGCAGCCATGCCTTTTGTGAGACCTGCCATTTGATACACCCTATTTGACTACATTTTGATTTGAGCATGTTGATACTTTATGTGTTTTAGAATATTTCAGGATGATCATGGACATTGGATGTTATGTTGGTTTCATGTTTATGATGTTTATGATGATTATATGCATGTTATGCTTTCTTTATTTGATATTCTCATGTTGATCTGATTATCATGGTAGGAATAGATAAGTGGTTATGATATATAATTGATAAGATGTTAAAATTGAATTAGGTGTATATGTGATTTCTTTATAATAATGTCATGGCTAGTCTAAACTAACAGAATATGTTAATTACTAGAAAAAGAATAATTATGGATATTGATATTGATATTTCAAATTTATTAATTTCAAGATTTGAATGTGTTAATTATATATGTGGATTTGTTGAGTTAATTATTGATTATCATGCATTATATATATTGGCATGTGGAAATTAAGTGTGCGGGTACACGCCCATGGCCAATGGGATTGGAGGTAACCAAGGGTACCTGATTGTTTTATCCATGTAAAACCGACTATGATCCATTTGGAGGGGCCATAGTCTCATTGTGTTGTATTTTATTTTGTGATTAAAATATTTAGTGTTTAATTTTGTGATCATGTTTAAAATCCAATTAAGCTTTTGATGAGGGTTGTGGGGAATGTTGAATTATCCTTATTATGATTTAAATTCAATTTTATTTTAAGGGTTTTAAAGGTTAATTTGGTCCTTAAATTGGGTTAATTGACCCTTAATTAATGTAACACCCTACCACGCAAACCCCAAAGGACAACTTATAATCTACAATTATAGCACAATTTTTTTTTAAGTAAAACTAATATAAATTGTACATTAACATACATCACTTATAGTGCAACTATACATGTACATTATCTAGCTACGTCCTCTAGGGTAAACATGACTACATTACTTAACCTAATCGCATTCCCATAATGATGATTAACTAATCAAAAGTATTCATCTTTACAATCATAATGTAGAAAAAATATACAATGCACATACATCCATCACATTACATAAATAATAAACATTTGCAAGAGAACACATGATAATACCAAGAATATATCTAAATTACATTAATCATAAGAGTTTGCATTGCTTCCAAATTATAAATGTACCACAATGCTTCCCAACACAAAGTGGGAATGATACATCAATTACAAGGGTAATACAACTAAAATGAACATGATACATATCAACAATTCTATCTCCAAATCTAGTGAAGCTTTGTAAGTACTGCAAATAGTTCAACTCCATGCAGCTTGATCTTCAGCTGAGGATCCAGTGGGGTGCAAAGCACATTCCACCCAACCATGTGGACCCTAAGGCCCAACCCCCGTGCTAGGAGATGACAAGAAGGACCCACAACATAAAACAACCAAATGAACAAGGCTAACAAGACTCCACGACAAGAGCAACAACACAAGAGACATTTTCTTCCAGAGGTACAAGAACAACAAGGGGGGAACAACAAGCATACAAGGTTGCTAAAGGGAGGAGTGTCATCACATGGCTCAATATGGGTTACCCAATGCGGACCTTCATATGTTATCGGCCCCCATCCTAGGTTACCCTGGCAACCTCAACCAATCCTTGGCCCCCATTCTTACACATGTGGAATCAACTTAACTTTCTTGAAGACAAGGTAGTTTATTTGCCACTCTAGGCCTTCCCACTCATCCCAAGCCTAAACGAGCACCTGGGGCCATGAGTGAGGCTACATTATCTGAATTAATGTGAGAAACTACCCCAAACCCCCTAATTAATTATTAGTGTTTTCACTAGATTAAGAAACTTCCAATGGGTTACCCTAGGCACCACTTTGGGTCCTGACCCCCATTGAAAGCCACTCCCCTACTAGCAACAAAAGACTCACAGTCACTAGCTAGTTAATCCAACTTGCACAAACTAGAAAATCCATATAAATATGCACATAAAACAAGGAATGCACCACCTCCCACAAGATCTTCATAGTAAAACAATTCCTGGTGCAAGGCTTAAACCCACATAAATAAATCAAGTATAAAGATCAATCACTTTCAAGTGAAACAACATAAAACCCATGCAAACACGTAGGGCTTGATATGGGTTACCTAATGCGGATATTCCTAGGTTGTCGGCCCCCATCCTAGGTTACCCTAGTAGCCTTACCTAATCCCCAACCCCCATACCAGCTCATGCAAATAAAAATAAAACCCCCTCTAACCTTTGGAAGACTGTCAAATCACTAATAAAATGGTTTCCCCATCGAATTGGCAACAATCACATGATCCCAAAAGACTAATTACAATCCACAATTATGAATCAACAATTGTAGAATATGGAGGGGTAACATCATAGCAAGACCTTCAAACTCAAACAAAACTAACATAATCCCCTCAATACAAAACCAACCACAATATCAAATCCACTCAATGACCATTAGGCACAAACAGGCTCCCACTTAAACCATAACCAAAATCAACATACTTTCCAAACATTGATCCAATCCCCAATACACAATATAGTATTCAATTCAAGCAACCCTTACATCATAAACATGAATACTCCGTAGAACAAAATCACTTCCACTTTGAACAATAATCAAATCAATTGATTCATGGGAGAACATGATAAACCACATTTTAGAGAATATCAATTTAATTACCCCTTTTATCCACATACAATTACTCTAATTATGTACATGCAAATAAAACTCCTATCCCCTCACTTAAAATCTTAAACCTATCTAAATAAATTTTCCCTCTTAATCATTTATCTATATTAATCTTTTAATTCCCATTTACTCCATATTTCAGCCAAGAGATCATTTATCTATATAAGAACTAAATCAAACCTTTCCAATGAAATGAGTTGAAGTAAATCAATTGAATTACATTAAAACAAATAATACCCATTTAATGCAAATCTACAAGAATTATAAATACACATTTTAACATAGCTTGATTATGTAAAGTACATTCTAAGATTTATAGACTAACGGCTTAATTTATTTTGAATACTCTCCTATTGAAATCATTTTATTAAATGGAATTTACTCATTTGAAGTTTCCCTCAATTACTACTTGGCATATCTTATAACGAACTATATATTATATATCTATAAATACATCTTTGTATATGTATATATATATATATATATAACTTCAAAACTGTTGGTTTACAAAACAACGAAACAAATATATATATAGACAAATAAACATATAAATATTCCCAACTTATAAATATATATGAACTACGTCTATCAAACTAAATAAATGAAATTATTCCAAGAAATCAAGTAACTAGAAGAGTTAAATAAATATTTTGTTAACGTAGTATTCTACTACTCTTCAATGCTAGAATCTTTAGCCCAAAACTTAGTTCAATCCAACAATAATATATTAGTCAATATTTAATTTACAAATAATTATAAAATCCATTACTCGAGAACTCTCTCCAATTATTCAATTGCATATAAAGATACATATATAAATATATATTGTTTCTTGATAATAGTTCAAATTATTGAGTGGCCTATATATATATCTACATTCGTCGAAAAACAAACATGCAGTTGTATATAAACATACATGTCAAAACAATAGAATGAAAATCAAAAAATCAAGTTCCAATTACTACTGTAATGTGCGACTAGACTAATTATGAATAGAAGTAATAGGAATGATTATTGTAGAAGATTTAGAGGCCGACTTCTAGTGTAGAGCCATCTCAAAAAAAATATGGAGATAAATTTGAATATAAACATGGCTGAGTGTAAACAACAGAAAATTTGATCAGAGAAGGAGAGGGAAGGATTGATGAGAGTTTAGAAGAATAAAAAGGGGTGCTCCAACAAAGAAAAATTGAAGGCCATGAAATGGTGGATGCTTTGTGCAAGCAAAAGATCACATTCATAAACACTGGAGGCGTTTGAAGATTGGAAAATTGGCTTGGCAAATGAAAGCAGTAGAGTATCCTAGCTTCAAGACTTCTATTCAATGTTGCAAGCAAAATGACATTGCCATGAAGTATGGACTAGCGTAAAGCATGATCAGTGCACTCTTCAAAAGAATTAACGGCTACAAGAAATTGAATTCCAACTCAAAATTAACCACAAGTAAATAGTGCAAATTAGGGGATGCATGGAAAGAGGCATATAAACAACCTCAAAACTCACAGATTTCCCTTAGGTTGCTAAAAACGGTGAACTCTATTGCATTATACATGGAAATCGACTCCAACAAGATCCAATACGCAGTAACAAAATGCAAGGATCAGGAAGGATGCAACATAGGGTATTGCTTTCCATTTAAAATGCAAGTTCATTGCATATCAAATATCAAATACCATAGAAGAAAGTTAGTGAAGTCTTCAATACAGAATAAAGTCACATGGGAAAAATGATCATACAACATATTCTATGAAATGCAAGGCAATCTCAAAGCTTGAGAAAACATTAGGCTGCAGTGAGAGTTTGGAACCAGACAGGCAGTCCCATCTAGTCGTGAAGGATACAAATGTTCTGAAAGTCGCACATGCAAAATGCAGAAGCTTTGATAAGGACTATGAAATGAATGACAAAATACTTTCCCCAAGTTTGGACAAGTCGAGACGTGCTACCAAAGTTTTCAATGGTATAGTTTAGAAATCATGAGGTTGTTGATGGTTTAGGACACTCTTTCAAATCGTTCAATGCTGACGAATAAGAATTAAAACAAATGCAACTACATTGAATAAGGAAAATCAAGAGCCCAACATTACATGCAGCCATTGAATGAAAAGCAATTAAATCAGTATCAAATATTCAATGGCGAATGCAAACTCAAGTACATAAAATCAATAGGATCGATGTTGAACAACCTATAGCATATTTTCAAGATAACAATCAATCATGACTAGAGGTTACATAGAAAGGATTTTAAATTGAAATGTATGGGTCTCAAGCACTTACCACCTAAGATTCTTTTTCTCAATTACAGTGACTATCGGAAGACTTCTACCCTCTCAGTGAATAATCCTTCCAAGTCAATCTACTCATATCTAGACATTTCTCGCCTACTCCTTATCCTTATGACCTTGTTGAATCTACATATTTCTCAACGTATGCATCTGGTGGATTGTTTCCCAACAAGAATTGTTGATTGATGATTCAGAAGCAAGTTCGTAACCCCAATTCAAAAAAGAAATCCACTAAGAATATTTATTTTCCCAAAAACATCTTGCAAACCATGTTTTATTTTCGAAACCCAAAAAAATCACCCTCCCCAACTCACAAAAGGAAAAATATATACAAAAGAAAAATTTCTTATTACGAAAGAAAAAAGCTCATAAAACTCAAAAATGTCCAACCAAATAATCAATTTCCTTTCCACAATTAGTTCCAAGTTATGCATGCTCTACATGCAAAATATTTCTATCTTTTTTTTACTTGCTTGAATTGAAATTCCATTATCTTCATCTGTTTTAATATCTGTCATATTAATATCTTTTTCTATTTTAATTTATTATTAAAACTCAACATTAAATAATAATTTTCTTTATATTTAATTACTAAATCACTTTATAATTTAATAATTTAATTATCCAAGAAAAACATACAAATCAATTTATCAAAATGCTTTATTTAATACTTTAATTAATACCTCGATTAAAGAAATCAACATTATTAAAACACATTTAAATCAAATAACCCAAATCGAAATAAATCAAACATCATGGAAGGGAGAATCATGGAGGGGCACTACATCCTCCCTCTCTAAGATTTGACTTACTCTTGAAAGTCACAAGGTAGAATTAAACATACATAAATATAATCAATATCAAATAATCAAGCAACCAAATATTAAACAGTTACCTAACCTTGACCAAGGTCGAGAAGCAGGACCAACTAACCATAGACATCAGACAACGCAAACGAGGTGGCAAACTGGATACTCATCCTCTTCAAGGATGATGGCTAGGGTTGGGGACCTTTTGTCATCTCCATTTTCCCACATCATTTCCATTGGGTTTTGAAGGCATGCTCAAACTTGGTAGTGCAAGTGGAGTCAATTCCTAGTACCTGTAACTTGCATCAAACAAATTACCGAGCACACACACACACACACACACACACACACACACACACATATATCAAACAACAAACATACCATGAGAGTAAATCGCAGCATAGCAAGGCACTCACGAATGAGTGATGCTACACCATCCCTCTCACCAAGACCTCAAACAATTAACCACATCAGTCAGATTAGCCCTAATAATCAAATCAACTTGTAACCAAACCACTACTTAACAATCAGAATCATAATCACATAAGGATCATAACCATGAATCTATATCATGTGTTGTATCAAAAATGGATCACTGTTTGACATCATTAGTATCTACCTCTAAATATCCCAATTACTTTACCTTCATCACTGAGTTTCGAAGCCGACTACCTAGAAATCACAAACTAGGGTGGAAACATAACACATTAGTGCTAGTCATTCAAACTGATTCATTACCTCGGAATGCTATACTTCCATAAAAACATAGCATAATTATACTCACAAAGCACCCATTTTTGTTAAATCTCCCTTATTTACATGAAAGACATTCCACTTTATTCATTTTACAACACTAAATCTCCTAACATATGTGACACAAGATCATAATTTTATGCCTTTTCAAAAATAGAAAATGCCATTTTTCCTCTCATAAGCACAAAATTCCATATTTAACACACAATTCTTCACATACACACACAAATTCACATCATTAGAAAACACATCACAAGGCAACACAAGGGTCCATAATGCATCCCCAATAGGAAGAATATCAGTGCATTGCACACTACATCGAGGGTCTTATCCTTTCCACCGATTTTTTGCACCATTGGACCAACACCACCTAAGGACAAACTCGAGTTGCTAAGTGAGGATGACACAAAAGGAAAGACGTAACCTCGAGAGTGAAAACAACTAGGTCACGTAATGCGCTCAATTAACCTAGAGCACCCAGTGTTTGATAGCATGGCTCTGATACCAAGTTGTCATTCCTCGCCACACAAACCCCAAAGGACAACTTATAATCTACAATTATAGCACAATTTTATTTTATTTTTTAAAGTAAAACTAATATAAAGTGTACATTAACATATATCACATATAGTGCAACTATACATGTACATTATTTATCTACGTCCTCTAGGGTAAACATGACTACATTACTTAACCTAATCGCATTCCCATAATGATGATTAACTAATCACAAGTATTCATATTTACAATCATAATGTATAATAAATATACAATGCACATACATCCATCATATTACATAAATGGTAAGGATCTGTGAGAGAACACATGATAATACCAAGAATATATCTAAATTACATTAATCATAAGAGTTTACATTGCTTCCAAATTACAAATGCACCACAGTGCTTCCCAACACAAAGTGGGAATGATACATCAAGTACAAGGGTAATACAACTGAAATGAACATGATACATATCAACAATGCTATCTCCAAATCTGGTGAAGCTCTCGAACTATTGCAAATGGTTCAACTCCATGCAGCTCGATCTTTGTTTGGGGACCCAATGGGGTGCAAAGCACATTCCACCCGACCATGTGGACCCTAAGGCCCACCCCCCATGCTAGGATATGAAAAGAAAGACCCACAACATAAAACAATCAAATGAACAAGGCTAACACGACTACATGACAAGAGCAACAACAACACAAGAAAAATTCGCTTCTAGAGGTACAAGAACAACAAGGGGGAAACAACAAGCATACAAGGTTGCTAAAGGTAAGAGTTTCATCACATGGCTCAATATGGGTTACCTGATGTGGACCTTCATAGGTTATCGACCCCCATCCTGGGTTTTATCTTGGAAACCTCAACTGATCCTTGGACCCCATTCTTACACATGTGGAATCAACTTACCTTTCTTGAAGAAAAGGTAGTTGATTTTCCATTCCAAGCCTTCCCACTCATCCCAAGCCTAAACGAGCACTTGGGGCCAAGAGTGAGGCTACATTATTTGAATTAATGTGAGAAACTACCCCAAAACCCCTAATTAATTAATAGTGTTTTCACTAGATTAAGAAACTTTCAATGGGTTACCCTCGGAACCACTTTGGGTCCTAGCCTCCATTGAAAGCCACTCCCCCTACTAGCAACAAAAGACTCACAGTCACTAACTAGTTAAGCCAACTTGCACAAACCAGAAAATCCATATAAATATGCACATAAAACGAGGCATGCACCACCTCCCACAAGATCTTCATAGTAAAACAATTCTTGGTGCAAGGCTTAAACCCGCATAAATAAATCAAGTATAAAGATCAACCACTTTCAGGTGAAAAAACATAAAACCCATGCAGACACTCAAGGCTTGATATGAGTTACCCAATGCAAATCTTCCTAGGTTTCCAGCCCCCATCATGGGTTACCCTGGTGGCCTTGCCTAATCTCCAGCCCCCATACCAGCTCATGCAAATAAAAAACAAACCCCCTCTAACCTCTGGAAGATTGTCAAATCACTAACAATGGTTTCCCCATCGAATTGGAAAAAATCACATGATCCCAAAAGACTAATTACAATCCACAATTATGAATCAACAAGTGTAGAATATCGAGGGGTAACATCATAGCAAGACCGTCAAACTCAAACAAAACTAACATAATCCCCTCAATACAAAACCAACCACAAGATCAAATCCACTCAATGACCATTAGGCACAAACGGGCTCCCACTTAAACCATAACCAAAATCAACATACTTTCCAAAAATTGATCCAATCCCGAATACACAATATAGTATTCAATTTAAGCAACCCTTACATCACAAACATGAATACTCCATAGAACAAAATAACTTCCACTTTAAACAATAATCAAATCAATTGATTCATGGGAGAACGTGATAAACCACATTTTAAAGAATATCAATTTAAGTACCCCTTTTATCCACATACAATTACTCTAATTACATACATGCAAATAAAACTTCTATCCCCTCACTTAAAATCTTAAACCTTTCCAATGAAATGAGTTGAAGTAAATCAATTTAATTACATTAAAACAAATAATACCCATTTAATGTAAATCTATGAGAATTATAAATACACATTTTAACATAGCTTGATTATGTAAAGTATTCTAATATTTATAAACTAAGGGCTTAATTTATTTTGAATACTCTCCAATTGAAATCATTTTATTAAATGGAATTTACTCATTTGAAGTTGCCCTCAATTACTAAGGCATATCTTATAATGAGATGTATATTATATATATGTATAAATACATCTTTATATGTATATATATATATATATATAACTTCAAAACTGTGGTTTACAAAATAGCGAAATAGATATATATATATATATAGACAAATAAACATATAAATATTCCCAACTTATAAACATATATGAATTACGTCTATCAAACTAAATAAATGAAATTATTCCAAGAAATCAAGTAACTACAAGAGTTAAATAAATATTTTGTTAACGTAGTATTCTACTACTCTTCAATGCCAGAATCTTTAGCCCAAACCTTAGTTCAATCCAACAATAATACATTAGTCAATATTTAATTTACAAATAATTATAAAATCCATTACTCGAGAACTCTCCCCAATTATTCAATTGCATATAAAAATACATATATAAATATATACTGTTTCACTGATAATAGTTTGAATTATTGAGTGGCCTATATATATATATACATTCACTAAAAAAAAAACATACAACTGTATATAAACATACATGTTGAAACAATAGAATGCAAATCAGAAAATTAAGTTTCAATTACTACTGTAATGCACGACTAGACTAATTATGAATAGCAGTAACAAGAATGATTACCATGGAAGATTTACTGTGAAAAAAAAAATACAACTGTATATAAACATACATGTTGAAACAATAGAATGCAAATCAAAAAATTAAGTTTCAATTACTACTGTAATGCACGACTAGACTAATTATGAATAACAGTAACAAGAATGATTACCGTGGAAGATTTAGAGGACGACTTCCAGCGTAGAGGGATCTCAAAAAAAATATGGAGATAAATTCAAATATAAACAAGGTTTAGTGTAAACAATAGAAAATTCAATCAGAGAAGGAGAGGGAAGGATTGATGAAAGTTTAGAAGAATAAAAAGTGGTGCTCTAATAGAGAAGAATTGAAGGCCATGAAATGGTGGATGCTTTGTGCAAGCAATAGATCTCATTCATAAACACTGGAGGAATTTGCAGATTAGAAAATTGGCTTGGCGAATGAAGGTAGTAGGGTATCCTATCTTCAAGGCTTCTATTCAATGTTGCAAGAAAAATGACATCGCCATGAAGTATGGACTGTCGTAAAGCATGATCAGCACACTCTTCAAAAGAATCAATGGCCATAAGAAATCGAACGCCAACTCAAAAGTAACCACAAGTAAATAGTGCAGATTAGGGGACGCATGGAAAGACAAAACTCACATATTTCCCTTAGGTTGTTGTAAACAATGAGCTCTATCGCATTATACATGGAATTTGACTCCAACAAGATCCAATACGTAGTAACAGAATGCAAGGATCAAGAAGGACTCAACATAGGGTATCACTTTCCATTTAAAATGTAAGTTCCTTGCATATCAAATATCAAATACCATAGAAGAAAGTTAGCAAAGTCTCCAATGCAGAATAAAGTCACATGGTAAAAACGATCATACAACATATTCTATGAAATGCAAGGCAATCTCAAAGCTTGAGAAAACATTAGGCTGCAATGAGAGTTTGGAATCGGACAAGCAGTCCCATCTAGTCGTGAAGGATACAAATGTGTTGAAATTCATGCATGAAAAATGCAAAAGCTTGACAAGGACTATGAACTGAATGACAAAATACTTGCCTCAAGTTTGGACAAGTTGAGACGTGCTACCAACATTGTCAATGGAAGAGTTTAGAAATCATGAGGTTGTTGATGGTTCAGGACACTCTTTCAAATCGTTCAATGCCAACAAATAAGAATTAAAACAAATGCAAAGTTATGCTGAATAAGGAAAATCAAGAGCCCAACATTGCATACAACCATCAAATGAAAAGAAATTAAATCAGTATCAAATATTCAATGGCGAATGCAAACTCGGGTTCATAAAATTGATAAGATCAATGTTGAACAACCTACAACATATTTTCAAGATAACAATCGATCATGAATAGAGGTTACATAGAGAGAGGATTTTAAATTCAAACGTAAGGGTCTCAAGCACTTACCGCCTAAGATTCTTTTTCTCAATTACAATGACTATCGGCAGACTTCTACCCTCTCGGTGAATAATCCTTCCAAGTCAATCTACTTGTATCTGGACATTTCTCGCCTACTCCTTATCCTTATGACCTTTTTGAATCTACATATTTCTCAACGTATGCATCTGGTGGATTGTTTCCCAATAGGAATTGTTGATTGATGATTCAAAAGAAAATTCATACCCCCAATTCAAAAAAGAAATCCACAAAGAATATTTATTTTCCCAAAAATTTCTTGCAAACCAAGTTTTACTTTCGAAACCCAAAAAAATCCCCCTCCCAAACTCACAAAAGGAAAAACATATACAAAATAAAAGTTGTTCGTCTTACGAAAGAAAAAAGCTCATAAAACTAAAAAATCTCCAATAAAATAATCAATTTCCTTTCCACAATTAGTTTTGAGTTGTGCATGCTCTGCATGTAAAATTTTTCTATCTTTTTTTACTTGCTTTAACTGACGGCATGTTATCTTTGAATCCAATTTAATATCTTATCTCATATTAATATGTGTTTCCATTTTAATTTATTACTAAAACTCAGCATTAAATAATAATTGTCTTTATATTTAATTATAAAATCACTTTATGATTTAATTATTTAATTATCCAAGAACAACATATAAATCAATTTATCAAAATTCTTTATTTAATACTTTGATTAAACAAAGCAACATTATTAAAACGCATTTAAATCAAACAACCCAAATCAAAATAAATCAAACATCATGGAAGGGTGAATCATGGAGGGGCACTACAATTAACCCCTAGGATGGTTACCTATGGGTTAGGGGTCAAATCAAGCCCATAAGTTTTGAATTTTGCAAGTTGTGACCCTTCTTAATTGACTATTAAGAAGGGTTACGGATTTTGGGGATGGGCTTGGCGTGTTGGCTCCAAAATATCATTTATGAGATTTGAAAGCCTTTGTTTTGTTTTGAGCACTCTTTGGCCTTTCACTTCCCCAAGAGTTCTCACACATATGTGAGAAATTGTGGGGAGGTGTGTCCATAGAATTGAATGAAAGAATAATATGTGTCACTCTCTCTTCCAAGGGATTTCAACCCTTGTTCCTATTTCAACCCTTTAGAAAGTCAAAGGAGGAGTTCCTTTCTGTTTGGACAATTTTGGTTATGGCTTAATTTGGGGAAAAAGAGGAAAAAGTGGGGTAATCTCTTCTTCAACTTGATACTTGGAAGCTTGCACACAAAGGTTGGCTTCAAATCTTCCTTTTTATTACATGTAATGGTTGTTTGAATGTTTATTACTCTTTTTGAATGCTTTTTTTTTTATGTCAGGTGTTGTTGTTTTGGTGGGATGGGTGTTTGTATTAGCTCCTCTTTAAGGAGGGTGAGCAATGCATGTGTTGGATGAAGAAAGGTAGCACCTTCTTGGGCATTTTATCACTTGAAAGATACGAATAGAGTATGAGTACCCACTAAAATGTTTGGAGTTTGGATGGTTGGAATGGTGATGCATGGTATAAGGATGTGTAGGAAGAAGGGAATGAATTCCCCATGATATGTTTTCAAAAAGGATAATATATATTTGTATACACCCCAAGATCGATTGCACCTTGTCTCTCCCGAAAGACATCCATGATTGGACTTTCTATGTGTGTTTTGGAAGCCTTGGGGAAAAGGGTTTTGTATACTACATGTATTTTTCCTTGTTGGTTATTGTGTGGAAAAATTTGTGTGTTGTTATTTTGGAGTTGTTTTTTTATACTATTGTTGTGTGTACATGTATGCTTGGTTACCTCCTAGCTTGGGGGAGGTTGGTTTTCCAACCCAAGGTTGGGAGGTGAGCACTCCCTATTGGCCATGGAAAGAAGCATTTTGTAAATAATGCAGGTTGGAAATCTTGAAGAACCTTTCTATTTGGAAGAGTCGCCTTATTTTGAAGACATATGTAAAGGGATGGAAGCTTTGTTATATATATATATATATATTGTGGGAACATTGGTTATACTATTGAAAGGAGTCATCTTCTTATACGGTATCTATCTTTTGTAATAATGTTGGAAAGGAATTCATTATGCATTTAATCTCTATGAGAAACAGTTCATATTTCAATGCATTGGAAAGGAATTCATTATGAATTTAATCTAGTTTGAATACAATTTTCATGTTCACTACCATGTTGAGAAACCTATGTGAAAATATGTGCAAGTCCATATTATACCTACAATGAAAATATATTATTATTCTAAGTATTGAAAACTTTGCAAGTAAAGACTATGTTGCATATATAGTCTATAATGTATCTATTAAAATAGGAAATATTTCATGTTTGAATATATAAGAAATGTAAATATTTCCCTACGTACTCTTGTAATGGTAATTTTCATTAAACTCATTTATAGTCTATACAAAAGGTAGATTAGATCAATTTCTCCTCAGATTTACTCTGTATTTACTTTTTTAAACATGTGGATAAGAAACCCTTGACATATGTTGTCGAATGGCGCACTGCTCTGCAAAAGAGAAAAAATGAATCAAGCATAGGAGTTGCCTCATAACATGCCAATAAAAGTAAATAGATAAAATAAATAATTAGATCTAGAGTTGGAAAATATTTTGGGGGCTTGAGGTGTAGATGTAATGTCAACGTAGAACCCAACACTTCTTGCATTTAAAAAAACACAAAACATTGGCTCGTAGTATGTGCATATACTCCATGGACAAACTTGTAGAGTCCCTAACTTGCTAGTGTGAGATGTAGAAATGTGTGTTGAAATAAAAAGAGAAAAAATAAAATAAAATGAGGATTTATCAAATAATTCATATTTGAATTCAAGGAAACATAGTGAATTTTTATCAGCGCCTCCCTATCTGTAGGATTCTATTTTTTGTAGATTCATCTGAGATATCAACTGAAGCCTTCACCATTTTTCATTTTGAAATCAGACATCACTCAAAAACATTTCAAGATTCTACCCATCCAAACCTTAATAGTAGTTGATGCCAAGATACTTTCCTGTATAGAAGTAAAGTGTTGAAATCATTACAAACTTTTAGGGCAGAAAGCAAGTTCAATAGAATATGATTATTGTTGGTAGGTAGTAGATTTAATATGGTGTAATACCTCATGTCTAGTAGGCAAGGAAAATAAAATGAAATGAAATGAAATTTATTCAATTGTCCATAGAAAATGGCTATAATGAAGCACGCGATTCTAGGATCAATCTGGCTCTAAGTAGATCCTCCAACATTCGCATCACCGCTTTAACCTATTGTGTGTGAACAAAGGAATTTAATTTTTCCATTAATATTCATCGTATTGATGTAACTCTTTCCAATATTATTATTATAGTAACGTCTCTATCTTTGGCAATTAACTAGCCTGGTGAGAAAATGTTATTACTGGCGAGTCTGTATAGTGTTTAAAAATTAATGTCATTTACTCTATTTTGCCACCACATAAATAATAGATTTAGTGCCTTTTTTATAATGTAAAGTTAATATCTATGTAACAATCTGTTGAAAATAGTTCACAAAAAAATTGCATCATTTAAATATAAACTCTTATCTAGCCTTTCTCAGGAGAATAAATAAACATAAAGTAAAAAATATAATGGATGAAATTGTTGGAATACTTTTCCACTATCTTAGCTAAAAAGTTATCTCTCTGGAATAATAAAATTCACTATAAGCCATGTGTCATGTTTTTTCTATTTAATGTATTTGAAAACCATCATATAAATAATACCTTAGATATTGACTTCCTGTAAAATTTATATGTAAGTCCTTGATGC
Source organism: Sequoia sempervirens (assembly GCA_007258455.2). NCBI lineage: Eukaryota > Viridiplantae > Streptophyta > Pinopsida > Cupressales > Cupressaceae > Sequoia > Sequoia sempervirens. The sequence goes on from VDFB02193867.1 coordinate 293,139,548, forward strand.
AAGATAATTATTTCCCTTGTTTTTTATTATTGTTAATTAACATTGGAAAATAGGTAATAACTGTCAAGAAGAGTGGCATGTGTGGTAAAGGATAAAACTAGAAGTCATCTATAAATAGAAATTTTAAGATAGAAAATTGATGTTTCCATGGTTTAGGACATAGGACAACAATCTTCTACACTCCACATTCAAGGAAACCCTAGAGATCTCAATCTAATGTAGAAAGGAGAAAGAGATCTTACAATAGGGGTGTCCTAGGGTATGATTAATGACTAAAGAGGGGTTCACCACCAAGCTAGGGCTTTGAAATACTAAAGAAATGCAAGATCTAATGCTAAAACCTAATGATATGCAAGACCTAGTTGAATGACCTAGAAATGCAAGTAAATTAGAATAGAAAACTGTAAAGTTAGAAGTGTGCACCTGGAAACCTATAGAGGCTTGAATAAGGACCTAAAATGTTGAAAACACTGATTTTGATGTTGACTGGGACTCATATGCCAATCTAGGCGATTTAGTCCTAGATTGGGTTTTCTGTGCCAAAACTAGAATCTAGCAGTGCTTATTTTGAATCTCTTGAAACCCTAAAAATTGATTGTATTGGGACTCATACGCCCAACTTGGCATATCAGTCCTAGTGTGCTTTTTTAGAAGGTTAAGGTCTAATTTTTCTCTCCAATCCCTTCTCTCTCTGTCACACTTTGTTTCTGAATCTGAAACCCTAATTTTGGACCTGTAGAAGTCTTCACATGACCTTGCAAGTGAGGAGACAACACCAACAACTTTATTTAAGCTTGTAACCTAATCTTCAAAAATCCTTCAAGTTCCAAGACACCTAGATCTACAATTACACACGTAGAGAGAGAAAAACTTGTTGATTGTTAGGGAATGGGGGTTTTCCTTGGTCAAACCCCTTTGAGGTAATTAAACCAAATGACGAGATAATGAAATAAGGACATGAAACATGAAACATGGATAATGATACCTTGAATTATGTCTTTTAAATGATGTCTTGTAAATCTAAAATTTAACATGAATTGGCCATGAAGAATGTAGATCTAGATCTTGAATATGGACCTTCAATGCTACATCACAACACTAGCTCAACAACATGCTTGATGCTTGAAAATATTGACATGATGATGGATCTTGAATTGCTATAATAATTGATGAAATAATATGCCTTTGAATGCCTTAGAAATGCTCTTGTAAACTCTATTGATGCTCTTGTGAAGTCTAGGAATGCTTAACTCTTGAGTGCTTGACTTGATATCATGAAGGCTTAATGAAATAATGATTTGAGACCTGTTTATATAGGTAGTCCATCCAAGTTACTATTTATTGGATCCCAGAGGTTGACATTCATAAAATTTAAATTTAAAACCCTGATTTCCTACTCAAAACCCTAAAAAGGGGCAAAATTGGACGCATACACCATTTGTGGCATATGGGTCCCACTTGGGTGGGACTCATATACCCAAGGTGGTGTATGGGTCCCACAAGGCCTTTTTAGAGAGAGAAAGTGTCGGGGAGTTAAGAAATTAAGTCTATTTCTTGATCTTGTTAGGATTTCAATTGAAATAAGCCTTAGGATGCATAATATAGGGTCTTAGGGGCCTATTAATGATGATATAAAGGTCATAAATATAAGAGGGCCCAAAATTCAATGTGATAGTGTTAATAAATACATTTTATAACATTAAATTAAGGCAAGATTAGGTTTATTTAGCTTAGAAGGGCCCTAAATCTAATGTGAATGTGTACAACACATTACAACACTAGATTAAGGAAACATTAGGTCCAAGGGTCTAAAATTTAATGTGAAGGTGTAAATGAATGCAATTTATAGCATTAAATCAAGGAAAAGTTAGGTTTGTTTAGCTTAAAAGGGCCCTAAATCCAATGTGAATCTTTACAACACATTACAACACTAGATAGAGGAAACATTGGGCTCATTTTAACATTAATCATTCCCAAATTAAGCAAGGAAAAGGGATACATTTTTTCGTTGCCACAACAATAAATAAATTTCCTTAACTTTACTCATAGTTCCTAACCCTACATTTTAGGATGCCCCCACATATTCCTATGTTTAAGGATTCCTTAAATAAAGGAATGAAGTATATATTCCCACTATATTTTAAAGAAAATAAAAGAAAAAGAGTCATCGTGTTGTTTTAATTTAAGTAATCCCTTAAATAAAGTAAAGGAAATATATTCCCAAATTCTCAAGAAGGATCCTTTTATACTAGATTTAGTATCACTATGATTTCTTTAGATTATTGTTGATGGTCAAAACAACACAACAACATTAAACAGAATATCTCTATTTTATTTCTCCTGAAAAAGAAAGATAACATAAAGTAATCTAACTCCCAAGGTCCTGGTAGTTGGTTCTCAACTATGTTGATGTTACTCAATGGTCAATGTAACTGAAACATTCAAGGGGCCTTTACTGGTAATAAGAAACACAAACTACATCAAATCAATTATCCTACATTGGGGGGTATAAATAAATAGAAAAAGATGGATCAGGGCTTTAGAATAGCAAAATATGAATAAAACTTCTTTAATAACTAGACATGCACTGTAACAATGAGTGTTTCTTTATCCAACCAAAACCATGACATGATGCAATTCATAGAATAATCTACACCACTTCATACATTCATAATGCTAATTCAACCATCACAACCATTCACTAAAACATTACTTCAAGATTTGAAACAGGTCACTCATTGCTAGAACCAGATCAAATAGACATAAAAGTAATTCCATTCACATATAATTTAAAGAAATAATATTAAAATTTGGTTTCCCCTATTGATTTTCATCAAATAGAAAACATTTAGGCACAGAAAATCACTGGCATACAGATTTATTATGATTCATTAATCTTATCACAAGGGTCCAAACTTAACAATAACTTGTGAACTGTACAAAGTTGTAAAAAGTATCCAAGTTCAACAGAACTTTCAAAGTATCTTGCTAAAACTTATGAAATCCTAAGACTATGATTCCTATCTGCTATCATATCAAGTAGCTAAATCTTTCTTCAATCAGCCGACCTTTACAAAATGGAGCCTAAAAGTACATATAGGCGAGCCATGCATAAGTTTCTCTCAATCAAAAACTTAGATCCACAAATTAAGGAACTAGAACTGCATGAAAGAACTAGATTGGTTGATCTTTAGTTCCAATGTTGATTGCTTTGTTGTACAAAATTTGATGCCCAAGGAGGAAAGTAGAATTGGTGGATGAGAAATTGAGTCCAACTTATGTCAAAACCCTACAAAATAGGAGAGATAAGGATGTGATATATCAAGAAAGAATGTTTCACTGCCAGCTCACTCCTATATTGCTTGATTAAGGAGATACTCATCATAACTAGAAAATATTTGTTGAAGGATTTCCATATTAGGCCCATCTAACCAATCGTCATTAAACTTGATTCTTTTTAACTCTGCTGAGGAAAATTCTCGCATATCTTTCAATTTGATTAATTCCCTCCTAGCAGCTTTGACCTCCTCCTTGATGTTCATGAGCCTGTCCAACAACAATTCTTCTCCATCATCTTATTTTTGCATTACTTCCTCAAATCTGCTACTCCACTTCTCCTTCAACTTATCCAAAGGAAGACCTTCTTTGACTAGGATGTCTAGATTGACTAGAATAGCAACCACTACCTACAATTCATCAATTTGTTCATTCAAGTCTTTGCTAGCTTCTTGAACTTCATTCTTATGCTCATAAATGAACTTGGATCTGAACTGAATTATATTTAAATTCTTCTCAATGAAATCTGCATTGTCATCTTCAATAATTGATTGTTCTAGGAGAGTGGACTTAGGCACCTTGTTGATTTCTTTTAGCTTCTTGGCATGTTCTTTGTATTCCTCATCTTGCTTCTCCAGGACTTCAACATGCTGATTCATTTCCTCTACCAACTCAAGTGCTCCTTCATGAACTTTGAAACTACCAGCCAACACTTCACCAACCTCTTGATTGAGCTTTTCAATCCATCGATCAAGCATCCCCACTTTACTCCTCATCTACACTAATTCATCAGCTTCCTTCTTGCTTAGCAAGATTGGGGTTTCAAGAGTAGTAGCTTGTTGAGACACCGGAGTGGAGCTTTCAGGAATTTATGCAATTGATCCAATTGGGCCTTAAGTTCATCCTTTTTCTTCTTATCTTTGATCATCCTAGATTTGGTGGAGGAAGCTACAATATCAATTAGATTCATTTGTTGGTTCCTTGTAGGTCTCCCCAAATTGACAATACCCAATTGGTAATCAGGTATCTGCATGTCCTCTTTGTCCTTATCCACCACTGGAATTGCACATTCAGCAGCAATTTCTCCTGCATCTGTGAGCTTAGTAGAATGGAGAACTTTGGCTTTCTTTTTGGGTCTTTCCTTCTCTATCTCTTTCATCATCTCATCCCAATTGAGAGGTTGAGGCTAAACTATCTACTTTTTCTCAAGATCAAGTTTTAGCCAAGTTGGAGCAGTAGGAGTAGTGACCACTTGTGTTGAAGAAGAGGCACCAATGGCAGAAGATAAAGGTTGCAATATAGTATTCTTAGGTTGAGAATCAACCTCTTGCACATTTTTTTGTTCTCTTTGTGCCTCTTCTTGTGCAAGTCTCTCAGTTTCTTCTTTATCTTTTTTCTCCTGCAACCTCTTAGCTTCCATATCCTTTTTCAAATGTTCTTCTTCTAATTTCTTCTCCTCATACATTTGGTCTCTCTATTTTTCAAGTTCCTTGACCAAGTTCCATGCCTCTTTAGACTTATGTTCATGCAGAGCAAGTTCTTTAGCCTCCTTTTCTCTCTCTAGGCATTCTTGCTCTTCTTTCTTTCTATGGGCTTCCCCGACAACTTTGAATTTAGCCTCAAGGGTTTCTCTTTCTCTCCTATGTCTAGCCTTTTCCTCCTTAAGATCATGGATCTTCTGCAACATTGTCAATTTGTCTCTTTCATCTTTAGTTTTTAGCTCTTTCTCTCTTTTCTATTGTTGCTTAGCCAATTCATCAACCTTGGCTTGAGCTTCCAACTCATGTTGTTTCATCAATGCATCAGATTCTACTTTAGCATCAATCTCCTTCTATTTAGCCAATGCCTCACCTTGTTCCTTGGCATATGCTTCTCTCTTAGCATCCTCAAAAAGCTTCCATTGATCTTCTTCTGTCAAAACATGTTAAGTCTCTGCATCCTCAGTTACATCAAGGGATACAACCACATGAGTCTCCTTATTAGATTGAGTAGCCTCATAATTTGTATCAATGTCATGAATCTCAATCTCAGGCTCCTTCTCTTTCAAGGATTCAGCTTCTTTATGGAGGGTTCCCATAGGCATTTCTCCACTTGGTTGCTCTGTGATAAGAGGTTAAGTTGATGCTTCTTTTGCAACATATGTTGAGGCACTAGGTTCTATTGTGGCCTCTTCTCCATGTGCTTCAGGAAGATCCTCAGCAGATATTTCAATCTCCTCTCTAGCATTGGGAGGGAAAAACTCTAAGGGCTCCTTAGGAGACATTCTTTTTTTTGTTCTCTTATAGCCTTGAGTATTTCCTACATCCTTTCTCTTCTTGGAGTTTTGAGCCTTTGGCTCCTTAATTCTCATAACAACCCATTGGATGCTCCTATCTAATATCGGCCTTGCAATTTGCTTAATATCAATGGAATCTTCTACATTCCAATCCACTGGATCGAGGTCCTTGGTACCTACATTTTCAGCATCATATTGGGGATCCAAAGTTACCCCATCATTTGACAATGTCTCAAGGATTTCCTCCTTTATCCCATACTCAACCATGAGTGGGATAGATAATCTTTCATAGTTTCTTCTCCTCAAATCATAATCATCTTGCAAGTCCATCCAAAAATCCTCCAGCAGATTAAAGTGTTTATCAAAAACAGTGGGAAGCAAGGCCCGCATCTTGTGTTTGGGATCAAAATTCTTCCCAGAGGTGTACAAACCTAACTTCAAGTGAATTAATTCATCACATATTACCTTAGCTACCACATTGTGTGCACAACTATACTCACCCAACTTCATGGTGAATTTATGGCAGCCAGTCTTGTGCTTATTCAAAAATTTAAGATTGACTACTATAGCTTGATAGATGAACTCCATCAAGACAATCATGTTGCTGCAGAACCTAGGGAGTAGATGAGGGTAGCCATCAAAACTAGCTAGCCTGAAATAAGTAAATCTTGGGTATTGGATATACTAATGTCCCCATTCTGCAATAAAGGCCATAGCATCCCTGCTCAATCTGTAGCCTGCATCTCCTGTGAGCCGGTTAATGATAACATATAGAAATACATCATTAACCCTTATATAGTGTGGCTTAGAATTTTGTAAGGTGAGTTGATCATAGTGATCACATGCCCTTTTTTTTCCTTTGGATTCTCCCAATATGCCCACTGCATTCAATCTAGGAAAGATGCCCCTTCTGGCTACTACATAAATCACATAAGAGGTCATGAAGAAACTCTTGGTTTCTCTCACTCTAAGCATCTGGTTGTGAATGAATTATGATACAATCATAGGCTATTCAAACTACTTCCTGCCATCTAAGATGGTCTGAATAAAAGGAAACATCCATTCCTTGAACTGGGAGGCATCTCTTTTCCCAAACACCCTTGAGAGCATCATTATTATATCAACAATCTCTTTGTAGAAATCTTCCCTTTTAGGCTGATCAGGAATCTTAGCTAGGGACTTCTTTTCAACCCTCATCCAATGCTTGTTTATGTGAGTCCTACTAGTCTCCTTCTATTTTCCATAGAGTTACAGGGCTTCAACCTCATTGAGCCTCCTGGGGTTCTATGGAGTAGATGCATTGAACATAAACCTTATCATTTGTGGTGTAAGGTCAATGATAATGTTTCCCTGTAGGTCCACACATTGTCTAGTGGTAGTATTGTAACCTCCAGCTATTGTAAGTATCAACTCTAGACATTGGACAGATAAAGGGAAGAGGGAAACATGTGCCAAACCAGATTGAACAATCCTCTTTGTTCTTCCTAGGACATCTTAACTAAATTTCTCTTCATACAACTCTTCATAGTTGAAGGGGCCCAAGTTTGCATCTGTAATATTGGCCTAATCCGATTCCACCTTGCTAGCTGTGATGGTAGGACTTTGATGTTTGTACCTCAGAGTATATGGGAGTTGTTCCACCTTGATATTCTTTGACTTGGCTCTTTGCCTTGAAGTTTCTGTAGGTTGGCTCCTTTGAGAAGTCTCTTCTGATGCTCCTAACATCTCTTATTTCTACAATAAAATCATGTATTAGATGAACAAAAAGCATAAAAATCAATACATCATCTAATACCACCCTTTACTTCCTCAAGACAACTTTCATACTTAGTCAAATTTCATATTCATCGAAAGCAGAGTCACAGAATAATAGGGAATAGGAAACCATTTTAACACAAAGCGGGATCGAGACCAGAATCAGGATTGATACCAAAATCGTGATCAGAACAGAAACCGAACTCAAAACCAATCAATAGTTCCAAGTTCAACCTCTACTCTAGTTTTGATTCTGCCAAAGAGTAAGTGTGAAGACCAAATTCAACGGTAATCAAAAGCGGGACCATTTTGGGAATGAATCCCATTGCAAATACTTACAGGATGAGTTCATTCTCGAGTCCGCTTTCGCTAGTTTACTACTCAAAACAAAGCAATTTCTTGAAGAGATGGTCACATGAGCTTAAGTAACTGAGTCACATGAGATAATATGGGAATCTCAAATAAATGGGCTTAACCTCACCCTTTAACCAAATAAAGACCAAATTTAACTCTAGGGTTGGATATTTGTAAAGGTCATTGAGCAAACCCTAGTTTGCACGACGCGTTGACTCAGATAATTAGGGCAACAAAAACCCAACATGGAAATCACTGAATCGACATGAAAATAAGGTCAGAGGGGTCTCTAAACATATTTTCAAACATTTAAAGCATAGAGGACCCCATCAAACAGAACCCTAATTAGAAACTAGGGCACGGTAGAACAAACCTGCCACAAAAGCGATAGTAGAACAGAAAACAAACAAATAGAAAGATAGAAAAAGCAAATGGAAAATAGAAAAAGACAAAATGAAACCAGAAAAGCAAAAGGGAACAAATGAAGATTCACAGGAAAAGGCCCTATGAACGTGCTAGAACACAAAAATGAAACAACAAAGCACAAACGGGAAAAGAGAGGGAAAGGATCCTACCTCGAAATGCCAACAAGGAAAGGTTGAAAGTTGATAAAATCTGCTCACCAACATGCCTCCGCAATCAAATCATGCTCCTCTCAAAGTTATCTCGGCTCTAGTTTGCTAAAACAACTTAGATAACAAAGATAATGATCCAATTAACCTCGATTAAGGTTTTAAAATCACTAAATGTGTGTGAGGAGGTTGCAATTAATGCAATAAATGCGGTAGATCAAGGGCAGGGCAAACAACGTAAACAAACAATAAAATCATGTGGAAATAAAAGGTAGGGCGGACATAGACCCGGATCCAGAATAGAACAAGAAACCTTTAACAAGTCTCTTACCCAACTCTACACCCGGTTTTGGTCTTGCGGCAAGGACAGACAACAAAGGAAGATGGGGGCGGATTCGAGACCAAAACTAGCACTAGAATTTTTGCAAAGTTCCAAGTTCGGTTCCAATTCCAGTTTTCCTCCTGACAAAGGAATAAAACTGAGACAAGGACAAAGAAATGATGGGAAGCGAAACCAGAACAAAAACCGGACCCACTCCAGACATCAACGGAAACAACAACACAAAGCAAGTGAGCGAGGGTGGGATCTGGATGAGATCCAAATCTGGAAGTTTTACAAAGTTCCAAGTTTACTTCCATCCTCAGTTCCACTTCCGCTCAGGAAAAAAATAAAACACAAGGAAACAAGAAATGACTCAAGGGAAAAACTGACCCCTAGGGCGCGAGACCAACCAAAATACAACAAAAAAGAACAAGGAAGAAGGGTGGAACTGTGACTGGGAGTGAATCCGAAATTAGAACTTTGTAAAAGTTCTAAGTCCATTTTCTATTCTGACTCTACTTCCGCCAGACCAAAAGAAACTAGGACTTAGGAGAAAAACAAACAGCTCCTAAAACCCAAACAAAACACCAAGGACAAAACAAAAGCAAAAGGGGGGCCCATTTTGTTCCAAAATAAAAGGGGTGGGTATGCAAGGCATAACAATTATCTCTTTACTTTATTTATTTTTTTCCTTGTCAATAATAACATGAATATAAGTAGCAATAGCATAATTATTTGTATATGATTCCCTTTATTCTTATAATTCTCTTTAAATTACTTTTAGAGTAAATTATATAAGAATAAGTAAACAACCAAATAAATAATAGTTAAGTATAATTGAATTGATATATAATATATATAAATTGGTAACAATAAATAAACTATTTTTTTATATAATGCTAATACTTATCATTAGTATTAATATAAAATATTATTAATATTTGTAAGGTTAAAGTGTCTATAACATTGTTACCATTTCAATTAGTATTGACATCTCTTTAGATGAGTATCATATCATTAATATTAATGTGTATTTTAATATTAACATTTCCTAAAATAATGTCATTAATATTATCATTGTCTTGATTCATTAATATGCCCACTAAGGACAAGTTACAATAATATTAATGTTAATTTGTATTAACATTATTACTTCTAAGGGTGAATAGTAATGTCTACCACAACAAATGGATGGTACCAAATTTGGTATCCTTAGATTCAAAAATGGATAAAAAGAATAATGATGAGTGTTACCATTATGAATAACCACTATACCAACCCTAACCTTGTGAACATGGAAAATAAAACCTAATAAAACCTAATATGCCATATCTTTAGCTAATTAGGTCATTTATAGAATCCTTCTTTAGCCTAGGTTTTAGAGCCTACCAATTGTGGATTGAGGGTGCATGAGATGTACTTTGTGCACCCGACTACATTTACTCATCCACTCCCTGCTCTTGGGCAACGCGTTGATGGTGATGTTGTATAAGCAACATTCCTCAATGCATGTAGTATTCAACCATGCAAGTGCATGGTTATCGAATATTAGTGTATTAGTGTGCACATTGTAACTTTATTAAAAAAAAAAATTGTTAGTTGTGTTTTTTCCTTTGTGCAAAATTTAGGGCATTACATTTGGTATCAGAGCCTAGGTTCCAACACTGGGAACTTTGGGAATATGTGTTCATCACATTAATCTTTCGCATGTGATCATTATGTAGGATGACACCTAAGACTAGGAGGAGTCATGGTCGTGGATGCGAGGTAGAGAGAGAATGATCTGAGACACCACCGACACCCCCACATGTTTCTGAGGCATCACAACATGATCCTTCATAGAACCTTAATTCTCAAATCCTCCATGCACTAGAGGAATTGATTGGGGTTATTCACACTTGATTACTAGCAACAGAGGAGGGCCCAAGACCAAAGCAGACTCATCACTCAACTGAGGCACACAAATCACAACATAGAGAGCATAGCAGGAGTCCCTATTGCATTCCAAATGAGTATGATGAGGAGGGGGAGAGGGGATCAATTCACTTAGATCCTCCACCACAGATACCTCATCCTCAGGTAGCATTCGAGGATAGATCATACCATGATTCAAGAGATCATGTTCGAGAACTGATACAACTTAAGCCACCTAATTTTAAGGGATCCGAGAATGGATTAGAGGCTGATTCATGGCTTCTCAGTCTTGATAGGTTCTTTGGATTATGTGCACATGTAAGCAATGTAAAATCATGTTGTGCAGTACTTGTACTTAGAGGTGCATCCTCTACTTGGTGGCGCCAGGAGGAGTACAAGCACCAATTATCTATTGACACTCACATGAGAGACTTTCCTAGAGCAGTTTCGAGCACGCTATTTATTTGAGCATTTTTTACAATGCCGCATTGATGAGTTTCATGACCTTTAGCAGAGGGGACTGTCGGTAGCACAATATGAGAGTCAATTGCTTGAGCTACTACAGTATGTGGACTACCTCCAAGATGAGAAGCTTCTTTTCAACCATTTTATCAGGGAACTCAATGTAGGCATATTAGGACCTGTGTGCATGGGTAATCTAGAGAACCTTTGGGTTATGGTAGAGAAGGTCCTCATAGCAAAGGATATTTAGGGGAAGTCCCAGGAGGCATGAGATTGGTTTCAAAACCACAATCAGGGTACTTAGTCACATGGTTCTCGATGACCTCCCCTCCCTTGGAAGGGAGGATTCAGACCTTCTATAGGAAAATCTAGGACACCACAACAACGGCACTACAGTCAGAGGCCTAGGCAACAAGAGGGTTCCCAAAGTGGCCCTAATAGTGGTTAGAAGGTACAGGGATCATGACAAGTTCAACATCCTCAAATTCAAGAAGCTACACCAACACGTTCACAACAGAGTTTTAGAGGAGGGTTTAGTGGGTTTATCATGACTGGAGGTCAGTAGGATATCAGGACTCTTTCAGCATAGGTCCAAACTCGAGGACCATGTTACGTATGTGGTGCAATTGGGAACTTGGCTAGGGAGTGGCAAGCAGGGTCAAAGCAAACAGTTCGTGATGTGGGTAAATCCCACAAAGTTTTCACAGTGGTCGAGAGCCACCAAGGTAAGCATCAAGCCACAGTTATTTAGGCTCAAGGATGAGTTGGACGAGTAGCTACCATTGGATCTCATTCACATTTTGGATCGATAGATGTTGGCCCTTCGAGGTCAAGAGGTGGACCAAGTTAGATTCCAGTGGGTCTCTTATGACTAAGCAACTACTTGGGAGGATGCCTCACGTTTGAGGGTTTTATATCCTCACCTCTTCGATGACTTCCAGGAGGAAGGTCATTCCTAGGGAAGGAGGATGTGAGACCTACTATTTGATACACCCCATTTGATTGCATTTTGATTCGATCATGTTGATAATTTATGTGGTTTAGACTATTTTGGGATGATCATGGACATTGGATGTTATGTTGGTTTCATGTTTATGATGTTTATGATGAATATATAAACATTATGTTTTCTTTATTTGATATTCTTTTGTTGATCTGACTATCATGGTAGGAATGGATAAGTGGTTATGATATATAATTGATAAGATGTTAAAATTGAATTAGGTGTATATGTGATTTCTTTATAATAATTTCATGGCTAGTCTGAACTAATAGAATATGTTAATTACTAGAAAAAGAATAATTATGTATATTGATATTTCAAATTTATTAATTTCAGGATTTGAATGTGTTAATTATATGTATGGATTTGTTGAGTTAATTATTGATTATCATGCATTATATATTGACATGTGGAAATTGAGTGTGTAGGTACATGCCCATGGCTAATGGGATTGGAGGTAATCAAGGGTATCCGATTGTTTTATCCATGTAAAACTGACTATAGTCCATTTGGAGGGACCATAGTCTCATTGTGTTGTATTTTATTTCATGATAAAAATATTTAGTTTTTAATCTTTCGATCATGTTTAAAAGCCAATTAAACTTTTGATGAGGGTTTTGGGTAATTTTGAATTATCCTTATTATGTTTTAAATTCAATTTTATTTTGAGAGTTTTAAAGGTTAATTTGGTCCTTAAATTGGGTTAATTGACCCTTAATTAACCCATAGGATGGTTACCTATGGGTTAGGGTCAAATCAAGCCCATAAGTTTTGAATTTTGCAAGTTGTGACCCTTCTTAATTGACCATTAAGAAGGGTAATGGATTTTGGGGATGGGGTTGGAGTGTTGGCTCCAAAATATCATTTATGAAATTTGAAAGCCTTTGTTGAGTGTTGAACACTCCTTTTCCTTTCACTTCCCCAAGAGTTCTCACACATATGTGAGAACTTGTGGGGAGGGTGTCCATAGAAGTGAATGAGAGAGTGACATGTGTCACTCTCTTCTCCAATGTATTTCAACCCTTGACTCCTATTTCAATCCTTTGGAAAGCCAAAATAGGGGTTCCTTTCTTTTTGGGAAATTTTGGTTATGGCTTGATTTGGGGGAAAAGAGGAAAGAGTGGGGTGATCTCTTCTTCAACTTGATATTTGGAAGCTTGCACACAAAACTTGGCTTTAAATCTTTATTTTTATTACATGTAATGGTTTTTTGAATGTTTATTACTCTTTTTGAATGTTTTTTTTATGTTGGTTGTTTTTGATTTTTGTGGGATGGGTGTTTGGATTAGCTCCTCTTTAAGGAGGGTGAGCAATGCATGTGTGGGATAGAGAAAGGTAGCACCTTCATGGGGTTTTTATCACTTGAAAGAAATCAATAGGGTATGAGTACCCACTAAAATGTTTGTGGCTTTGGATAGGATATGATTACCCACTAAAATGTTTGGAGTTTGGATGGTTGGAATGATGATGCATGGTATAAGGATGTGTAGGAAGAAGGGAATGAAGTCCCCATGATATGTTTTCAAAAAGGATATATATATATATTTGTATACACCCCAAGATCAAGTGCACCTTGTCTCTCCCTAAAGAAATCCATGAGTAGACTTTCTATGTGTGTTTTGGAAGCCTTGGGGAAAAGGATTTTGTATACATGTATTTTTCCTTGTTGGTTATTGTGTGGAAAAATTTGTCCGTTGTTATTTTAGAGTTGCTTGTTTATACTATTGTTGTGTACACCTGTATGCTTGTTTACCTCCTAGCTTGGGGGTGGTTGGTTTTCCAACCCAAGGTTGGGAGGTGAGCACTCCCTATTGACCATGGAAAGAAAGCATTGTGTAAATAGTGCAAGTTGAAAATCTTGAAGAACCTTTCTATTTGGAAGAGTCACCTTATTTTGTGCAATTTGAAGTTATTTTGAAGACATATGTAAAAGTGATGGAAGCTTTGTTATATGTATATAATATGTGTGTGTGTGTTGTGGGAACATGGGTTATAATATTTTTCTTTTCATTTTTGTTATATGCAATTTTTTTGTTGAAAGGAATCATCTTCTTATATGGTATCTATCTTTTGTAATAATGTTGGAAAGGAATTCATTGTGCATTTAATCTCTGTGAGAAATAGTTTATATTTCAATGCATTGGAAAAGAATTCATTATGCATTTAATCTAGTTTGAATACAAGTTCTATGTTCGCTACCATGTTGAGAAACCTATGTGAAAATTTGTGCAAGTCTATATTATGCCTACAATGAAAGCATATTATTATTCTAGGTATTGAAAACTTTGCAAATAAAGACTATGTTGCATATACAATCTATAATGTTGTATCTGTTAAAATAGGAAATGTATCATGTTTGAATATATAAGAAATTAAAATATTTCCCTATATACTCCTGCAATGGTAATTTTCATTAAACTCATTTACAGTCTCTACAAAACATAGATTAGATCGATTTATCCTCAAATTTACTCTGTATTTACTTTTTAAAAAACTTGTGAATAAGAAACCCTTGACGTATGTTGCCGAATGGCGCACTACTCTGCAAAAGAGAAAAAATGAATCAGGCATAGGAGCTGCCTCATAACATGCCAGTAAAAGTAAATAGATAAAATAAATAATTAGATCTATAGAGTTAGAAAATATTTCGGGGGCTTGAGGTGTAGATGTAATGTCAACGTAGAACCCTGCACTTCTTTCATTTAACAAAACACAAAATATTGGCATGTAGTATGCGCATATACTCCATGGGCGAACCTGTAGAGTCCCTAACTTGCCAGTGTGAGATGTAGCGTTGTGTGTTGAAATAAAAAGAGAAATATATATATATATATATATATATATATATATTTATCAAATAATTCATATTCGAATTCAAGGAAACATAGTGAATGTTTATCAATGCCTCCCTATCTGCAGGATTCTATTTTTTGCATATTCATTTGAGATATCAACTGAAGCCTTCACCATTTTTCATTCTGCAGTCAAACATCACTCAAAAATATTTTGAGCTTCTACCCAGCCAAACCTTAATGGTGATCGATGCCAAGGTACCTTCCTGTATACAAGTAAAGCATTAAAATCATTACAAACTTTTAGGGCAGCAAGCAAGTTCGATAGAATATGATTATTGTTGGTTGATAGGAGATTTAATATGGCATACCACCTCATGTCTGGCAGGCAAAGAAAATAAAATGAAATTTATTTAGCTCTCCATAGAAAATGGCTATAATCAAGCACGTGATTATGTGATCAATCTGGCTCTGAGCAGATCCTCCAGCATTCGTGTCACCCCTTTAACCTGTTGTGTGTGAATGGAGGAATTTAATTCTTCCATTAATATCTAACGTATTGATGTAACTCTTTCTAGTATTATTATTATAGTAATGTCTCTATCTTTTTGGCAATTAACTGGCCTCGTGAGAAAACATTATTACTGGCGAGTTTGTACAGTATTTAAAAATTAATGTCATTTACTCCATTTTGTCACCATATCAATAATAGATTTAGTGTCTTTTTTTTTTAACAACGTAAAGTTAATATCTGCGTAGCAATCCGTTGAAAATAGTTCACAAAAAAAAAACTGCATCATTTAAATATAAACTCTTATCTAGCCTTTCTCGGGAGAATAAATAAACATAAAGTAAAAAATATAATGGATGAAATCGTTGGAATAGTTTTCCACTATCTTAGCTAAAAAGCTATCTCTCTAGAATAATAAAATTCACTATAAGCCATGTGTCATGTTTTTTTTATTTAATGTATTTGAAAACCATCATATAAATAATACCTTGGATATTGACTACCTGTCAATTTATATGTAAGTCCTTGAGTCAAGATAATTATTTCCCTTGTTTTTTTATTATTGTTAATTCACATTGGCAAATAGGTAATAACGGTCACTTGAAGAGTAGCATGTGTGGTAAAGGATAAAACAAGAAGTCATCTATAAATAGCAATAAATAAATTTCCTTAACTTTACTCATAGTTCATAACCCTACATTTTAGGAGGCCCCCATGTATTCCTATGTTTAAGGATTCCTTAAACATGTGTCTTTAAGTAGTTGTTCTCTTTTCGCAAATCTAGGTTATATGTAAGAGAAATGGGAGGGCTAAACAATAGTTACAGTAGATTCAAGATCAGATAGTGAAGTTTCAGCCAGACAATAATGTTGGTCATTGCCAAAATGTTATACAGCCTTTGTCTATGTAATTTTTTTATGGTTGAGTTTTTGTACAACTTTTGCAAATGTCATTTGACTCTTGAAAGTCCCTTGTCAATATGCCCACTAAGGATAAGTTATAGTAATATTAATGTCAATTTGTATCAATATTATTACTTCTAAGGGTGAACAATAATATCTTCCACAACAAACAGATGGTACCAAATTTAGTATCCTTAGATTCAAAAATGGATAAAAAGAATAATGATGAATGTTACCATTATGAATAACCACTATACCAACCCTAACTTTGCGAATGTGGAAATTAAAAGCTAAGTAAACCTAATATGTCATATCTTTAGCTAATTAGGTCATTAATAGAATCCTTGTTTAGCCTAGTTTTTAGAGCCTACCAATTGTGGATTGAGGGTGCATGAGATGGACTCTATGCACCCAACTACGTTTACTCCTCCACTCCCCGCTCTCGGATGACACATCGACAGTGATGTTGTACGAGCAATGTTCCTCGATGCATGTAGTATTCAACCATGCAAGTGCATGGTTATCGACTGTTAGTGTATTAATGTGCACATTGTAACTTTATTCAAAAAAAAATTGTTAGTTGTGTTTTTTGCTTCATGCAAAATTTAGGGCATTACACCTTTGGTCCCAACAAGGCAACTAGTTCGAAGGTGGTAAAGTTGGAGAAACATGTGCCAGTGTATATGAGATGTTACAATAGTGGTCCAATAAAGTCTATAAATGTGCCATATACATAACCACTTTATTTACTATGAGTTGGATCTGTATAACACGTTGGAAATCACTAAATCAGTAGAGAAGTTGATATCAATAATAGTGAAGTAAATTATATTTTGTGTTTTTTGTTAACAACATACTGTAAGGTAGATATTTTGATTAACCAACAAAGTTTTCTAAATATTTTTTCCTCAAACCAAGAAAATAAATATTTCTTGACTACCCAATACATTTTTTTGGCAGAATAAGTGGTTTAAATATTTTGACTAGGTAATTGAGATATTTTACAACCAAGGTAAATGGTTTGCCTACCCAATTAAGTTTTTTAATGAACCAATGACATAAATATTTGAAATGGTTAGTTTAGTGTTTTTCCTCACAATAATTCAGGAAGTGTTGTGACTATCCAATACATTTTTTAAAAATAGGCATCTTACTATCCAATACAAAAAAAACCTGTGAGGTAAATATTTTGACTAGCAAAAATAGTCATTCCCCACAACCCATGAAAGCTAAGGTAAAATCAAATACATTCAAGCAACAAAATTTTCACATACTAAACTTCCCTATAATTTATTGGAAAATAACTAGGCACACTAACACAGGATTTACCCCAAGGGTGGAGGCCAACTGTCTCACTAGGAAGCCAACCAAGGAAGGGTCATCACCTTAGGTGGGTCTAGGAGTGATGCTAGGAGCCTGAGCAGCCATGCCTTTGCTCCCAATAGGGAAACTAGTTGGAAGGTGGTAAAGTTGGAGAAACATGTGCCATGGTATATGAGATGTTGCAATAGTGATCCAATAAAGTATGTAAATATGCCATATACATAACCACTTTATTTACTATGACGAATTTGTATAACACATTGGAAATCACCAAATTAGTAGAGAAGTTGAGATCAATAACAGCAAAGTAAATTCTATTTTTTGTTTTTTGTTAACATATGAGGTAGATATTTTGATTAACCAATAGAGTTTTCTAAATATTTTTTCCTCAAACTAGAAAAATAAATATTTTTGACTACCCAATACATTTTTTTGGCAGAATAAATGTTTAAATATTTTGACTAGGTAATTGAGATATTTTACAACCAAGGTAAATGGTTTGTCTGCCTAATTAAATTTTTTAACAAACCAATGACATAAATATTTGAAACGGTTTAGTTTAGTGTTTTCCTTCATAATAATTCAGGAAGTGTTATGACTATCCAATACATTTTTAAAAAAAATTGGTAAGTGTCTTACTATCCAATACAAAAAAAACCTATGAGATAAATATTTTGACTATCAAATACAGTCATTCTCCACAACCCATGAAAGCTAAGGTAAAATCAAATACATTCAAGCAAAAAAAAAATTGCATACTAAACTTCCCTATAATTTATTGGAAAATAACTAGGCACACTAACATAGGCTTTGCCTTGAGTAATTATGCTCATTTCTTTAGAAACCTAAAGTAAGCGAAAACTGTAAAGTGAGGCTAAAATATAGAAAGCAGCTCAAGACATAATACGCAAGAAATCTTATCAATCATACCTTGTTCAAGAGAGTGAGTTGTCCTTTGCAAACACTTTAGTGCACAGTCTTGTCTCTGTGTAACAGTCTGCCAACCAAGTATCATTCACTACATAAATTGAGACTTTAAATGAAAGGAAAACAATGATGAACAGGAATCTATCTTGAAATAATTTCAAATATATATTGTGTATATGTTTCTAATGCTACATAAAACTATGGAACTGTAAGACTATACAAGCAATGAAAATAAGGAGAATCAAAACACCATTTCATAAAGTATGCTACATACATCGTTCTTCGCTATGATTGCATATAGGTGCCTTTCTCGCCAACACGTATTATGATCATTACTTACCAAATTGAACTCTTATATGGAACTGAGGTGGTGATCAGTGGAGCCATTTTGATATTTAATAACCTATTAATTAATAAAACATTTATACGGGATATTAGCGGTGATAAGTAGAGGAGGTTTGAACGTTTGATACCATGAGCAATCGCTTTCTTCTCAGACGAGGAGGATAGACAAGTCTTTGAAGGAGTTGCATCCTTAAGTCCATTAGAAGGATTGTTTACAATCGACACCTCAAGTTTGAATGGACAGGTAACAAAATTGAGGCTTCTGTCGATTTGAATTAATTGACTGAATTTTTGGACACAATTGTGAGAGTTCTGTGGCTTTTTATGTTTTCTGACGGAGTATTGAGAATTAAACTTTGATAATTTTGTAAGTTTAGAACTACTTGATGTGATTTGCTTTTAACAGATAAGTCCCATAGTGTCCGACCATGTTATCATTGTATTTACTTTGGAATATTTCATTTTCTTTGAAATCTGCATCTCCTCCTTTGAATTCTGAGTTGTGGAAAACATTGGGACGTCATTGACTGATTCTTGTGATATGCATTTTTATTTATGAGGTGAATATGTCTTTTTTTTTAAAGGTAAGGTCATTCATTTTAATTTCCAAGCTCTTGAATGGATGAAGCTTTTATTCTTTGTTTTTCTAACTCAATTTTAATGAGAGCAATTTTGAATTTGAAGTTTTCAGCTAAATGCACATTTTTTTTTATGAATTTTCCTCTTTGTGGATCATGATACGTCAAATCTGAAACTTTCCTACGAAAAAAGCGTTCATTTATGTACACCCAATGTGCGAACAAATCTGCAGTAGGCTTCTTCAAACATCCCATGCATTTTGCAGGCTTTTTCATTTTAGTCAATGCATTATTAATTAAACCAAAGTAAGAAAGAGTTCTAGATGAAATCGGACTTACAATCCACCTTGAATTTTTTCATGTACAATGAACTTATAAAAGTATTTTTAACAAAGAAAAAATTGTTAAATGTGGACTATCAGATATAAAAAACCTTATCTCACATTGAAGCTTAAGTAGATATAGTACATAAAAGTATAGGTACTCTTCTTGGTAGTTCTTGTACAATATATGAAAAAATATATTTATCAAGCAGTTTGTGGAGCTCTGGTACTCTTTCCAAGCTCCAGCCCACCAGACAAGTACAAAACCCATTTCTTTTCTAACTGATCAAATCAATTCTTACGACTTCCCCTTAGGTCAATGGACAATTCCCACCACCCCCAAAAAAAATCACCATTTATATTTACCACAATTATGGCAAGAAATTGAAAGTAGACCTTATAATAGATCAAAATTTTCAAAAGCTTTGAGCTTCATAATTTCAAATAACCCAAGTTCATAAAATGGGAAAACTAAGTGGCATTAAATTCCCTCGCAGAGAATTGCCAAAATTTGTGAGATGTGTTGAACTACCAAGAACTTTGAGATTTGTTCGCACATTGAGTGTACATAAAAATTTGAGCCTCCACTGTTGATCTTGCCTAAATCATCCACAACCATAAGATTATGGCATCACTTGGATAAGGTGGTAATGGTTCATCAAGTCAATGTTTGGTAATTAACTTGATGTCAAGATTTTATGTCTGCATTCCATTAGTCATTAGTAGGTGTGCAAGCGCTTACATGGATGGGTATCATCAGGGATCAATTGCAATTTGCCAAATTGTCCAATTACATGAGAATAGTGGGATTGCTAATGCAATTAGGGGCATAGATGGCTTTTTGTAATTGGATCATGTTAAGTTAATGTTAGATTTAGGGTATGGCCCCTAGTTAGAGGTCTAGATGCAAGTCATTAGGCATAAAGAAACTATTAGGTACAACTATGTTGATGCATTTTCACCTTATTAATTGAAGTTTAAGTGCATGGAGATCATTTGTAAATATTTTAAACAATACAAATGTAATATAAATATGCTAAACAAAGTAAGAAAAAAGTCTTAAAAATGCTGAAATAATTGTAAGAACACCTTGTGCCAAAGAAGCAGTTTTTAAAAAAACGTAAAATTAGTAGAATCTCGAACTAGATTTTTAAAATATACTGTTGCAAGAACACCCTATGCCAAAGAAGTAATTTTAAATGGGATAGTAGTCATCGTAAAAATGTTGTGGAAATAGTGGGAATAGGAAAGAAATATTTAACAAGTAAATTTTTAAGGTACAGTATTAGATGATAAGTGGTTAAAATAGCAATAAATATTATAACACTTTTTGTTACATACAGGTAGAATTTGGATGGATCATTGTGCCTATGAAGTGTTTTAAACTTTGACACTAATACTTGGAAACCTTGTGCCAGAAATGGTACATACCAAAGTTTGTCATCATAAACGAGTGATACTTACAAGCTAAAAAGGAGCAGGTAGCTCTAACAAAAACTATCAAAGGTACAAACATTGATGGGGAAGCCTAGCTTGGAGATGACGAATATTTCTACCATGCCATGAGCATAATCAAGGATGATAAAGCAGAGCTTAAGCAAGCTAGAAAGACTCACACAAGTATTGTAGCAGATTTAGCCCATCAACCATCCACTTCGAGAACTAAACCAAGGGAACCAACTCTTTCTAGACCTATATCAAGTGGGAAAAATACTAATAACCTGCCAATAAAACTAAAAGCGAAGATGAGCACCTTTGTGTGCATCATCCAACCGAAATTATTAGCATTAGCTCGGATGAGTTAGAGGAATATACCCCACTCACTCTGAACTAAAAGTTAAACATGTTGCAATTGTTTTGTTGAACTTACAACTATGTGTTAAACCTTACACTTTTGTAAATGTATGAGTGTGTAATGCATTGATGCCAAATTATGTATTAAAACATGGAGTTCACTAGGATTAAGACTAATTTAAAAATTTAATTCAAACTAAGGTGGGATGTAACATTAGAAATGGACTTGATCCATAAATGGGTGAACAACCCAATCACACATCCTATGACATTATATTTTCATGGTCATGTGATTCAATTGTACATTCCGAAAAAAAAAAAAAAAACCAATTACATGATATTATCATGCGTGCCTAAAAATATATAATCAAAAACACAAAACAATAAAATAGGCACAATTTTTGCAAGTACATGTTTGAAACCCTTGGTTGATTTATTCCTTCATTTTGTTCGTTTATTAGTACCTTTTGTTGTATCATTTATTAGTGTTGTTATGTGTTTCAGGCATTTGGAGCACTATTATCATCTATATCTACAGACGACCAACTTTCTACATTATGAGAACTTTAATACCAGGTGCTTGATGACACTTTATGTACTCCTCTTACTCTAAATTTGAATGTTTGTAAAATACTTGTAGCAAGTTTTTTAAGATTTACACTATGATCAAAATTTGCATAATTGTTATGCATGTTATTGTCAATGTGGCATGTATGAACTAATTAACCTAAGATTAATCTAAAGAAATATCAAACTAAGGTAGGATGTAACATAGGAAATGGACTTGATCCATAAATGGATCAACAACCCAATCACACATCCTATGGCATTATATTATCATGGTCATGTGATTCAACTATACATTCCAAAAAAAAAGAAACCAATGACATTATATTATCATGCATGCATATCAAAAACACAAAAAAATAAAATAGGCACAATGGATTTTTTGCAAGTACTTGTTTGAAACCCTTGGCTGATTCATCCCTTTGTTGTTTCATTTATTATTGCCTTTTTTTGTTTCATTTATTAGTGTTGTTTTGTGTTTTAGGCATTTGGAGTATTGTTATCGTCTATATCTACAGACGAACAAATTTCTACATTGGGAGAACTTTAATACCAAGTACTTGCTTACACTTCATGTACTCCTCTTACACTAAATTTGAATTTTCATAAAATACTTGTAGCAAGTTTTTTAAGATTTACACTATGATCAAAATTTGCATAATTGTTATCTATGTTATTGTGAATGTGGCATATATATGAAATAATAATACGTAAGATTTGTTTAAAACAATTTAAATTGGGAAAAACCAAAATATTTGCAATCTCACATTTGCTAGTGTCTTTTTTGTTTCATTTATTAGTGGGTTGTCTTGTTTCAGACATTTGTAGCATTGTTATCATCTGTATCTATAGATGACCAACTTTCAACATTAGGAGAACTCTTATACTAGGTACTTGCTTACACTTCATGTACTTGTAGTCTTGTCAGCTTTAACAAGTTACTTCATACAGAATTTAGCTTCAAGAGTCAATTTAGCATCATACAAAATTTAGCTTCAACTTAGAATAATGCACACCTCTGTAGGCATGCACAGACATGATTTGTCAAGTGGTAGAAAATGTCCAACCTTTTATCCTCTTACACTAAATATTAAAGTTTGTGAAATACAAATGCACCAAACAATAGACAAAATAGGTGAAAATTGTATTTCTTGTTTGCAGCCTAGACAGTTAGTTTACTCATGGTTTAGGAAACTTTGTGTTCAATCCTACTATCTCCTATTATCACCTAAATCTTTGGTTAAGTGTTGAATGGGTGGAAAGTTATTTCTGATTTACACTATCATTTAAATTTGCATGATTGTTATGCATGTTATTGTCAATGTGGCATATAGGAACTAATTAAACCTAAGATTAATCAAAAGCAATTTTAATTGGGAAAATCTAAAATCTTTTGAATCTCACATTCACTCTAATGGGGTTTCAAACCAATTTTTAAAATAAAAATACCTAAGGTTTGTTTAAAACAATTTAAATTGGAAAAAACCAAAATATTTTCAATCTCACATTTATTAGTAGCACTGTTAATATCTGTATCTACAGACGACCAACCTTCTACATTAAGAGAACTCTTATACCAAGTACTTGCTTACACTTCACGTACTTCTAGTCTTGTTAGCTTTGACAAGTTACTTCATGCAGCATTGAGGTTCAAAAGACAATTTAGCATCATACAGAATTTAGCTTCAAGTTAGAATAATGCACACCTTCATAGACATGCATAAACATGAGTTGTCTTGGTAGAAAACGTCCAACCTTTTATCCTCTTAAACTAAATATTAATGTTTGTGAAATACAAGTGCACCGAACAACAAACAAAATAGGTGAGAATTGCATGTCCCGTTTGCAACCTAGACAGTTAGTTTACTCATGGTTTAGGAAACTTTGTGTACAATCCCACTATTGGGAATTAGTGTTCACATAGGTGTTGGAAATATTGCATCATAGGATGCATAAGATAATAGTTTAGTAGATTGGTTATGAGTGTTGGGAATATCATGTCATTCCTGAAGAGTATTTGTTATTTGGTTGTGATTATTTGTTTGTATGTATTATGCGTATCTTTAGTAATTGTAATAGGTAGTCTCCTATAATATAGGATATGTACATAGTCTCCTATAATAGAGAATATGTACATCCTATATATATGTAAATGTATTGAATGAAAATGATGAAGAAGAAGCACGGTTTGTTTTGAATTAAATTATTTTCCGCTTCTGTCTCTGACCATATTTCTAATTTGGTATCAGAGAAGGAGATTAGGGAGGTGGTAGAGGAGATGAATGCGCCTATGGAAATGCTCGACCAATTTTTCGCTGAGGCTGCCTAGTTATTAGGTGTTTGAGATTTAGAAAATAGTGTTGTGGGCAGTGGGCTGGATAAATTGTTTCAAAGCGTGGGATCTACAGAGGAATAGAAGGTTATTATTCTATACGTAAAATTTTATACAGCTCCTTCAGAGCTTGATCTATATCCATCGAATCCACTTGAGATGATTCATATTTTGTGTAGATTGGGTGCTCAATGTCCAAAGAAAGGAAAAAAATTCCATAGATCTGTTGTACCATTTAATCACTAATGTCTGCCCTCCTACAGACTGGTTCGTGGCTTGTGGTTCAATCCACACAGGGTTGATTGTGAAGCATTCGTTGTTCCAATTCCTTTGACTGTACAGTGCGCAGTGGAAGCGTGACGGAGAGGAGAATTATATATCACAATTGAAGAGAATCATAATCTACACTTTTGAAGGAGATTCTAAGTTTATAAACAAGGTAGCTTTAGATTGGGAGCAGCGCAAGAACATCATCATCAAAAGGGCAATTTGTGTTGCATGGTGTGCTTAACTGTCAAACCAATACAGTCTCCTTTCGTTCTCTTATGTTTGCACATTTTCTTTTCATCTAATTTCTATTATTATTTGTACTGTCCATTCTCTGATGTTGGCAGCTAAGAAAGCTTTGAATATATCAATATAGCCACTCATCTCGAACCCCAATTCATCACGGTGAGAGACTTGTGGCAAGTGTTGGCTTGGAGAACATTCATATGGTAATCATAATTTCAGGCAATCAGGTCCAGTGTGTGGAAACTACTGAGCATGAGTTTACTTGATAATATTCATCTCTACTAAGGCCGAACAGTATATACAATAGGCATAACTAATACCACTTGGAAGGTGAAGGTTTGTACAAATCTCTTTTCCAAGGTCACTGCGCGTCCTCTGATCCTACTCTAAATGAGAGTCTTGTACTTATAGATGATTTGAGGAGCTATGTGGAATTCACTTGAAGCTTTCTAGAATGAATATGGTATTTGTGTGTCAGTCACGTTTCGATAGCCTTATTTTATTTAGTTTGGTGGGTTGTTATTATAATTGTTTAGTTATCTTCTCTTCAGTGTCTATCAAATTATTAGTTCTTATAGAGATATGTTGTGTCGAAAATTAAGTTGTATTATTTTGTTTAGAAAAGGGTCTATTTTTCATGAGTATTAATTGCCATGTCAAAAATTCAAAAGTGTCAAATAAAAAAATAGTAAAAATAAAAATTGTTTCAATTGTTAAGGTGCATTATCGGTGGAATCCGACACCTTCAATATTATTTAGATTATGGGGGGGAGTCAAATAGTGTTTCTTATAATGGGGATATATTATTTCCTCATAATTGACGAAATGAGCATCAAAATCCAAATTTTTTACGAAGCAAACCAACTAGAGGATGGAGGCACAGGAGGTTGGAGGATATTCAGCAACCTCTCATGAGTCACTAGCGATGGGGTTGCAAAATTGCATTAGTGACAAAATTATTTGTACCAAAATGACTAAAGCCAAGATCAGTTTCCAGGTGGCAATGGCAACCATATCATATCATTTGTGATCAGCATGGCAATGATCTATAATGGTGGTTGCATACACGACAATGAGGGCTTTGTGTTCTCAAACTTTGTTCTTGTGGTTGGATGTGTATGTCCCCAATCACTTTTTTGGTTGTATGTGAATGGATGTGTTTGTCCCTATTCACAAGACGATGTAAGTGATTGGAAGTGTTTGTCCCCAGTCACAGGAGTTGGTGATTATGATTGGATGTGTGTGTCCCCAATCATAATTGTTGTGAGCAGATGTGTTTATCCCTATGTTCATAACCTTGATGTTGGATATATGTGTTTATCCCTATCCAAACTTGATGTAATACCTTGGATAGATGTGTTAGTCCCTATCCTTGGTTCCATGGGTAGATGTTTATGTCCCTATCCTTAGATGGAAGTACTAAAAGTATAGTTCCACTATTGCTTGCCATGAGTAGATGTGTATGTCCCTACTCTTATCTTATATTGTTTGGTAAGCTACTGTGTGTGGTCATTAAGTATTGTGATGTACTTTCACCCCATGTTCACACTAAGGGGGGATGTTGGGAATTAGTGTTCACATAGGTGTTGGAAATATTGCATCATAGGATGCATAAGATAATAGTTTAGTAGGTTGGTTATGAGTGTTGGGAATATCATGCCATTCCCATAGAGTATTTGTTATTTGGTTGTGATTATTTGTTTTTGTGTATTCTGAGTTGTTAAAACAACTAGTATCTTTAGCAAATTGTTATAGGTAGCCTCCTATAATATAGGATATGCACATAGTCTCCTATAATATAGGATATGTACATCATATATATATGTAAATGTATTGAATGAAAATTATGAAGAAGAAGCACGACTTATTTTGAATTAAATTATTTGTCGCTTTTGTCTCTGGTCATATTTCTATCTCCTATTATCACCTACATCTTTGGTTAAGCATTGAATGGGTGACAAGTTATTTATGATTTACACTAACATCTAGATTTGCACGATTGTTATGCATGTTATTAACAATGTGGCATATATGAAATAATTATACCTAAGATTAATCTAAAGTAATTTCAAACTAAGGTGGGATGTAACATAGGAAATGGACTTGATCCATAAATGGGTCAACAACCCAATCACACATCCTATGACATTATATTATCGTGGTCATGTGATTCAACTGTACATTCCAAAAAAAAAACCAATGACATTATATTATCATGCGTGTGTAAAAATATATTATCAAAAACATAGAACAATAAAATAGGCACAATGGATTTTTGCAAGTACTTGTTTGAAACCCTTGGCTGATTCATCCCTTCATTGTTTCATTTATTAGTGCCTTTCTTTGTTTCATGTATTAGTGTTGCTTTGTGTTTCAGGCATTTGGAGTATTGTTATCATTTATCTACAGATGAACAAATTTCTACATTAGGAGAACTTTAATACCAAATACTTGCTTACACTTCATGTACTCCTCTTACACTAAATTTGAATTTTCGTAAAATACTTTTAGCAATTTTTTAAGATTTACACTAGATCAAAATTTGCATATTTTTTATCTATGTTATTGTGAATGTGGCATATATATGAAATAATAATATGTAAGATTTGTTTAAAACAATTTAAATTGGGAAAAGTCAAAATAGTTGCAATCTCACATTTATTAGTGCCTTTTTTGTTTCATTTATTAGTGGGTTGTCCTGTTTCAGACATTTGTATCACTATTATCATTTGTATCTACAAATGACCAACCTTCTATTTTAGGAGAACTCTTATACTAGGTGCTTTCTTACACTTCATGTGCTTGTAGTCTTGTCAGCTTTAACAAGTTACTTCATATAGAATTTAGCTTCAAAATTCAATTTAGCATCATACAAAATTTTGCTTCAACTTAGAATAATTCACAACTCCATAGACATGCATATACATGATTTTTCTTGGTAGAAAATGTACCTTTTATCCTTTGACACTAAATATTAATGTTCGTTAAATACAAGTGCACCGAACAACAGACAAAATAGGTTAAAATTGTACATTTCCTATTTGTAGCCTAGACAATTAGTTTACTCATGGTTTAGGCAACTTTGTACATACAATCCCACTATCTCCTACTATCACCTACATCTTTGGTTAAGCGTTGAATGGGTGACAAGTTATTTATGATTTACACTATCATCTAGATTTTCATGATTGTTATGCATGTTATTAACAACATGGCATATGTGAACTAATTATACCTAAGATTAATCTAAAGCAATTTCAAACTAAGGTGGGATATAACATAAGAAATGGACTTGATCCATAAATGGGTCAACAACCCACTCACACATCCTATGACATTATATTATCATGGTCATGTGATTCAACTATACATTCCAAAAAATAAAAAAAACCAATGACATTATATTATCATGTGTGTGTAAAAATATATCAATCAAAAACATAGAACAATAAAATAGGCACAATGGATTTTTGCAAGTACTTGTTTGAAACCCTTGGTTGATTCATCCCTTCATTGTTTCATTTATTAGTGCCTTTTTTTGTTTCATTTATTAGTGTTGCTTTGTGTTTCAAGCATTTGGAGTACTGTTATCATTTATATCTATAGACGGACAACTTTCTATATTAGGAGAACTTTAATACCAAGTACTTGTTTACACTTCATGTACTCGTCTTACACTAAATTTGAATTTTTCATTAAATATTTGTAGCAAGTTTTTTAAGATTTACACTATGATCAAAATTTGCATGATTGTTATCTATGTTATTGTGAATTTGGCATATATATGAAATAATAATACGTAAGATTTGTTTAAAACAATTTAAATTGGGAAAAACCAAAATATTTGCAATCTCACATTTATTAGTGGGTTTTCTTGTTTCAAACATTTGTAGCACTATTATCATCTATATCTACAGATGACCAACCTTCTACGTTAGGAGAACTCTTATACCAGGTACTTTCTTAGACCTCATGTACTTGTAGTCTTGTCAGCTTTAACAAGTTACTTCATATAGAATTTAGCTTCAAGATCCAATTTAGCATCGTACAAAATTTTCTTCAACTTAGAATAATGCACACCTCCATAGACATGCATAGACATGATTTGTCTTGGTAGAAAATGTCCAACCTTCTATTCCCTTACACTAAATATTAATGTTCATTAAATACAAGTGCACCGAACAATAGACAAAATAGGTGAAAATTGTATTTCCTGTTTGTAGCCTAGACAATTAGTTTACTCATGGTTTAGGAAACTTTGTGTACAATACCACTATCTCCTATTATCACCTACATCTTTGGTTAAGCATCGAATGGGTGGCAAGTTATTTATGATTTACACCATCATCTAGATTTGCATGAATGTTATGCATGCTATTGTCAATGTGGCATATATGAACTAATTAAACCTAAGATTAATCGAAAGCGATTTCAATTGGGAAATCCAAAATATTTTGGATCTCACATTCACTCTAATGAGGTTTCAAACCTATTTTTAAAAAACTAATTAAAACATTGAAAGTGTAGATATTTAATGTTAAGGATTTAGTTAGTATTTCTAAAAAAAAAAATTCCAAACTATCTTCACATGTATCTTTATAACTTGTTACTTATTTATTAGTTTTATTTTTTCTTTAGACAGTGGCTACCCAAAATGAATCTACTTCAACCCAACCATCAGTAACAAATCCACCATCCCATGAGGAGTCAACTAATTCGAATACATATGTACAAACTCCCATTGAAAATTTGTACTCATCAATTGTAGATCATTCTGAACAAATAATTTGAGAACTCCATGCCACTGCACTTCTTGCACAAGTAGTTGAATGACAAGAAATCGATGACGTTGAAGAGATTGCTTTGAAATTTCATAAAACATGTCACAAAGTTGCAAGCTTCTCTTGTTTCTTAAGATAATTTTCTTATGATGAACAATATGAACAAGGATCTACAAAAGACATTGTTGAAGAATTCCTCTTGTATTTGTATGATAATTATGATAGAAAAATATGAACCATATATAGTGTTGTTCCATGCTTGGTTGACTCTTATGAACAATATTTTGATGTAGACTTTGATGTTGATTTTTTATAAAAAATTGTTCATATGTTTTGTATGTAGGTGGAAACCATGGTTGGTTTACTCTTATGAACAGTATTTTGATGTCTATTTTTGGAAAAGACTATTCATATGTTTTGGATGTAGGTGGCCTACTTTATATGTAAATAGTCAAACCTGTTCTATTTGAAATATATTGTATCTATTTCTATTTATGTGAATAGTTCTACATATGTTTCAAATCATGTTCAACAACAAAGTCAAATAACCATCAAATCCTTGAATGTGCATCTAAAATGTCCAATTAGAGGAAAATAAACCTAACAAATAATATACAGTGAAAATCAACATCAAAACTTTCTTATATAATTTGGAATTGTGTTATATAAATTGGAAATCTATGAAAATAATACAAGAACCTTGCATGCATATTGACATCTTTCCATGACTGCATAATTTTCCTCGACGACAACTCCTTGACTTCTATTCTATTTGTGTTTTTGCAGGACAAGGTGAAACAAATGTATTTGTAAAACCAAAAAATAACCCCTTGAATCATCAACGGATACAAGAGGTTAGTTCCAAGCACCTTGTTGGGAAATACATTTACCACAAATAAAATATTGACAATTACAAGATGCATGCTATCTCGGTGATGTTTATTTGACACATATGTTTGGTATCTACATTATTTTGCAATAGGGATGGACCATGCAAGACACGAAGGTTGTAAAAGAGTTGTGCCTATTGGAGCATTAAACCCTTACCAAAAATGATGGACAATAAAGGCTTGGGTAATGGAAAAACAACAACTCCGTTATTTCAAAAATACAAATGGGGATATAAAAGTGTTTAGCTTTGATATTCTTGACTCTAATGGTGATGAAATCAAAGCAACATGTTTCAATTCTATAGTAGAACTTTTTATTATTATCTAGAGATTGGGAAATTGTTTATCATTTATAATGGGACCTTGAAGCCAGCAAATAAAAACAATTGTAATGTAAATAATGATTGGGAAATTCTTTTGGACAACAATTCCATGGTGGAAATTTGCTTAGATGAGAACACACAAATATCATAGTTGAAGTTCAAATTTAAACCAATCAATGAAGGGTAAAAGCACAAAGTTGTGTCACACTTTCGCCAAATAAATAGTTCCGAGCGAAATATTTTCGGCCGGAAAGTTTCGCCCGACTAGGTTTCGACAGAAACCATGTGGCATATTACATGGCACATAGGTTTCGGTCGAATAAGTTTCGCCCGAATCCAAAAAAATCAAAATTTTCCTCTTCCCGCTTTAAAACTGCCTTCAAAATTGGATTTTTTAATGTGCGGGGTTTCTATAGAAAGGGTTTCGGTAGAAACAGTTTCTATAGAAAGGGTTTCGCCGAAACCCTTTCTATAGAAACTGTTTCTACCGAAACTGTCTATGTGGCATCCTAGTTGGCAGCCAACTCAGCTTTTTTCAGAATTTTCTGAAACTTTCAACTTTAGCTAAGTATTTCTTTAGTCAGAATGATTTTTTTGCAAAAACAAAAAATACCCTTTTGTAGAGCTCGGAGTGGAGAATCCAAATATATAATTTTTTAATATTTTTATTAGTTTTAATATATTTTATTTTTAAAATAATGCAAGTAGGTTTTCAAAATGAAAAAGGAAGTTGATTACAAATTAAAAACAAGATAGTAAAATTTATTAAAAAAATTTAAATCTTATATGGGGCACAAGAGGAGAGAGTCTTCTTCAAAAGGGTATAATTCTTTTTTTGAAAATGATTTAAAAATTTGAAAATAGTTGACGGCCTGTGAAAACTGTCAAATTTTGACATGTTTGACTTTAAAACGTTATTACAAGAAAAATATACATCAAAATTTGATTTTTCTTTTCCATGCACAAGATATTGAAGTTACCTATTTGGAGAAAAAAAAATTAGGGAGAAATGAAGTTTTTTTCAATTTGTTTCTTGAAAGTCACTCTTTTCTAAAATTTTCAGCATTCCAAAATTTGTCCTTAAATTGATAAAAACATAATGAAAATATTTTTTTTTAAATTTTTAAAAATTACAACAATAAACTTCATCAAAAGTTATACATTTCATTAGTTTACACCATTTTGAAATTCAAAACATAAAGACCACTTTTATGTGGTCTTCAGAATTTTTTTGTGTTGGCAATTCCTTTATAAAGTGTGACATAGGTTTGTGCTTTTATAACTTAAGGACGTGGAAATATGATTGTTGACATCATAGGTATAGTCTTATCAATCAATGAAGCAAATACGATCTTAAAAAGGAATGGTACACAAACATAGAAACATACTCTACAAATGAAAGATATGTCAGCTGCCAAAATTGACTTCACAATGTGGGGTGATTTATGTAATAACAAAGGTTTCAAACTTCAAGAGATATGTAGTGCAAGGGCTTTTCCAATACTCATTACAAAGGTTGCATGAATTAGTGATTATGGAGGAAATTTTGTAGGCACCATTCCAACAACCCAGCTACACATAAATCCTCATATACGAGAGACCGACCAATTGAGATCATGGTTTGATAATCAAGGAAAAACTATCGTTTGCCAATCTCTAACAAAGAACTCCTTATTTGTTTGAGAGGATCTGAAATTGAAAAATATTGTTGAAATTAGCATATATAGAGTTGATATTGCTAGCAATGTTCAATACATTTTCATAAAAGTAACATTGTGTTTCATAAAATAGGACAAATTTTGTTACACAGCTTGCCCCATGGAAATTAGTCATAAGAAATGCAAGAAAAAGGTGGACAGAATAGAAAATGGTCAATGGAATTGTTAAACATGTAAAACTACTTTTCATGATTGTGATTATAGATATCTACTGCAATGAAAATTAGAAGACCACACTAGCTCGACATGGGTGACTGCTTTTGAAAAATCGGCTGAAGGAATTATGGGCGTCCCAACAAATGAACTAAACAATATGAAGCATGAAGGTGAAGATCAAAAAATTAATTTAGAAACAATACAAAATTTTTAACACTTTTCCAAAAATATGTCTCCCTACTTCATGTGAAAGAAGAAACTTACAATGATGAATAGAGAATCAAAAGCACAGTCATCAGAACTGATCAATTTCATTACTCAACTAAAAGAAAGGCTTTGCTTGCTTTAATAACTAATGTGTAAATGTCATATACTTTGTCCAACATTGGTATACAAACCATACATGTAAAAAAGTAGTACACGTATTTCTTCAAAGATTGTAAATAATATTAATATCTACTTCCATAGTGCATGTACGTTAAGTTCTTTAATTAAAGAAAAAATATACAAGTATATGATTTTTTGAGAAAAAAATATGGAATTCTCATGTTTTCCTACAAAAATTTCCCAATAAGGTATACTTTATTACTAATATGTAATAAGAAACATGATAGAATAATATAAACAGCTACAGTCATGCCATGTTCACATTAAATCAAAAAACATACCAATTTATAAATAATGTTATATCATTATTTGATAAAATAAATGCATTGAGATAAATTTGATATCAAAATAAAATAGATATGTTTGAAAGTTTAATTGCTTAAAGAGGTTACTAGGTATATTTGGTTCTGAAAGTGTCAAATGAACAATAACATTATTAAAAGTGTTGCAATAATGAAGGTGTTGGCATTGATTTCAACTGGTTAACTAGTTATCAACTGGTTGTTGTTGTCATTGATATCATGGCTGCAAGTTACTAGTTGTATATGTCGAGGATATTGAGAAATTTGTAATGGAAAGGTTGTAGGTATTCAGTGGTTGCTCTAGGTTGTTCTCCAAGATTTGTTCCTATGTTCGTGTGGTTCAGATATGTTGATCATGGTTGTTGAAAGCTACTATATCCAAGATTTGGGTTTCTATATTGTTGTAAAGTGTGAGTTATGTTCACCAGTTGTGAACTATGCTTTTTATGGTATATGGCTGAGGTCCGAGAGAAATGTAGTTGCTCTGGATTTCTTCTTGTTCGAGTCTTATGACTTGCGATTCTAGAGTTAAGGTGACATGATCATGTTGAAGATAATTTTTTTGTCTGAAAATATTGGATTGTGTTAAGGTTGTGTGTGTTTAATTATTCTATGTGTTTTACACTAGTTTGGTCGACCTTGTGTTAAACACTACTTTCAAATTTAATGAAGCATGTTGGGAATTATTTGGGTCCTCATCAAGCATGTGTCTGGGTTTCCCTCATTCTAATTCCACCCTAGAATGTTTTGGCATCGACTTAATTTGAATTCAAATGATGTATGGTCGACTTTGGATATATTTCAAAGTTGAAGATGATATAAATACAAGATGGATATTGGTGAAAGGTGTACAATGAGATAGTGTGAATAAATAGAGCAAGATAGATGTGAAATAGATGTGAGATAGTGTGATGCAAGTTTGGCAGATCAGTGTGAAATCTAATTGTTGAGTTTTCGGATGCAATGTGTGGAAGGTGTACTCTATCATTCAGTCATGTATGCAAGTGGTTGAGCGAATCATGGTGGAAATATTTGTTGCATTGAGATTTTCATCTCTGTGTAACATATATTTTCTATCTTCTTTGTATATGTGTGGCAGTGAGCCCTCCAGGTGGTTAACCCTTGTTGGACAGTGAGTCCTTATTTTGGAAATGAGCCTCATTAGGCAGTGAGCCTTTGTAATCAGTTTTGATATTCTTTATATTGTGAGCTAATCCTCACTGTGGTTTTTCCCTTTTTGGGTTTTCCATGTAAATCTGGTGTTGCTATGTATGTGTGATGGTTTTTCAATTTCTTCCTTTGCACTTAATGTTTAATAATTTTAGCAGAGTTAAGGAATTGTAATTGATCTAATCTTTGATGAAAGTTTTAAAGGTTAAAATTCATCACAATTGATTCACCCCCCTCTCAGTTGTCCTATTCAACAATTGGTATCATAGTTTGTTTCCTTGGAGAAGAGCTTAACTTCTTAAGGAAGGTCTGGGATGGAAGGCAATATCACTTTTGAATATCCGAAGTTCGATGGAACTAATTATGCTATCTAGAAAATGCTAATTGAAGAATATCTAGAGTATTGTGGATATGATATAGAGAAAGCATACAAGACTACTCACACTCCTAATGGTCTGAATACAGCTAATAAAATCAAGGCGCATGAAGCAAACAATAAGGCAAAGTTCATTTTGAAGAATAGTCTTGCACATTCTGAGTTGATTAAAGTTCAAAATATGAAGACTACTAAAGAGGTATCAGATACTTTAGAAAAGGCACATAAAGGAGATGAAAGGGTCAAAGAAGCAAAGTTGCAGAATTTGGAAACATAGTTTGAGCTCTTGCATATGTTTGAAGATGAGAACATTAAATCCTATACATGTACATAGAGTAGATGAAGTGGTAGGTGGAATGTGAAGACTTGGTGCTATAGTTGATGAATCTAGGATTGTAAAGAAGATTCTTAGGACTCTTCCTAATGCATACAATGAAAAGGTATCTGCTATTGAAAAACATATAGACTACAAGACCTACACCAAAGATTAGTTATTGGGAACTTTGAAATCTTATGAAATATGAAAGTCGAATTTGAGAAATGGATCCAAATCAGAAACTTCTTTCAAGGCTACAAGAGCTGAAGATCTAGATGAAGAGAATCTTGATGAAGTAGAAGATAACTTTATGAGAAGAATGAGGAAAGGCTCCGAAAAGTATGAAGGTAAGTTACCCTTTAAATTCTTTTGTTGTGGAGGAATAGGTCATTATGCTTTGAGGTGTATAGAAAGAGCTAAGAGGAACAAACAAAGATTTAAGAAATAAAACAAAGGTAAAAAGATCAACACAACATATTATGTGAATGAGGATGCTAGTATTTCTGATAAGGACTATGATTATGGAGATCCTGATGACAATTAATGCTTTTTCTTGGCTATAAAAGATGAACCTACTTCTGCTAATTCTGAAAGACAATTGAAAGGATGTCCTCCAGAGAAGGAGAAAGAGAAAAAGGAAGATACTGTAATCTCTACCCTACATGCTAAATAGGAAAATAAATATTGGGTTGTTGACAGTGGTTGTTCACATCACATGACCGATGATAAGAGTAAGTTTGTTAAACTTGAAAAATATGATGGAGGCTTAGTTATGTTTGGAGATGATATTGGTGCTAAGATTTGTGGGATAGGATAAGTAAGTTTTGATGGAAAGCATAATACTAATGATGTCTACTATGTTAAGGGATTAAGGCATAATCTCTTGAGTGTTGGACATATGTGTAGCAAAGGATATAATCGTGTATTCAAGAATGAGAGATGTGAAATCGGGAAAGGATCTGGAATAGTGATTGTTGCAAGAAAGAAGTCAAAAGGAAATATATCAACTTAAGGGTGTTGATGGGTGTCGCTTTATGACTCGGATTAATGATAGTTGGTTATGGCATCAAAGAATGTGTCATATTAATTTTGATAATCTAGTGAGGATCAGTGAAGTGCAAGCCATGAGAGATTTACCAAGGATTACAAAGCCTATTAATTTTATTTGCAAGAATTTCCAGTTTGGGAAGCATGCAAGAGACAACTATAGATCAAAGGAACAATCTACTACCAGACTATTGGATTTAATTCATACAGATCTTTGTGGCCCTACAAGAGTGATAATTCTAAAAGGTGAAAGGTACTTTATGCTTTTGATTGATGATTTCTCTAGGTATACATGGGTTGTACATTTCTTAGAGAGAAATATGATGCAATAGATAGATTCAAGACATTCAAAGCTATGGTTGAGAATGAAGTAGATTTGAGAATAAAATGCTTAAGGTCTGACAGAGGTGGTGAATTCACCTCCCATGAGTTTAATATGTTTTATGAATTTCATGGAATAAAAAGATAGTTATCTGCTCTGATAACTCCTCAGCATAATTGAGTTGTTCAAAGGAAAAATAGAACAATTCAATAAGTTGCTAGATCAATGATGACTAAAGTTGGCCTACCAGAAGTTTAATGGAGAGAAGTTATTCACATTGTTGTTTATGTGTTCAATCGAATTCAAGCAAGAGCCAATAGTACTAAGACACCTTATGAGCTATGGTGTGGAAGAATTCCTATTGTTAAGTATTTCAAGGTATTTGGAAGCAAATGCTATATCAGACGGGATGAAGAAAATTTGGGGAAGTTTGATGCTAGAAGTGATGAAGGTATTTTTCTTGGATATTCTACCAAAAGAAAAGCTTATAGATGTTTCAATAAGAGACTGAGGAATATTGTAGAAACCACAAATGTCAAGGTTGATGAAGCAATGAATAATTCAATTGAAGTTGATGGATATGTATCTGATGAAACTAATTGTGTAAGGATTGAAGAAGTTGTCGAAGAACAAGAAAAGGATGAGCAATAAAAGTAGAATGAAGAAGAGGAAGAAGAAGCTCTGGTGGTGTCCCCAAACACACCTAAATATGTGTAGAAAAATCATTTAGAAAGTCAAATCATTGGAGAAAAGACAAAAGGAGTATTGACAAGAAGCAAAGTTGTCGCTTGTGAGATAAATCTGTGTTTACTTTCTGAGATTGAACCAAAGATTGTAAGTGAAGCATGTAAAGATGAGCATTGGATTTAAGCTATGATAGAAGAACTTATGCATATTGAGAAGAATCAAACTTGGGAATTAGTCCCTAGACTAGAAAACAAAAACATAATTGGATCAAAGCGGGTATTCAGAAATAGGTTGAATGAAAAATGGAGAAGTGGTCAGAAATAAAGAAATGCTTGTGTGTAAGGGTCACTCACAAGTAGAAGGCATAGATTTTTAGGACACTTTTTCCTCGGTGGCAAGAATGGAAGCTATCAAGATGTTCTTAGCATTTGTTGCTCATAAAGATTTCAAGGTCTATCAAATGGATGTTAAGTCTACATTTTTGAATTGTTAGCTAGAAGAAGAGGTCTACATGGAACAACCGGAAGCATTTCAGTTGTCAGATCAACCAAATATGGTTTGTAGATTGAAGAAAGATTTATATGGATTGAAGCAAGCTCCTAGAGCATGGTATGCAAGGTTAGACAAGTATTTGATTCAATAAGGTTTCAACAAAGGTACAATAGATAGTAATCTGTATTTTAAAATTGAAAATGACAAAATCTTGATTGTGGATGTATATGTTGATAACATTATCTTTGGAGGAAATGAAACTATGTGTAATTTTTTTGTAAAAGAAGTGCAAAAATAATTTGAGATGTCCATGTTTGGTGAGTGTTGTGCCCTCAGCACACATGCCTCATTTGAAATGGGGACCCTCTTTCTTTTCACCTCGTTGAGCCGTGTTTGTCACCGCCTCATTTTGTGTGCCCCCTATTTGTGTCCTGGATGGTCAATGAGCTTTAGAGAAGTCATCTTGAGTTGGCCATGTTTCTTCACCCTCAAATTTTCAAGGCTTTAGGCCTTCACGGAACTCCCTTGGTCGTTTTCCTTCACCCTTTTGAACTGGCGTCCTTGGAGCCTGGTGGGTCCGCCCTCGCGAGCCGCCCCATGTGGGTTTACCTAACCTCCCAACCATTCCAAAGGGCCATCGTTTGGAACCCTTCCGCCCCATGGAACCCGCAACCTCTGGTGTCATTTTCCTTACCAAGTGCCCGAGCGGCCAACGTCTGGCTGTCATCCGCCTATCGGATTTCGCCCTTCCTGCGGCCGTTTTCAAATGAATGAACACCAACCTTGACTGCCTCTATATGATCATTAATGAGGGGCATTAAATGATGAAAAATCTATAAATAGCCCCTCCTGAGCTGTCATTTTCATCCTGTCAGTTGTTTAGAGTGAGTCAGAGAGCCCTGCAAACGCTGTCGTCGCGCCCGCTGAGTGCATTCGTTGATTCCTAGTCATTGCTAGCTATTTGGTCAACCACCTTCATCAAGTTCTAAAGGTCATTTTTCCACCATGCACCCTATTTAAAGCTTTCATTGATTTCTATGTAAAATTGATAAATTTGAAGGGAGAAACTTGATAGATAACTAGAATAAACCAAGGCACACAAAACCCACCTCTTAAAATTTTAAAACTTGGAGAAAATCATCTCATCAGCTATGGCAGAACTTGAACTCTCCATTACCTTTTTTCAACCAGAGAAATTGTGCGCTGCAGGTCTGCACTATAGTCATCATCATTGCCATCCTTCGAAACATGTCTAAACTTGAAAGGATGAACTCCTCCGTCAGGTCGGCCCCGATGAGAGGCTCCTTCCGCTTGGCCGCCTTGAACTTGGTTGAATTCACGAACTCGAATGGGGATCCATTG
Organism: Sequoia sempervirens; assembly: GCA_007258455.2. NCBI lineage: Eukaryota > Viridiplantae > Streptophyta > Pinopsida > Cupressales > Cupressaceae > Sequoia > Sequoia sempervirens. Next base: position 293,178,717 of record VDFB02193867.1, read on the forward strand.
ACCTTATCGGGTCCACATCCGCGGACTTCCACCCTTGGAGTGCCTTTTAAACTTCACCGTTCCAAATGGTTATTCGATAACGACTTTCCAGCGCGCAGACCTTGCCCCATAGATCACCCAACAAACTCAAACTCTACCACAATCGCGAAGTCTCGATGATGCGGGCTTAGCCCTATAGACTTCCACTTGTGGAAGTCCATCTTGGTTTTGCCATTTCAAATGGATTTCACAACCCAGGGGTCTGCTCATCGAACTCTACAGCCTTCACCGCCTCCTAATATTTTAGCGGGATTAACCTACCTTGTGCGGGTCCAGTCGGACGGGTTTTTGCCTCCCTTATGCCGACACCATAACAACTATCCAAATAGTGAGACTCTAACACCTGCCTAGTGGTTAGGTCCTGACCTCCTCTCTGTCGGTCAATTCCTTTTACGCTTTTAAATGACTAAGTGTAAACCTTTTTGCAGGCCCCTCCTCGCGAACCTCCATTTGCGGACTGCTGGGGTGGTTTCATCATCTCAAATGGCTCCTAATGAAAAAACTTCCACCACATGGGGCCCAACCTTTCCACTGCCTCCAAACCAATTGATGATAAAAAGCAAACGAAGCCTTCTGTAGACACGATACTGCAGGTTTCTCCTGTCGGACCATCATCTGGCCTTCGTCATCTTGAACAGCCATCACCCATCATCCACCTACACCTTCCAGCCTGTGATGACTTAAGCTCCAAGTGCACTATGATGCCATCCTCTAGGGTTGCGGGTCCCACATGACGAAACTCCTCTCGCAGGTCATTTTCTTCCCATTGTCATTTCAACGATAGAACCCAAACAGCCAGGTAGCCTATTGCACTCGCATGCCTGAAAGATGACCTTAACGCCTCCAAACTTCAAAACGACCTCGACCCACATGCCAAAATGGTTCCTCCTCCTTAGTGAAACATGTTGTGACCTTTTCACACATCACCCCATTCAAAATGGGGACCCCCTAATTTTTGCTTTGTTCCCGTCTTTTGGCTTTGATTTTCTCGTTGTCTCTCTCTTTTTTGCTTGTCTCTCTGGGGATGTGCCCGTCTTTGTGCTTAAATTGAAATTTTTGGCTAAGTTTGTAGAATTAGGGTTTACATTCTTCATGTTAGTTTGAGGTCAAATTGAGTTGGCTATTTGAAGTCTGAGCTTGGCATTACAGTTAGAAGACTTCAGGCAGGTTCCCACTGAATTTTCACTGAGTTCTGACAACTTACTATTTTTAGCAAGTACTTAATTTTGGGGATTTCCTCAAAATTTTCTAAAATTCTGACTGTTGTATCACGATTAGAACACTTCAAATTGCTTGGTTGCAAATGTTTAGCTGAAACGAACAACTTGGTATTTTTAACAGTCCTAACTTTGGAAGCCAATTTTAGAATTTGCATGTATGATTTTCCAATGCATGTCTAGATAATCTTTCTAGGTTTTTCGAGACCTTCGCGATGATATAACATGCAAGCTGAGATGGTGACTTTCAGAAAATCAGACTACGAAGGCTATTTTTAGGGTTTGCATGAAGGGTTTTTCGATGCATGTCTGGATATTCTTTGTGGGTTTTTCGAGAGCTACGCGATGATATGACATGCAAGTCAAGTTGATCATTTTTCAAGGACTTACTATTTTTAGCAAGTGCTCGCATGCATGCCAATTTGCTAGGTTTTTCTGGGTTTTTTGAGATCTCCCAGGCAGTGTGACATGCAAACACATCTGGCAGCTAGTTGAGCACTTTTTTAGACATTTACTGTTTTTAGTAGGATCACTCCAGTAGCTCCCCAGCACTTTAGTATCATGAATAGAGCGGTATGCAATGGAAATGGGGTCAAATGGAGGTCATCTGAGGCACATGCAATTCAGGTTAGGGTTTCCATCTTCGAGACTCATAATGGGGGGTAAAAATTTAGAATCTTCAAAAACTAAAGTATCCCATTGCAATCAGCATCTCTCAAAGAATCCACTGGTAAAATTTGAAGGCAATCTGAGCACTTACTATTTATAGTAAGTCACTTCTGAAACAAGGCTATAAATAGAAAATCAGCACAAGGCATTGGTGTGAACAGGTCAGTTAACCCACAAGAACCACATGGAGCAAATTTCACGCCAGGCAGAGTTGCAGAAGTTTTGAAATTTTAGCAGTTACTATAAATAGCAAGTCACCTCCAAAAATAGGCTATAAATAGCAGGTCAGCATAGATGACAAGGTGAACATGACAGTTGCATCATGAGGGTCAGGGTCAGCCAAAATTAGGTCTTGAAAATGTTGAAAATCCAAGGAAATCATAGGAGCTTCGGAACTTACTAAAAATAGAAAGCAAGGCAGGAGGCATAGAAAACGTCTAAGGCATGAAAGTTCCTTCTCAACCCATCAAATTCACCCATGTTCAAGAGGGTCCCAAAAGTTTCTAAGTTGCCAAAATTCCTCCTCAACCACCAAAATAATCCCTTGATGGAGATGGTGGTGAGAAAGTATTCTAAGTCATGAGGAATTCTTGTAGCCCCTCTAAAATGCGCCCTAGCAACATGGAAGGCTTGGAAAAAATTTCTAAGTGTTGAAAAATTCCTCCACCGCCCCTAAAATGTGCACAAGGTGAAGTGGCTAAGGCAAAAAGTTGCTAAGTGTTAGAAATTCCACCTACAACCCCCAAATGCGCCTTGTCTTGAGAGGCGCTGAGAAAAATGTGAAAATTCTTGTACCACCCCTGAAATGCACCCTCAAGGAGAAGAAAGCTTGAGAAAATTGTCTAAGTATTGAAAAATCCCTCCTCACCTAGCCAAATGCGCCCAAGTCACCAAGCTATGGAGGATGTTTGGAGAAAATATTCTAAGGCATGAAAATTCCTTGAGCCCCCCCTAAATGCGCTCATGCTTGTGATGGTGAGTGGAAAATTTTTCTAAGGCGTTGCAAGTGGAAATGCACCCCCCTAAATGTGCCTAGAAAGGAAATGACTTAGAAAATGTCTAAGTGTTTGAGATATGGAAGCCGGAGATCCTAAATGTGCCCAAGGCAATGTGAAGACAAGAATTTTCTAAGTGTTATGGAAGCTCAAGGCTTAAAATGCATCCTTGATGAAGAGCTAACTTGCAAATTTTTGATGTGTTGAAATTCCTTCCCACCCCCCTAAATGTGCCCATGTTGGAGAAATGATGGTGAAAATTTTCTAAGTGATGTGAAATTCCTTGACCACCTAGCACATGCGCCCAGTTGATGAAGTAGACTTGAAATATTTTCCAAGTGATGAAAATTTCCAAGTACGCCCAAAGGAGAAGTAAGAATAAACTTTAGTAGAAAATATTTTTCAAAGGTGGGAAATATAAAAAAAAAATTAAATGAACCCTTTCGCATGTATACACGTGAATTTTGCATTTTCTGAAGGGAATTTTTTTTTGGGTCTTGAATGTTTTCAACAAGGAGATTATTTTAAAATTTTCCACACCTTGCTCAAGATTTTAAAGCGGAGATTTTTTTAATGGGCACCTGGTTGATAAAATTTCCTAGGGAAAATAAATATTTTCTAAGGCAAAAGAAATTTTTTTTCTAAGGCAAAAGAAGGAATATTATTTTTGAAAATAAAATGCCTTAGCTTATAAATTGAAGTTGGATGCCTAGATAATTTTTTGAAATTTCTGATGGGACAATTTTTTCAAGTTAGTGTGAAGATGAATGAGTAAAATGGATGCCTTAGCTAGTTGAAATGGATTTTTTCTTGAAAGAGCATTTGATTTGATATTTTCAGGGAGGAAATTTTTGAAGTAAAGTATGCCTATGCTAGCAGGGGGAGAAGTTTTCAAAGTTCCAGAAGGTCAAATATTCCAAAAGTCAGTGACAAGTTTTGTGACTGCCAATGATTTAGCCAAAATTAGCATTCTTCTAGAATTCAACTTGGCTATATGAATTGTGAACTTTGCTTATTTTCTTCATTAGCTGAGAAGTGTGAGTTTGAAACTTAAAGAAGGAGAAATTTGAAGTTGAGAAACTGTTGAAGCAAGCTAGCTTGGGAAAAAATTCTTCTAAGTGCTAGAGGTGTATAGCTGCAAGTAAATTTTCTAAGTGTTGAGAATTCGAAGTTGTTGAAAGGTGTTGAGGTTTGGAGTTTGAAATTCAGTGCTAAAGCTTCTTGTTTTAAAAGAAGAAATTCGCTCTATCTGTTGGTAGCCTCAAAGTGATATTATTTTCCTAAGTTAAATTTCTAATGACTATCTTTCGATTTTGCAGGATGGCTGAAGTAGATAGAAGAGCGGCTAGCAAGGAGAATAATGTTGAATCCAACAAGGAAAATGCATCCAGATAGGCTGTGATCAAAAATCTAAGCAAGTCTTTCTTATCGGAGTCAAAATTCTCTTCAAAGCTATGCAAACTAGCTGATACAAATCTTGGCTCTTTCAACTTGGAAGCTTCCAGAAGGTGAATGTTGGGCATTGGAGGTCATCACCCATCGGTCACTTCACACAATATTGTCAAAAGTGGACTTTATGCGGCTGTTGGTTTTCCACCAGCAATTTAGTGCCCAGAGTTGATCATGGAATGTGCTAACTGCTACAACTCAAAGCAGAGAACTATTGTTGCACCTAATGGCAAGTTGTTTTCCAACCTCACGTTGGAAGCTATTGGAGAAGCATTTGGAATTTTGGCCTACGAGAAGATGATTTACAAAATGAGAGAAAGAGTTGAGTGAATGTATGCTTCTACATTCGAAAGGTGTGTTGATATGATAAACTCCCATTGGATGAACAAGCCTAAGCCAACTCATACAAAGTTGTCGAAGTAGATAATCTCAGATGACTTGAAGCAGGAGTATTGTGACTTAATTATGATGCTCAGCAGAGTTGGAGGGTGCCCCCAGTCGTTCATCTTTGAACCTTGGATGTTTTACTACATCAACCTTGTGTTGGAGGGCAAGGAGCATGTTGATTGGGTAGTGATTATCAATGATCATTTTCATGAACAACTCCGAAGTTTGAGGAGAACGAAGACATTTTATATGAGCTCATATATCATCTATATGTTGGCTCGAATGATAAAGTACAGAGGAATATCATACAAGGATCCAATTGGGTGTGGTTCTCAGCAGTTCAATATTCATGAGGCTTGTTCGCAGTTGCATTTGACAAGCACTTCTCACTACAAAAGAGTCAACAATGCCTTCACAATGCATATCACGAGGATGCTTCAATAGAGGACACATCATAGAATATCAAAAGAAGCACAGGAGTTGATTGAGAGGTACGGATGTTGGTTTATCCAATTTCTGAAATTCACTTACATTAGGCTGCAGGGGTTTTTGTCATATCCATACAGATTGCCCTAATATCCCACAAATAGAGTTTTGATGTTAGAGATATCTAGGCAGCTCATTGCCTACAATAAGATTCAGAAGAAGAAAAAGAAGGGAGGACTTGAATTCCCTATCATCATGGGAAATTCAGATGAAGTTTGTCCTTCACTTCAAGCAGCCAAGGAAGTGGAAAATGAGCTTCAATTTTTCCACCTCTCTTATCACACTAGCAGGTAGCATTATGATCCTTATAGAAATATCAGATGGATATCGGTTGAAGAGTTCAGACATAAGGCACACGTTGAGCACTTCTGGGAAAGTGCGTTGGATGAAGTTGAAGTAAGAAAAAGGATTTTTTCGAGGATACCATTGAACATGATTAGATAATGTGAGGTTTTTCCTATGCCAAAATAGGTTGATGAGGATATCAACATTATTCACCCAGATCATGAGACAGTGAGGAATACACCGCTCCCACTTCTGGATTGGTCGGAGCTGGAGATTACGGATTTGGATATGCTTTGCATCCCAATCTTGACATTCACAAGAGGATGGGTAAAAGGGCATGTGAACAAGATTAAGAGAAGATCAATTTACAACTTTATGGGAGATCATAGGACGCCCACTGTTAAACAAAAAAGGCAGGTTCCTCGAGCTCTAGAATCACAAAGGAAGGAGTTAGTCCAACCAGCGCCTCAAAGAGTTGAGTAGGCATCACATACGCCATTGAGGGCTCATTCTCCAAAAGTATAGGAGGTTTCACTATTTGTAGATCAGAGAACGAGGTTGAATGAAGAACAGGAATTACAAGAGACAAATCAGCTACCTCATAGAGAGTCAATTGGCCAGAGCGTCAATGTACCTAGAAAAAAAAACCAGCATGAGATAGAAGAAGAAACTGCCACAGATACTCACTTTCAGTGGGAGATTGATGTGACATTAGAGGATGATACTGCTATAGGGCAAGAGGCCTAGGGTTCAGGAGACACTCAGCCTATAGAGATTGATGATCCTCGTCAAAATGAAAATAGAGAAGAAGTATGTGAAGAGGAAGCAAGGGATGAGCAGTCGTTTATTATTTATGACTTGTAGTAGGCAGTGCCTAATTGGTTGAGAGATAGGATGAGAAGAGAACTCATTGATGAAACTGATCCAGCAATTGAGATGAAAGAATTTCTGACTAGGATCAGTGCACCTCCAACAAAGAAGAAGGCCAGAAAGTTCTCAAATATTTCAACAGATGAAGATGGCTCTCACATGCTCCACATGGCTATACCTAGAGTTGAGTGCAATCGAGATGAGGTTGTCCTGGAGAACTATGTGATCACTACCATGGAGTTGGGCTGCCCTACTAGAACACAAATAATTGAGGAGTGCGATAGCTCCTATCAGGCACTCAAGGACAGGCTGCTCTAAACTGAAGGCAAGTATAAAAGATTGAAGATGGAGCATAAAACATTGATTGGTTATGTATAGCACTTTTCTCGTCCTTGTGGGAAAGAGAATCCGTAAATTGAGCTCCTGACCGAGTTTCCCATAGAATCAATTAGCGGCTTGGAGGTAGATAAATGGGTTACTAATGTTTGCACTGAGACAGAGAAGAAAATGGAGGATCTTGCTCATTCCTATCAGCAGGCCTCCAGCATTATGGCATGAATGGATGCAGTTGATCAGGCTTGGGGTGAGGCTCACACTTATCAGAACAAGGTTGTTCTTCATCTTGAGGCTTTGATGCATACACCCTTGCAGACTTTGGTTGAGGGAGGCATGATTCAAGAAGGTGATAGGTACGACTTTACTGGCTGGTATTCTTCAGTGGTCATAGGCTGAGGTTTCTTTGATGCAGCACGGGAAGATTCAGCCAGAGTCAAAAAGGCCATGGGGAATATTATAGATGGATTCCTAAACACGCTTGAGGCTATCTTTGCTAGGAGATTGACTCTGGAGGAGGTGACTGTGGATAGTTTGAGGAGTAGATTGATGCCTTTCTTTTTAGAGGTGAAGGCTTTTGTGCAAGATGATTTTGAGAATATCTCAACCTTCTCCAGCCTTATTCAGAGTACCCAGGATGCCTTGACCACTTGGAGGAAGTCTTGTACTCGGCATGGGAAGATGGTAATGGTACTTGAGTTTCAGCTTGATCATATCCCGCCCATTTTAGTTCAAGAATTTGAGACGGTGGTGGCCAGGTTCATTGATTTTGTAGTCAAGGAGAAGGAAAGTGGAAACGCCCTTATGGATGATGATCTTCTAGAAGATGATGGTGGGCATTAATTACCTATGCTATTTTGAGAATGAGTGGAGAATCTATTACTCATTTATTACCCCACTCCTCTTTGTGGTGGTTTTTAGGGTGAATCTTGTTTAGGGCTGAGGTGGCACGATCTGGGCCATCTAGCTGATTGTAATCTGAGTCATCCATTGGACTGGGCCATCTATAAAAGGGACATCCCCCCTCATTTGTAATTCATTAGATTAGATCACTAGAGAATAGAGGAGTATAGAGAGATAGTATTGCATAGCTTGGTAGCATAGCATAGTTTGAAGAGGAAGGAAAGCTTTCTCATTGATTGCTTTGTAAGAAGTTGTTGTGAACACTTTCATAATAAAAGATTTTTCATTGATGGTGATTTCTTCTTTGTTGTGAATAGCTAGCAAGGCTCCTTCGTCCTTCTGAATCACTTAGAATCTTAAAGTAGCTTAGATTAAAATAGATTTCATTTCATGCAAGTAGATGATAGTTGTCGATGGTAATTTTTCCTTGTGTGGTCGACTAGAATATCTAAGACTTAACTTCAATTATGATTAGCATGTTTGTATGCATCATCGTGATGGTATTTACATGTTGAATTATAATCTGAATATCCTTCGCCATCCCCTTGAAGATTGCACTGACTTCATGGAAGTTGTCCAAAGCGAGGCAAAGTGAAGTCTAGTTGAAGTTTTCTAAAATTGATCCTCGCGTCCCGCTCATAGATTAGTCCATAGCTTTCTAATCCCTGCATCCATTCAATTCAATATATTTTTGGTTAGTTTAGGAAACTTGTGCTACATTGACATACCTTTCGAATCTCGTAAAATCCCCTTTCACTTAGTTCATTGTTTGCTGTCGAATAACTACGTAAGTCCCCTCGTGATACCAGCAAATCACATCAAACCAACTGAGACCATCCCCTACATAAAGGAACCTTAGAGTTGAATGCATGAACTTTCTTGCAATCTTAGCGTGCGGAGTACTTTGATCAAGAGAGGATAGAGTATCCATTGGAAACTTTATTCTATGTTGGTGCGGTCACAAAACACCCATCAACTGACCCCACATAATGACCAAACCTTAAGGCAAGCTAGGATAGGTGGGCCAACGTGCCCTAATTGTTGCCCCTCCTGCAGCTGCTTCAGAATAGCCACTAGCCCAGGGAAGTCTGCATCCCTTGGCCCGAACCACTATAACCCCCTCCTATGAAAGGTTGATGTTGATCTATAAGAGATTTTAGGATGTTTAAATGGTGAATTATCTTATTTAACATTGTTTTGTAGGATTTTGGCTAGCTTTCCCATTGTTTTCATACTTGAATGTGCTTACTACTCTCTCGACCGCAGGATATATGGAACCAAGTGCAAGACCTTCAGAGGCGGTTGTGGAGAAAGACAAGGGAAAGAAGTCAACCAAAGCACCTCAGGGAAAAGAGGATAAAGATCAAATGAAGTACAAGTTGCAAGGGGAACCCCTCAACTCCAAGGTCACCACGACTTGGAAAGAGGTCTCAGATACAAATATCTGACACATAGATATCGATGAATTCAAGCAAAGGGTCTGGATCAACCCCACAAAAGAAAATGAGAGAAATATTAGAAGCAGTGGATTGGACAAGGCTGTTGGTTTCCCACCTGCCCTCATTGCTCTTGAGCTTGTAATGGACTGCAGGGAGGCATATCAACCAGAGTCTAGAACAATAGTGGATAGAGATGGGAATTTTTTAGCTTAATTGTCTACCAAATCAATAGGGGAGGCTTTTCATATCCCCACATTCAGAGAGATGTAGAAATCCTCCAAAGAAGATGCCAAGGAGATGTGGGATTCAAACCCCATCAAGTGCAAAAAGATAATCAATCAGTATTAGTTAAAAGAAAATAGGGGCAGTGCAGCTAAGGTACCCCAAAAGCTCTTTCGCAATGACTTCTATGAGGATTACCATGACTTGGTAACCCTATTAAGTAGATTTATGGGTCTTCCAAACACTTCCTACTTCTAGGAATGGATGTTATACTTCATGTAAGAGATCCTCTGAGGAAAAACCAAATTCTACTGGGCAGGAATAATTAGTAATTGCTTCCACGAGCAATTTGTGGTTGTGAAGAAGACTTCATGACTCTACATGACTTCATACCTTGTCTATTTACTAGCTGACCAGATGCAATACAGAGGCTTGTTTAGGGCTCTAGATGAGGCTTTAGGTAGGGAATTAAAGGTCTATGATAGGTACCCATAGCTTCAATACGGGAATTTCAAGAGGGATTATTGTAGAGTCAATGACACTTTTATAGTTCATATTATCAGATTGCTCAGGGGTGACTTTGAAAGAAGAGTCTCTCATAGTTCTAATGCTTACATCCACCATCTCGGCTTCTTTTTTATACAGTTCCCTAAATTCGCATACATCTAATTTGAAGGTTTCTCAGAGAAACCATACAAGCTGCCTCGGTACCCAAATGACCGAATAATATTGTTAGAGCTCTCTTGACAGCTGCAACATGCACATGCCCTCCTAAGCAGCAAACATAAGGTGAGGATTCCCTATCCCCTCTCCTTCATCCAAGGGATGTATGAACTCCACACATCCCAATGTGTAGACCATTCGGATAAGGAATTCGTGGAATACCACCTAGAGCTCTATACTACCTAGCCGCAAATGGACCCCTATGGCAAACTCATAAAGATGGTCGTGGTTGAACATGCCCATGTACATGATGTTGAGGACTTTTGGGCCAACTGTAAGGATGAAAAAGAAGTGTGAATAAGGCACTACATGCACATGACTGCGTACTTTGTCAAGAGGGTCAACTTGTTCCCAGTGCTTGATCAAGTGGTGGATGATGAAAATACAATGATTGATCCTCGGTACGGTGCAGTTGCAAATCTCCCACTGCCGCTAATTGACTAGAACGAAGAAGAGGTCAATGACCTCGATATTTTGATGAAGCTAATTGAGGCAAGAACCAAAGAATGGATCGACAGGAAGATCGTCCAATTGAAGCTACAAGGGTTCAAACTAACATATGGGGAACTTGAGGATGAGCCGACAAGCGAAACCGACAGCGGGACAGTTGCTACCTCGACTAGATAAATTTCAAAATATCCTCCAACCACCAGGTCGAGGAAGAGGAAAGAAATAGCTGAAATTCAGCCCAAGCCTAAGGTGTATGCAAGAAGAGATCCCCAAGCACAATGAAGAGGTGTTGCCTCAGCATAAGGAAAAGGAAGAACAAGAAGAAGATAAACCTGAGGAAGAGGCTGAAACTAAGAAAGAATTTGAACACCATGAAGAACATGAGCATGACCAAGAAGAAGAAGAGAAAGCCACCAAAGGGGAGGACAACCCCAAGGAACATGCAGCTACCGAATCCACATGAAAAGAAACAGTTTTTGTTCAGGATTCTAATGAAGAAGGAGAAAGGACAAAACAAGAGGCTCCAGGGAACAAAGAAATTTAAATCCAGCACACCCGTGAGGAAGAAGGTGATCATGAATCACCAAAAGGAGAATCTCATATGCCTGAATGGCTTGAAGAAATAGTTGGAAAAGAAAACCTCAACCCCAAAGGATCTGAGGGCAAGGCTAGAAGCCATCTTGGCTCGAGCCCAAATAAGCATGAAGAAAGAGAAGAAGCCAAAGGTTAGATCTCAGCTAACAATGGATGTATCCAAATCCAGAACTGTGCAGATAGCCACTCCAGTTGTGGGAGAAGAAGGGGTTAGCTACAATGTCTCAACCCTCAATTTGGGAACAGTGACAAGGGAACAAAAGATTGACCATCTCCAAGGATCTATTGCCACCATTGTGCACCAAATGCACAAAGATAATATTTCCAAGGAGGAGTTGAAAGCACACGTGGCTGGCTTAACGGCATCAATCAAAGAGTTCCCTACCATGTCCTCGGCACTGCCACAACTGTTGTCCATGGACCACATTGACCAATTGGAGAAAAGAAAGAATTAGACGAAAGCCATAGAGGATTGGTTCCAGAAAGTCCTCTCCAATGGAAACATGGGCATAGGCTGCACTACCAGGATAGCCAACAAGTTCCTAGAGGTACAAAGGATACTTGAGGGATTAAGGAAGTTATGTACTAACTTCCCTGAGTTGTATAGGATCACGCATCCCAAGCTCGAGGTCATTCTCAAGATACCTGCTAAATCCGTGGAGGAGTTTGCTTTGGTAAGGGGTAACGATTGGCTCGTAGAAACATGGAAGCTAGGCTTGGATCATAGAAAGGAAGTGTTGGAGCGAGTGCTCCATGAAGTGGAGTTAGATATTGACTGGGTGAAGGAAATCAAGACAAACTGTGGGGAATATCTGAGATTGATGATAGATCTTGATATGCCCGCAAGTGAGTTGGACCCAGAGAAACTGAAGTCATACTTCCACAAGAAAATGGAAAATGGGACCATGGATGCACTGACACCAGATTTATTGAGTTTTGTTGCTCGTTCCTTCACTCAATCCAAACATGTGGTAAAGAACACACATAAATGTGACAAAGACTGAGATGAAATCATAAGCAAATCAAGGAAATTAAATTTCCAAGTGATCCAATTGGATATATTGGAGTGGAACAAGCTCCAGTCGTTGATTATAAAGTTTGTGGAATACGCCACCCTCAAGAAAAGTGAAGGAAATCTTTTGATCGATGATGAGTTCCTCACCAAGTAGCTACAGCAAAAGGAAATTAGCTAGAAGACAAAAGAGCTATAGTGTTTCTCACTAGAGGACAAAATAGGCTACATGACAAAGATGTAATCTTAAATTGTAGTATATTTGGGGGTAGGTGAAAGCCTAATTTGTAGTGAATCTTGGCCACACAATGCAAATCAATCTTGGTCATTAATTTTTCTTCTTTGACACTATAAATATGGGGTCTCCTCTCATTTTCAAGAAAGAATTGAGTTGTTGTAATGACATGTTGCTGGAATTTTAATAGAAATTTATTGACTTTGGTAGATTCTTGAGTTCCTTTGCATGTTTCATGATTCTTCTTCTCTTAGTTGGTGAATTTAAGTAGATTAAATTTGTTGTTCTTTATGTTTTAGCTTTCTAGATAGTAGAGTAAAGTTAATGTTGTTCATTGATATTGAAGAATTCTGTTGTGTGTTGGAAACCTTCCTTGTCCATACTTTTTGTTGTTTATTGATGGTAAATAGCTATGTAAAGTTAGTTTGGGCATAAATGAAAAGTTTCACTAAATTTCCATCTTTTATCCATGCCTATGATGAATGAATGGTTGAATATCTACAGTCCTTAGAAGCTTGCACTAGTTTCATGATACTTTGAAGTAATCTAATTAAGTGGAACTTAGTTTTGGGAAGGTTGTCTGCAGTAGGGTCCTCCATTGCCATTGTTCATTGCTAGTTTTAGGTCTAGGAACTCCTCCCTTTCCCTGCCCCTTTTTCCTTTTTTTAATAGTGACTTCGAACAAGGTTCATTGCACATTGTAAAGCCAAATCTAAAGTTTAAATAGGAGTTTTGGACTGTTGTTTGGACCTACAGCAATCGTGTATCAACTTTTCCATCTTAAGAATTCCATTGGAAAATCAAATTCTCCTCCAACTCAACTCTATAATTCTGCCCTATGATTACCAACAAAATCACATCAAAACAACTAAGATATTCCAAGCATGTCATGACCTGACACCTGAGAGACCTTGGGGTAATTTTCAACAACGTGTTGCTAGAGATTGTCTTTCAACAGAGGTAGTGCACCTATGTACTACCTGTGTTGAGAAAGTGCCAAAACACCCATCAACAGAACTGGTGCTAGGAGGAGGGAACCTTTTGAGTTAAGCTAGATCAAATTAGATCGTTCTCCCCTGAAAGATTCCAAATAATTTTAAGGTCAGCGCCAAACAAAGGAGAATTTCAAGAACTACAACCCCCTACAAGGGCTAGAAGGACTAAGAGAGAGGACACAGCCTCTTCTTCTTCCTCCATTCCAACCACTTCACCTTCACTTTCACCTCCTTCCTTTTTCCATCAACCACACGCTCATCCTTCATCTTCCATCTCTGCCTCTTCCATCTCTACCTCTTCCACTCAACCATCCCAAACTACTTTCCAGCCACTTGCTTCCCATAGCTAGGGTGCTACCCCTGTCCCTGCCATCCAAGTCCAAGGTGCATTCCCAATTGCCACTGCCCCTATGCAACCCCAAGTTGCTATTCAACAGTAAATACCACCCCTACCTCCCCTCATGGCTTGGCTAGGAAATAATCCTTCCCTGTTGTTCTTCAATGCTTACCATGACATGCCTAAGAACCCAGAGAGCTTTTGCATGAATTTCTATCCTCGAGATCTACAAAGGATAGCTGAAGAACATATTAAGATCTTCCAAGCAACATTGAAAGATATGTAGATTGATCAAGAGGACGTAGCATGTAGGCTTTTCCCTTATTCCTTGGGGGAAGAGGCCTTTTATTGGTATATCAACTTACTGACAGGGTCCATCACATCTTGGACCTTGTTGATGAATTCCTTCTTGTAGAAGTACAAGATCCCAATCAACCCTTCAGAGCTATACCAATAATTCATGTCCGTTTGAAGGGAATTCAACGATCTGATCGACACCTTCAACAATCAATTTCACTGAGCATACACAAGGTTGCAAGCTTTGTATGCACTCAATGATGTTGTTGCCTTGCCCATTTATTATGCAGCATTAGATAACCTCATAGTTGCATTGGTGAGGAGGATGCGACCAGCTCCTACCACATTAGTAGATGCTTACACTAAGGCAGTCATAGCCAACACCGACTTGGGATGGAACATTTTCAGTTCATTGCCCTCCTTGGGGTAGGCTTCCCACTCTATGTATATTCAAGGACTTACCTAGGCACTACAACATCAGACTCCCCTAGTGAATCAAGTGCCTCAACTACCCATAGTGCCTCATCTAGGGTAGCCAATGAACCAGGCATCCCCAGTGCCTCCTTACTTGCAGCCTCAGCAACAGCAGACCTATGCACAGCCGTCACAAGCACTGACATAACTACAAGGGCTTGAATTCCTGCTCACTCAGCAAAACCAGTTAGTGGCATAGCCTATCTTCCTCCAGAATTAGACATCACAGCCAAGCCACATTGAGAAAGATCGGGTGGATGAGCTAACATAGATGATCAGAAAGATGTACACAAAGATGACACACTTGAGAAATCAAAACAACCAGCTACAAGCTTCTCAACGCAACATTCAAGCCAACTACAACCGAGATAACAAGGATAACCGAGATCACAGGGATAATCATGATGTAGGTGCCTCGTCTAGAAAAAATTATAAACAAGGGTAGAGTTCCAATTAGAATTATGAAAGGAGGCCCTCGCAGAGACAAAACCGGACATGGAATACAAGACCAAACAATGGAGGTTTTCCCACTCCTCTTGATCAACCTACTAGTAGTGAGAAGATGACCAATGGAGTGTATCTCATCGAGGCTACCTTATTCGGATGGTGCAGGATTCACAAGACTAGTAGGCATTCTGAGTTGGACTTCCCCGAGTTTCAAACGGTCGTAGAAATCTTTCAAGTGGAGGTCCAAAATGTTGTTGACAACGCAAATTACAAAGACATAGTTTCTTCTGACCCATACGATTCCTCAGGTCTTGTGGTCAACTAGGCCCCATTCCCACGGAGCGAGAGCAACGAGCCCAAGATCGAGACCATCTCTACCAAGAACAAAGAAGTACAAGAGGTAACTAATGAGGAAGCTTTATCTCAGCTCTTTACTTTGGTAGATAATGGTCCCATAGATGAAGTCTAAATGTTCCATCAGAGAGCCACTCCATATAACTTAAGAAACAAGCAAGCGGGGGGACCGTTCACAACTTCCATTCCGCCTAATAACTTCAGCATCCCACCTGACCCCAATGCTAACAACAACCCTAGCTATCACCATGTACCCACCCAATATTTGAACAAAAACAAGCAACTAGGCCAAACTCAAAGCCAGCCTGTTAGCTCATCAATAGGAAGATCCTTCGAGGCTGAAATTGAGCAAATGGGCGAATATGTAGTTGAAGAGTTCAAGAAGGTTAAAATTAGCTTGTTAGCCTTCAAGCTGCTTAAAGTTCCTGTAGTTAGGCACACCTTCTTTAGGGTTATTAATGGAACTCCTTCCTCCAAGGCGACACCGAAAATGGCAGCCAAGAAATTCTAGGAAAGAAGAAGGATGCTCATCCAAATCAGCAAACTGGGAAGCACCTTGCCAAGGAGAAAAATCAAGGGAAATCTAAGGAAAAGACAAAATAAAAGGACAAGGGTCAAGTGGCTCAGGTTGACGTGCCTATGGGTCTCTTCCAAGGAAGGTTCGAAACGCCTTCCTTCCTAACCACTATTAGGATATTTGGGAAGAACCTACACAATTGTTTGATTGACTCTGGAGCATCAGCCAATGTCATGCCTTTGGTTGTATGCAAGGCTCTTGGGATTGTCCCCACACCTTCAAGAAGAAAAGTAACTTAGCTGGACAAAATGGAGGTAAGCAACATTGGAGAGATCAATCATATCCCCATGTAAATTGTTGTACACCCGAGGGTGCAGAGAGTTATTGGCATCTAGGTTGTCGATATTCTGGATACATACGGAATAATATTGGGTCGAGACTTCACCTAAGCATTGAATGGATATGCCACAACATATTTCTCTCACATGTGGTTGCCATGGAAGGGGTTTCCAAATCATATCTGCATCGACCAAGAACCCCGCATGAAATTCATGATCACAGAATGTAACAACACCAATGAGGTGTTGTTTGTTGAAATAGAATTGGGCAATTATTTCCCCATGATTTATCAAGGAGAAATAGAGTTTCCAGAAGAAGAGGTAGCTGATGAGGTCCTCTTGGTACTGTGTAGTCCTTCTCCCAACTTAGCCTACACGCCCCAAAGGATAGAAATGTTAGTGGAATCAGAAGATGATGAGTCCTATGAAGATGGTAATTTAGGACTGTTAGATGGATTCCAAGACTTCATGGAGAAATGCATACAAGATCAGCTCAGCCTAGGGGCAAGGATGAATTTTTAGGAGCTCATGTTGCCTAGTTGGTGTAGGGTTCATAATGTTTCCCACTCAGAATTTGAGTGCTACTTGTGTCAGAAAGCAGTAGAGCACATCAAAGGACAAGCCATATCTCAAAAGGAGCCACCAGCCAGACAACTTGTCATCAACCACAATGAGCTTGTTCCTATTCTAGAAGTGACAGATGTGAATGAGCAAGCAAGGAGGAGTGCACACATGATTGGCCCTGAGGCCAAAGAGCCCTCCAAGTTTTGGACATTATGCTTCGATGGATCCAAGTCCAAGCAAGGAGCTAGATCCAGATTTGAACTCATCAGCCCTATGGGTAAGACTTACTTTGCTACCCATAGGCTTTAATTTTATTGCACCAATAACATAGCAGGATATGAAGCATTAGTTCATGGTCTTTTAATGGCTTTGAGAAAGAAAGTCAAAATGCTACAAATATTCAGTGATTCAGAGTTGGTAGTGAAACAAGTTAGGAAATTATACTCCTTCCATGATAGAAGGTTGGAAAATTATAGGCATAGAGTTTGGGATCTATTAGAAAGCCTAGATGCATTCAACACCCAGCAGATCCTTCATTCTTAGAACCATACTGTTGATGCTTTGGCTCAAGCGGCCAACACTCTTCAACCTCTATCACTTTCTGGCCTCAAGAGATTCGATGTTGAGTTGACTTCCACCCCATCTATACCAGAAAATGTCACTCACTTTTAGGTGTTCAATGATGATAAGCACATCTTGGAATTCATCACCAGTTCTGATGTATTTGCTACCCAAATAATTGATGAAACTAAGCCTGAAGAAGCTAAATTGGATATAGAAGGGGTCATCAATCTCAAAAAAAAATACCATTCCACAAGGTATGCTCCAACCAGAACATATATTTGACCTGGATCAGATCCGAGACTAAGATCAACAAGCAAAGAAGAACTCCATCAACAATCAGTGCAACACTCACAACCTCGAGATAGCCAAGGAGGTTAAAAATGTGTTTATCGGTAAAGTTTGCATCTCATAAGAAAAGAAAAGAATCATTGATGCTTTTCAGAAGTATCATGATG
This sequence comes from Sequoia sempervirens, assembly GCA_007258455.2. Taxonomy (NCBI): domain Eukaryota; kingdom Viridiplantae; phylum Streptophyta; class Pinopsida; order Cupressales; family Cupressaceae; genus Sequoia; species Sequoia sempervirens. Next base: position 293,196,367 of record VDFB02193867.1, read on the forward strand.
TCATAGCATGGAGCTATGAAGATTTAAAGACTTATGATACCTCCATCATCACGCACACTATTCCTCTTAGACTGGATGTCTGGCCATTTCGACAACGGAAATGTCCCATCAATGCACTGTTGGAGCCCATCATTTATAAAGAAGTGCAAAAGTTGTCAGCCAGAATCATCTTTCCAGTCAAGCACTCCACATGGGTGGCTAATTTGGTCCCAGTTAGGAAAAGGAATGGAGAAATCAGATTGTGTATGGATTTCCACAATTTGAACAGAGATTCGAAGAAGGAAAACTATCCAGTGCCTTCATTGGATGAGGTATTGTAGATTGTTAATGGATCACACATGATTTCCTTCCTCGATGGATCCTCCATATACAATCAAGTGATGGTGCAATATGAAGATTAGCACAAGACAGCATTCACCACTAAGTGGGGAACCTTTGCCTACAAAAGGATGTCGTTCGGGCTCATCAACATTGGTGCCACCTTCCAACGTGCAATGGATATAGCCTTCAAAGATCTGATTGGAAAATGCATCATCATTTATATGGATGATCTCATAGTGTTCTCAAAGAAGCGGAGTGACTATGTCTCCGATCTATGTAAATTTTTTCAAAGGTGTAGAGAATTTGGGGTTTCTCTCAATCTAAAAAAATGCATCTTTGGGGTCACTGAAGGAAAGCTCCTCAGGCATGTTATATCATAATGAGGAATCTCTATAGATCATGAGCACATTTAGTCTTTCTTGTAAATCCAATTGTTGGGCAGCAAGAAAGAGCTGAAATCTTTCTTTGGAAAGATAAATTTCGTCCACAAATTTATTATAGGCTTTTTTGAAATCGTCAAGCTGCTCAATGCAATGTTGAAGCAGGATGCCAAAATTGAGTGGACCCCAGATGCAAAGTAGGCCTTTGAAGAAATCAAGAAATTTATTATTGAGGCACCTGTGCTCGTTAGCCCTGATTATTTGAAGCCATTCTACATTTACTCATTTGCTTCAAAACATTCGTGTGCAAGCATTTTAACCTAAAAGGACGACAAAGGAAATGAGCACCTAATCGCCTTCATGAGTGCTCCCTTGAAATATGTTGAACTAAGGTATCACAATGTGGAAAAGCAAGCATAGGCTCTTGTTAGAGGAGTTAAGAAGTTCAGACATTACATCCTACAGAACAAGGTCTTTACCATTGTCCTAGATCCAACAGTGAAGACATTGCTAATGCAAAATGAGCTAGGGGAATGAAGAGCAAAGTGGGTCACCTTGTTGCAAGAATATGACATGGAGATTCAGTCAATGAAATTGGTAAGAGGAAAATCCCTCACCCGGATGATAGCTAAAATAGCAGCTGAAGCAAGACCTGAGCTCACGGTTTAGCAATATCAACTTGAGGACATTTCCCTAGGGGAGTGGTATGACGACATTGTCTTTTACTTGTTGCAGAACAAGTGCTCGTCTTGCTTACAAGGAGTTCAAAAGCGTGCCCTTAGACTGAACAGCAACAGTTACATGCTGCAAGGATCTATCCTTTACAAAAGAAATCATGAGGGAGTGTACCTTCGGTGCCTTAGAGAAGAAGAAGCAACACGCATGCTAAAGGAATTCCATGATAAGTTTGGTACCGTATATGGCTCAGGTCCTTCATTTTCTCATCAAATCCTACGAGCAAGTTACTATTGGCTGACAATCTTCAAGGATGCTCATAACCATGTCCACACATGCCATGTCTGCCAAACCGCCACCACCAAAGAAAGGAACGTTGTTGTCCCGCTGCAACCAGTCTTGGAGGTGAGACCATTCACACAATGGGGTCTCAACTTCATTGGTCTGGTAAGCCTACCATCTCCTACATGACATAGGTACATTCTAGTTGCCTCCAATTATTATACTAGATGGGCAGAAGCTATTGCTTGTAGGAAATGTACAACAAAGGTAGTTGTTAACTTTCTTGAAATTTTTATTATAAATCATTTTGGTTGCCCGTATGCGTTAGTGTGTGATAATGGTCCAGCCTTTGCTTCACTTAAATTTGCTAGTTGGACCTTCGATTAGGATATTTCCCTTAAATTTTCATCCAACTACTATCCTCAAGGAAATGGCTTGGCTAAATCTACAAACAAAAACTTAATTACTGTCATCAAAAAGTTGTTTGACAAGAATCCTAAGGACTAGCATACCCAACTCTACTTTACCCTTTGGGAAAACTGCACGTGCCACAAGGCTTCCTTGGGTGATTCCCCGTTCCACCTTGTTTATGGCTTAGAGACTGTATTGCCAATTCACTTGAAAATCCCCACCCTTCAATTTATCAATACCTTTTATGAAGAAGGGGATCGAAGAGACGCTCACTTAGCTGAGTTGCTACACTTAGAAGAAGTGTGTGACCATGCCATTGAAAAAATTTCCAAACACCAGGGTGTAGTCAAAATATGGTTCGATTGACGAGCCAAAGTCAAGGCCTTTAGAATTGTTGATCTAGTCTTATGCTGGGACAAGTCCCATGAGAAAAAAGGGGTATATGACAAATTCGACAAGCTTTGGCTTGGCCCCTTTCAGATTTTTGAAATCCTCAGAGATAATGCTTTCTACCTCAAGACCCTAACCGATGAAGATGTCTCATTGCCTGCCAATGGGCAGCATCTGAAGCATTATTTCCAGGCTTGAGCTCTTTTGAGATGCTCCTATAAATACCTGTATATAGGTTATTTTAGGTTGCTTTTGTCCCGTCGCTTCGCGTTGCTTTTTTTTGGTTCATTTCCCGCCCTTTTTTGCCTTGCTGAGGGTGTCTCTTTGTTCCTGGTGCAGTGGTCATGCTCGTTCAACAAACGGTTCACTTTACTACCCACTCTTAGTGTTCTTTAGATAATTATTCACTCTTAATAATTGGCCTCTGATTGCTGCTATGGAGCAGTTTCCTTATTTGAACTCACGCTTGACTTAGAACTCAACCCTTTATTGAATCCTTTCATGCTTGTCTTGAATCCTGCATGAAATACACTAATTTCCTCCACAAAACTGTATAATGGATGTTATGAAAGAAAGGCAAATGAAAAATCTTAAATCTGCTTCAGTGACCACTATGGTTCCAAGCCCACTGTAAGCTTCAATGCTTACACGGTTGAATAAAAGAAGTAACATCATAATAATATCAAAATAAAGAAACAAAGAAGCATTGAAAATCAAGCAACCGTGTGGGTGTGCAAAAAACTCTACTAGGGCTATGGACACCAAGATGGCAGTGGAGCAATGTTCATGGGATCACAGCAACAACTCCGTCGGGGCTATGGATGCTTGACTGGTAGCGGGGCAATGTCCAGGTAACTTTTGGAGTCAGATGATTAATGTAGTTCTTTTGGCCAGATTAGGAGCCATTGGTTATAGTCTCTAAGGAGGGGAGATGAATTCACTATTCACACATGCTTCTGAGACGTTCTCGTTATCTACTTCAGTTAGGTTTTTTTCTCTCTCGAGCCTTTTAGTTCACCTCTGGAAATAGGCTTCTAGTTTGTGAAACCAAAGATTCTAGGTTTTGAATGAACACTTATCCCTAGAATGCTCAGGAGTGTTCTCCAGCAGAGTTTCCATTTGTTGTGCCCTCAGCACACATGCCCTATTTGAAACGGGGACCCTCTTTCTTTTTGCCATGTTGGGCCATGTTTTTCATCACCTCATTTTGCATGCCCCCTATTTGTGTCCTAGATGGTGAATGAGCTTTAGAGAATTCATCTTGAGTTCGCCATGTTTCTCCACCCTCAAATTTTCAAGGCTTTAGGCCTTCACGGAACTCCCTTGGTTGTTTGCCTTCACCCTTTTCAACTGGTGTCCTTAGAGCCTGGCAGGTCTACCCTCGCGGGCCACCCTATTCAGGTTTCCCTGACCTCCCAGCCATTCCAAATGACCATCGTTTAGCGCCCTTCTGCCCTACAAAACCCACAACCTCCAGTGCCATTTTCCTTGCCAAGTGCCTGAGCGGCCAACATCTGGATGTCGTCCACCTATCGGATTTCACCCTTCCCACGGTTGTTTTCAAATGACTAATCACCAACCTCGAGTGCCTTTGTACAATCATTAATGAGGGGCATTAAATGATGAAAAATCTATAAATAGCCCCTCCTTATCTGTCATTTTCATCTTGTCAGTTGTTCAGAGCAAGTCAGAGAGCCCTACAAACGCCATCGTTGCACCCGCTGAGTGCATTTGTCGATTCCTAGCCACTACTAGTTGTTTGGTTGACCACCTTCATCGAGTTCTAAAGATTGGTTTTCCACCGTGTGCCCCATTTCAAGATTTCATTGATTTCTATGTAAAATTGATAAATTTGAAGGGAGAAACTTGATAGATAACTAGAGTAAACCAAGGTGCACAAAACTCACCTCTTAAAATTTTAAAACTTGGAGAAAATCGTCTCGTCAGCCATGATGGAACTTGAACTCTTCACTATTATTCATCAACCAAAGAAATCACGCTCTGCAAGTCCACATTATAGTCATCATCATTGCCATCCTTCGAAACATGTCTAAACTTGAAATAACGAACTCCTTTGTCGGGTCCGCCCCTGCGGGAAGCTCCTTCCACTTGGCCACCTTGAACTTGGTTGAATTCATGAACTCAAATGGGGATCCGTTGACCTTATCGAGTCCACATCCGTAGACTTCTACCCCTGAAGCACCTTTTAAACTCTGCCATTCCAAACAGCTATTCGATACAGACTTTTCGGCGCGTGAACCCCGCCCCGTTGATCACCCAACAAACTCAAACTCTGCCACAATCATGAAGTCTTGATGATGTAGGATTAGCCCTGTGAACTTCTACTTGTGGAAGTCCATCTTAGTTTTTTTCCATTTCAAACGGATTTCACAACCCAAGGGTTTGCTCAAAAGGACTAAGTGTAAACCTTTTTGTGGGCCCCTCCTCGTGAACCTCCATCTGCGGACCGCTGGGGTGGTTTCACCATTTGGAATGGATCTTGATGATAGACCTTCCCCCACATGGGGCCTAACCTTGCCACCACCTTCATGCTGACTAATGATAAACAAGGAAACGAAGCCTTCTGTGAACCCGATGTTGTGGGTTTCTCCTATCGAACCGTCGTCTGGCCTTCGCCATCTCGAATGGCCATCACCCAAACGTCCACCCACACCTTCCGGCCCATGATGGCTTAAGCTCCAAGTACACTATGATGTCATCCTCTAGTTCTGTGGGTCTCGCAAGCAGAACTCCTCTCGTGGGTCGTTGTCTTCTTGGTGTTGTTTCAGCAACAAACCCCAAATAGCCAAGCAGCTTGTTGCACCTGCATGCTTAAAAGATGACCTTAATGCCTCCAAGCTTTAAAATGACCTTGACCCACATGCCAAACTAGTTCCTCCTACTCATTGGACCCCACACAATGACCAAACCTTAAGGTGGGTTGGGACAGGTGGGTCGTCATGCCCTGATTGTCGTCCTTCCTGCAATTGCTTCAGAATAGCCACCAGCCTAGGGAAGTCTGCACCCCTTGGCTCAAACCGCTGTAACTCCCTCCTATGAAAGGTTGATGTTGATTTTTAAGAGATGTTAGGATGTTCAAATGGTGAATTATCTTATCTAACATTGTTTTGTAGGATTTTGGCTAGCTTTCCCATTGTTTTCATACTTGAATGCACTTACTGCTATCTCACTCGCAAGATATATGGAACTAGGTGCAGGACCTTTGGAGGTGGCCGTGGAGAAAGATAAGGGAAAGAAGTCAGCCAAAGCACCTCAGGGAAAAGACGATAAAGATCAAATGAAGTACAAGTTGCAAGGGGAACCCCTCAACTCCAAGGTCACCACAGCTTGGAAAGAGGTCTTAGATACAAATATCGGACACATAGATATCGATGAATTCAAGCAAAGGGTCTGGATCAACCCCACAACAGACAATGCGAGAAAGATTAGAAGTAGTGGATTGGCCAAGGCTATCGGTTTCCCGCCTACCCTCATTGCTCCTAAGCTTGTAATGGCCTATAGGGAGGCATATCAACTAGAGTCAAGAACAATAGTGGATAGAGATGGGAATGTTTTGGCTTATTTGTCTATCAAATCAATAGGGAAGGATTTTCATATCCCTACATTTAGAGAGATGGAGGAAGCCTAAAAATAAGATGCCAAGGAGATGTGGGATTCAGACCCCCTCAAGTGCAAAAAGATAATCAGTTAGTATTGGTTAAAATAAAAGAGGGGCAATGCAGCTACGGTACCCCAAGAGCTCTTCCACAGTGACTTCTATGAGGATTACCATGACTTGGTAACCCTATTAAGTAGATTTATGGGTCTTCCAAACACTACCTACTTCCACGAATGGATGTTATACTTCATGGAAGAGATCTTTCAAGGTAAAACCAAATTCTACTGGGTAGGAATAATTAGTAATTGCTTGCACAAGCAATTTGTGGCTGTGAAAAAGACTTCATGATTCTACATGACTTCATACCTTGTCTATTTACTAGCTAACCGGATGCAATACAGAGGCTTGTTTAGGGCTCCAAATGAGGCTCCAGGTAGGGAATTAAAGGTCTATGATAGGTGCCCTCAACTTCAATATAGTAATTTCAAGAGGGATTATTGTAGAGTCAATGGCACTTTTATATTTCATATTATCATATTGCTCAGGGTTGACTTCAAAAGAAGAATATCCCATAGTGCTAATGCTTACATCCACCAGCTCGACTTCTTATTTATACAGTTCCCTAAATTCACATACATCCAAGTTGAAGGTTTCTCAGAGAAATCATACAAGCTACCCTGGTACCCAAATGACTGGATAATATTGCTAGAGCTCTCTCGGTAGCTGTAGCATGCACATGCCCTCCTAAGTAGCAAACATAAGATAGGGATTCCCTATCCCCTCTCCTTCAGCCAAGGGAAGCATAAACTCCACACATCCCAATGTGCATACCATTCAGATAAGGAACTCGTGGAATACAACCTCGAGCTCTATACTGCCCAGTCGCCGATGGACCCCTATGGAAAATGAAAAAACATGGTCACAGTTGAACACGCCCATGTACATGATGTTGAGGACTTTTGGGCCAACTGTAAGGATGACAAAGAAGTGTGAATGAGGCACTACATGCACATGATTGCGTACTTTTTCAAGAGGTTCAACTTGTTCCCAGTGTCAGATCAAGTGGTGGAGGATGAAAATACAGTGATGTATCTTTAGTACAGTGTGGTTGCAAATCTCCCACTGTCGCTAATTGTTGGAATGGAGAAGAGGTCAATGACCTCGATATTCTAACGAAGCAAATTGAGGCAAGAACTAAAGAATAGATTGATGAGCAGATCGCCCAATTGAAGCTACAATGGGTCACCTTGACATATGGAGAACTTGAGGATGAACCAGAAAGCAAAACCGACAATGGGACAGTTACTACCCTAACTGGAGAAACTTCAAAATCTCCTCTAGCCACCAAGTCAAGGAAGAGGAAAGAAATGGTTGAAAGTCATCCCAAGCCTAAGGTGTATGCAAGAAAGGCTTCAGAAGGAGAACCTTCCAAGAAATCAAAGAAATAAGGAAGTTTCATAGAAATTCCTACCATCCAAGAGGATTCGCTCCATGAGGAGAGGAACTAGAGGCCAAGCAACCAAAATCCCCACCTGCTACCTCTATTCTTGTAGTCACCACTGTTGCCCCACTGTATGGTTCTTAGGCAGTAGTTGCTACTTCTCCACCCATGGTGGACATCTCAGTCCACCTTGCTTCCACCCCACCTACTACGCAAGTAATGATAATAGACTCTTCCTTTGCCACTACCTCTCCACTCTCCTCTTCCTCCATGTCTCTGTCAACATCTCTTCTTCTAGCTATAGCAACAATTCCAAAGCCCTCTCTATCACTCCTAGAGGCCTTCACCTACCATATGCAGAATATCCCAATGGAACTATTTGGGGTATTAATGAACCTGACCATACAAGTTTCCTTGGCACATATTGTTGCAAATCTCCCCACTCCTCCTCCTCCAACTGAACCACCAGAAATGAAGGCAACGATGGAAATATCAGAAGAATTGGAGCAGCAAGAAAGAGAAGCAACAAAAGAAATGGAAGAGGAGGTAGATGACTATCATGAGCACCCTGAGTAATAGAACCTAGTAATTGATAAAGTGGTGTGTGAAGGAGAGGAAGAAGAAACATAGTCATATGAGCAAGACATTGAGGAGTCGAGTACCAAATACATTGTGGAAAATTTTGACCTGGACCTCAAAGAGGAGTTGGCTTAACAACTCAAGAATGTTGGAGAAGAAGTAGAGAGGCAGACATCTAATGAGAACACTGAAGAGGAAATGGAGGAAGACACTGAACCATGAACTGGGGAACAAAATAAGAGCCCTGGGCATGATAAGGAAATCCCTCTGTCAAAAGAGAAAGAAGAGAGCCCCAAGCACAATGAAGAGGTGTTGCCTCAGCATGAGGAAAAGGAAGAACAAGAAGAAGATAAACCTGAGGAAGACGTCGAAACTAAGAAAAGCCCAGAAGCTTAACACCATGAAGAACACGGGCATGAACAAGAAGAAGAAGAGAAAGCCATCGAAGGGGAGGACAACCCCAAGGAACATACAGCTACCGAATCCACATGAAAAGAAACTATTTTCATTCAAGATTCTGATGAAGAAGAAGCAGAAAGGACAGAACGAGAGGCTCTGGGGAACAAATAAATTGAAATCCAACACACCCGTGAGGAAGAAGGTGATCATGAATCACCAAAAGGAGAATCTCATATGCCTGAATGGCTTGAGAAACAACTAGAAAAGAAAACTCCAACCCCAAAGGATCTGAGGGCAAGGCTAGAAGCCATCTTGGCTCAAACCCAAATAAGCACAAAGAAAGAGAAGAAGCCAAGGGTCAAATCTCAACTAACAATGGATGTACCTGGATCCAGAACTGTGCAGATAGCCACTCCAATTGTGGGAGAAGAAGGGGTAAGCTACAATGTCTCCACCCTTGATTTGGGAATAGTGATAAGGGAACAAAAGATTGACCATCTCCAAGGATTTTTTGCCACCATTGTGTACCAAATGCGCAAAGATAAAATTTCCAAGGAGGAGTTGAAAGCACAGGTGGTTGGCTTAATGGCATACATCCAACAATGGTCATCAGTCGAAGAGCTCCTACCATGTCATTGGCATCACCGTAACTATTGTCCAAGGACCACATTGACCAATTGGAGAAAAGAAATAATTGGACAAAAGCCACAGAGGATTGGTTTTGGAAAGTCCTCTACAACAGAAACATGGGCATAGGCCACACTGCCAGGACAGCCAACAAGTTCCTAGAGGTACAAAGGATACTTGATGGAATAAGGAAGTTATGCACTAACTTCCCTGAGTTGTATAGGATCACGTATCCCAAGCTCAAGGCCATTCTCAAGATACCTAATAAATCTTGGGAGGAGTTTGCTCTAGTAAGCAGTAACCATTGGCTTGTAGAAACATGGAAGCTGGGCTTGGATCATACAAAGGAAGTGTTGGAGAAAGTGCTCCATGAAGTGGAGTTAGATATTGACTGTGTCAAGTAAATCAGGACAGACTGTGGGGAATATCTAAGATTGATGACAGATCTTGATATGCCCGCCAGTGAGTTGGACCCAGAGAAACTAAAGTCGTACTTCCACAAGAAAATGGAAAATGGGACTGCGGATGCGTTGACACCGGATTTCTTAAGTTTTGTTGCTCGTGCCTTCGCTCAATCCGAACAAGTAGTAAAGAACACGCAAAAATGTGACAAAGATGGATGAAATCACAAGAAAATCAAGGAAATTAAATTTCCAAGTGATCCAGTTGGATATATTGGAGTAGAACAAGCTTCGGGTGTTGATTATAAAGTTTGTGGAATACGCCACCATCAAGAAAAGTGAAGGAAATCCTATGATCAATGATGAGTTCCTCACCAAGTAGCTACAGCAAAAGGAAATCAGCTAGAAGACAAAAGAGCTACAGTGCTGCTCACTAGAGGACAAAATAGGCTACATGACAAAGATGTAATTTTAAATTGTAATATATTTGGGGGTAGGAGAAACCCTAATTTGTAGTGAATCTTGGCCACACAATTCAAATTAATCTTGGCCATTCATTTTTCTTTTTGGACACTATAAATAGGGGGTCTCCTCTCATTTTCAAGAGAGAGTTGAGTTGTTGTAATGACATGCTACTGGAATTTTAATAGAAATTCATTAACTTTGGTGGATTCTTGAGTTCCTTTGCATGTTTTGTGATTCTTCTTCTCTTAGTTGGTGAATTTAAGTAGATTAACTTTGTTGTTCTTTATGTTTTAGCTTGCTCTAGTAGATTAGTTAATGTTGTTCATTGATATTAAAGAATTATGTTGTGTGTTGGAAACCTTCCTTGTCCGTACTTTTTGTTGTTTATTGATGGTAAATAGCTGTGTAAAGTTAGTATGGGCATAAATCAAAATCTGCACTAAATTTCCATCTTTTATTCATGCTTATGATGAATGAATGGTTGAATATCTGCAGTCCTTAGAAGCTTGCACTAGTTTCATGATACTATGAAGTAATCTAGTTAAGTGGAACTTAGTTTTGGGAAGGTTGTCTACAGTAGGGTCCTCCATTGCCATTGTTCATTGCTTGTTTCAGGTCTAGGAACTCCTCCCTTTCCCTGCCCCTTTTTCCTTTTTTAATAGTGACTTTGAACAATGTTCATTGCACATTGTAAAGCCAAATCTAAAGCTGAAATAGGAGTTTTGGACTATTGTTTGGACCTACAACAATCGTGTATCAACTTTCCCATCCTAATAACTCCATTAGAAAATCCGATTCTCCTCCAACTCAACTTTGTAATTCTACCTTGTGATTACCAGCAAAATCACATCAAAATAACTAATATATTCCAAGCAAGTCATGATTTGACACCCAAGAGACCTTGGGGTAATTTTCAGCAATGTGTTGTTGAAGATTTCCTTTCAAGAGAGGTAGTACACCTATGCACTGCCTGTGTTGAGAAAGTGCTAAAACACCCATCAACAGTGAGATGAATTTCTTTCTTGGGCTGCAAATTAATCAAACAAAGAAAGGGATTTTTATTTCACACTCAAAATATGTGAGAGATGTTGAAGAAGTTTGGGATGAATGGTTCCAAACTAGTATGCACTCCTATGGTGATTGATTGCAAATTAAGTAAAGATGATAATTCACCTAAGGCTGATCAGAGAAAATATAGATCTATGATTGGTGGACTAATGTATTTGACTTCTACTAGATCATATATTATGCATGCAATCTATCTTGTGGCTAGATTTCAAGAAGAAACACATGTTGTTGTTGTTGTTAAGAGAATGTTCAGATATTTGAATTGCACTATGGATTATGGCTTATGTTATCATAGGGATATTGACTTTACACTAAGTGCTTATACAAATGCAGATTGGGTTGGTTGTGTAGATGAAAAAAAAGTACAAGTGGTGGTGCATTCTTTCTTGGTTGCAAATTAGTGGCTTGAATGAGTAAAAAAAAAGATTCAGTTTCTTTTTCCACTGTTGAAGCTAATTATATTGTTGTTGCATCATGCTATACACAAGTTTTATGGATGAAATAAAAATTGAAAGATATCAAAGTAATGTATGAAGATCATATTTCTATCTTTTGTGATAATACAAGTGCAATTAACATTTCAAAGAATCCAATGATGCATTCAAGGAAAAATCATATATCTATCAAGTATCATTTCTTGAGAGAAAAGGTTGTGGAGAATGAAGTAAATCTTGAGTATGTACCTATGAAGGATTGGATTTCTAATATATTTACGAAGGCTCTTCCTAAAGATACTTTTGAGTATCTTTGGGATAAATTGGGAGTGATTTCCCCTCCTTTCTTGAACTAGATGCATATGGAGATGCATCAGTTCAGTGGGTCTATAGATATATCTTTCTTCTATACTAATGTTTTGGTGGCTACCACTCAGGGGGAGTAGGTAGTGTCATGTGTTGTCATTGAAAGAATATTCTATGCTTAATGTCAAAGGGGAAATCAATGTAAAATATCTTTTTACTTTGCCACTGATGTCAAAGGGGGAGATGAGGGATATGTGAGAAAGATTATCTACTGAGATGAGGAAGATGTGAAAAGGTTATCCACTAAGGGGGAGAAATAGAGTTAAAAGCTAGAGTGTTGTCTTTGGTGGTTTTTCACATCATGTGTTGCCATCAGTGGCAAAGGGGGAGATTATTTCAATAATGAAGGTGTTGCCATTGATGTCAATTGGTTAACTAGTTATCAACTGGTTGTTGTTGTCATTGATGTCATGGTTGCAGGTTATTGGTTGTATATGTCAACGATATTGAGAAATTTTTAATGGAAAGGTTGTAGGTATTCAGTGGTTGCTTCAGGTTTTACTCTGGTATTTTCTCCTATGTTCGTGTGGTTCATATATGTTGATCATGGTTGTTGAAAGTTGCTATATCCAGGATTTGGGTTTTTAGATTGTTGTACAGTGTGAGTTATGTTCACTAGTTGTGAACTGTGCTTTTCAAGGTATCTAGCTAAGGTCTGGGAGAAATGTAGTTGCTCTGGATTTCTTCTTATTCTAGTCTTATGACTTGTGATTCTAGAGTTAAGGTGATATTATTTTGTTGAAGATAATTTTTTTGTATGGAAAGATTGGATCATGTTAAGGGTTGTGTGTGCCTAATTGTTCCATTTGTTTTACACTGGTTTGGTTGACCTTGTGTTAAACACTACTTTTGAAGTTAATGAAGCATGTTGGGACTTATTTGGGTCCTCATCAAGTGTGTATCTTTGTCACCCTCATTCTAATTCCACCCTAGAATGTTTTTTCCAACTTAATTTGAATTCAAATGATGTATGGCCAACTTTGGATATATTTCAAAGTTGAAGATGATATAAATACAAGATGAGAAATTGGTGAAAGGTGTACAATGAGATAGTGCAAAGAAATAGAGAAAGATCTATATGTGAAATAGATGTAAGATAGTGTGATGCGAGTTTGGAAAATCATTGCAAAATATAATTGTTGATTTTTCGGATGCAGTGAGTTGAAGGTGTACTCTATCATTCATGCATGTTTGCAAGTGGTTGAGTGAATTGTGGTGGAAATCTCTATTGCATTTATATTTTCTTCTTTGTGTAACATATATGTTCTATCTTCTTTGTATCTATGTGGTAGTAATCCCTCCAGGTGGTTAACCCTTGTTGGATAGTGAGTCCTTGTTTTGGCAGTGAGCCTCATTAGACAGTGAGCCTTTGTAATCGGTTTTGATATTCTTTATATTGTGAGCTAATCCTCACCATGGTTTTTCCCTTATTGGGTTTTCTACATAAATATGTTCTTACTGTGTATGTGTGATGGTTTTTTAGTTTGTACCTTTGCACTTAATGTTTAATCATTTTAGTAGAGTTAAGGATTTGTAATTGATCTAATCTCTAGTGAATGTTCTAAAGGTTAAAATTTGTCACAACTGATTCACCCCCATCTCAGTTGTCCTATTCAACAAAAAATAACCCTTATACCTTTGTGTTGCATATTTTTTAATCATACTAATAGATAATATTCTAGATCCACATGAAAATAAAAAACTTTAGACATCGATATATGCCATACAATTATCTATTGTAGCTAACATAGAATTTTCTAGAATTTTATGATACACTAAAAACATGATACTTGACATATTTGCTTTGCATTCTAGATATGGGTCACCCAAAGAGGTCATTTGAATTAGTAGAATGAAGGAAAGAATATCAAATACAATACTACAGAGAATATCATAAACTACAAAGGAAGCAAATGACAGATGCAGAAATGGAAGAGTAGAGAAGGAAAAATAGAGAAGCAAAAAGAGCAAGAAATGCAAGACAAAGACAAGAAGTAAATGAATAATCAGATTCACAAAGCAGATAGGATGAAAATGCACACATACCAACTCCAAATGGATTACTTGTCACAAACTTCAAAGAAATGCAATTAGCAATTCGTAACCAGTTAGACTCCTACCAATCACCAGTAGTTTGTTATGTTTGCAAAGAAAGTTGCATTGGAATTAAAGTAATGACCACTTCAGAAGGTACTATATGCACAAGATATAAACAAGAGAAAGGAATAAACCAATTCTCAGCACAAAATAATATGAACCCAAGAGTCCAACCAACTGAACTAAAAAATATTACACAAGTAGAAGAAATGTTGATTGCACGTGTCAACCCAATTACAAGTCACTCATGCAAGGGGTGATCAATATAAATACAGAGGACACACGATAGCTTCCCACAGAGAACTAAAAACTATCAAAGATGTTGCCACACTATATTGCAAAATTACCAATCATTATAGTAAGGAAGAAAGATTAATGAAAATTCTCTTGATATTTTAAGTTGATCATTTTTATCAAGCATTGAAGTATAAAATCAATCACAATAAATTTTACTCAGATGTTAGCATCAATGAAAATGCTCTTGATAGTTTAAGTGAGAATTTTGAGCAAAATATTTTTGACTAGCTTAAAATCGTTCAAATAGAATCTCAATCTGATACAAATGTTACAAAACATGTCAGCCCAGTTATCAAGGATACTGAAAAAAATCATTATTAAACACAGTTCATCGATGGTTTTCCAACCACCAAATTCATAAAAGGAAATGGACTTGATCCATGCACGGGTCAACAACCCAAACACAGATCCTATGACATTAATGGATTGGGAAGCAGTTGGTGAATCTCCAATAAAAGAATATGCCACAATGAGATTATTTGATATGGCCTTCCCAACATTGTTCCCAACTGGAATATGTGACTAGTTAGAACCACACATTAGAAAAGTACACCTACACAAATATGTCAGACATCTATGCCATTATAAAGACAGTCGATTTGGTAAACACCCAAGGTTTTGATATTATATGGTAAATATGATAATGAGATATCATTCCCATACATCAACTACATTTTTCATGAAAATAAATCTCCATGAGATGCCTATTACAATCAATGAACTTTGCGAACATCTAAACAATACACCGCAATCACAACTTGCAAATAGATTGATGTGATTTGGAACTTCACCTAGAAGTACAAGGTCATATTGGGAAAAATATCATTAGAATTAATAGACATGTTGCATCAGATTGGTACACCCACCATTTTTTTACATTAAGTGTAGCAGATTTATATTGGACAGACTTGCATGCACTCATGTTAGGTACATCACCAACAACACCAAGAGAAGCACACATTTGGAAAAAATAAAGCATGATTGACTACCCTCATATAGTTGCACAATACATGCACTTACAACACTCCCAATTTAGACAAGAAATCCTTCAAAAAGGAATGAATGTTCAAGACTATTGGTGCAAATATGAGTGGAAACATAAAGGATCAGCACACGTCCATGGATTTCTATGGATCAATGAAGCACCAAACATGGATACTATTGATTGGTCAAATGAAGAAGAGTGACTTGTTGCATAAAACTATTTCAACTTAGTTGTCCATGCATGGAATCCTAGACATGAAACCCTAGAACATCATCTACCTGGGTACTACCCCACTTGCCATTTCAATACCCTAATTACCTATCTTATCACTCTACAACTAGTATATCAAATTAAACGATCAAAATTAAAATTGTAGGCATACCAAATATGTGATATCAATCCATGTCTTAAAGACACAAGGTAGCTTCAAGACACAGATCTCCACCAAGACTACGATGAGCCAACTAATACAGTCCAAAGAGACACAATGTGTAGAGAAGGTGCATGTCTACGGAAACAAAGAGAGAAAATGCTTTGCAGGTAAACATTTTTCCACACATGATAAAAATTGAGTATCAAACAACTCTACTTCTCTGATCCATTATTCACATTAAAATGATCGCATTTGATATCACTTATAGGTACAATGCTCCTTGGCCTCTAAATTTGCGAGGAACATTATATGAAGATACATAAATTGGTGAAAAAAAAATTGACCCTACTAGAAACGATGATCGACTCAATTCACACAATCGATACATCCTATAATTATGGAAGGAAAATATAGATTGGAAACCTATCCTATCAAAACAAGTTGCCATAAAATATATTGCTAATTATGCAGCCAAGTCAGAAAAAATCTCTGAAACATACCAATAAATGTTAATACGTCTAGAAAACATAGAAAATCTGAATGATTCAGCTACAAAAGTTTATAAAAAAACTACTTACAAAAACAATCATAGAAAGGGATGTTGGAGCTCAAGAAACAAGCCATCTATTATTATAACTCCCACTTATTCAAAGTAGTAGATGATTTATCACTCTAAATGTATCAACTGAAGTTTTCAAATGTGTGACATTGCAATCAGAAAATAACAATGAAAATGAAACAATCTCTTTCATTGATTCATACAAAAATAGGCCTTATTCTATGGAATCTATCTCGCTTATTGAAGTGGCAAGATCTTGGATATATAATCCCAATTGAAAATCACAAAAAAAATGGAATGCAAGGAAAGAAAAAGCTATTGTGAGAGTGTTCCCAAGATTCCTATCAATTCCTTCACGTGACTCAGAAAGATGGTGTGATTATTGTTTCTCAAAATTGTTATTGTACAAACCATTTCATGATATTGAAAGGGACATTGATCATAACAATGATGCAATAATTGCATGATGGTCAAACTTTCAGTATAATCAATGGCACGTTGAATGTAGAATTGAGAGTGACATAACCAAAGATAATACAGAATCTCAAAGTGATAACGAACTAGCCACAGATTCTAGAATCGAGAATGAATGGGAAATTTTATCTAGGCTTCATCAAGGTGAAACTTTGAAATTTTCAAAAATAGACATGCTAGGAAGGAGATATTTTGACAAGCAGGCCAATTGATCTAATAATTTTCATGGTGAACATTACACATATGAAGCAGTCAATTTTATAACCACCATAGAAATCAATAGTTGTTTTATGCAAAATGGTATACAACAATCAACCAACTATGAAAATATCAACAACAAACAAGCAAAAGAAATTAACATGATGATTTCACACTGCAAAAAAATGAACATGAATCTCCTCTTCTCATGATAATTCAAGGCACAACAGGAACAGGAAAGTCGTATGTGATAGCTGCCATATCCAAAATCCTTCAAGATGCTTCATCGACAAATACATCTCCCCTACTTCTACTTGCACCAACAAGAGTTGTGGCATATAATATAGGAGCATCAACTATTCATTCAAAATTAAAAATACCACCCAACAACTTCAAGGAGTTGGAAGGAACCTGATTAACAAGCTTCCAAGAAGAATTAGCACATATCAAATACATATTGATTGATGAAATGAGTTTCATCGGTGCAAAGTTGTTCGATAACATAGATACTTGACTTTGCTAGGCCTTCCCTCAAAATGTGAATCAACCTTTTGTATGTATGACTCTAACACAAATATGCATCCTATAATTTAATTTACTTTAAAAAAAATTATGATATCTATTGCACAGTCGTACAAATAGATTATATATTTAAATTTAACGCTTGTCCATTACTTACAAGAATATCAATGATCTTGGTTGGAGATCTAGGACAATTACCTCCTGTTAAGAACAGATCACGTATTTAGACATGGGTCTAACAATAAACAACAACACTTCCATCAACTTCTAACAAATATAAGGGATGCAAACCCTATGGTTAATGATTGGAATTTACAAATGACATGATCTAATGAAAAATTAGATCAAGAAACAAATGAATAATTTGACAATAATGTTCATTTTTTTCCCACAAATGAAAATGTTCATGCCCACAATCAAAGGAAAATATACTCCTTGAAAAATCCAATTTCACAAAGCATAACAACTAAAAATGGAGGTGTCAATGTAACTGAAGGATATACAAAAGATGGATTCAATATTGAAATATTGTTAAGAAAAAATACAAAAGTTATGTTAACATCGAACTTGTGGATAGAAGCAGGCCTTGTAAATGGAGCTTTGGGTTCTATCCAAGAAATTGTATATTGCCCAGGAACAGCCCCCCACAACCACCAACTTATGTATTGTTGTAATTTGATAGCTACACAGGAAATCTATTTGATAAACAACATCATTCCACTATTCCAATCACACCAATTTAGAGGAACAACTCCCTACAAATACCATTGTTATTGGCATAGGCTCTAACAATACACAAATCGCAAGGCTTGACTCTCCCAAAATCCACAATTGATATTGCCTCAAAAGAAAGAACAAGGTTAACATTTGTGGCAATGTCATGTGTCAGCTCTTTGAATGGCCTATGGATAAAGCCACCATTCGCATACAACAAATATGAAAAATCAAAGACAAGAAATCAAATATCAAATAGAAAAGTGGAAGAACCAAGGCTTCAAGCCTTGGAATATAACACATGTACATAATACCACAGAATGCATTCCTGAGTCACTCATGCATTGTACTAAATGCCAAGGAAACTACTTTGCAGGCACTGCAAAAAACTAGATCTTAACAAGGAAATGTTTGACAAGCCTACCATTGAGCCATGCAAAAGAGAAAAAATTTATGTTATACTCTTGAAGATGCTATATATGCACTACAATACTGCAAGATTACTATATTGCAAAATTCTAGATGGAATGAAGTTGATATGTTCTCACAAGTTGTAGATTAAGCTATCAACCCACACAATTTGGTCTATTTCCTTTCGTTTGTGATTTGGAAAGTTTGAAAACCAAACTTATGTGTAGCTTTTCACATAATACAATGAATGATGATGGCACTCTTATTGTATATGATAATATAATTCAATGATATTAAATTATGATGCAACTAATGAAAATATTTTTGCAAACACACAATATTAATATTATTGTCATTTTGGATTCCTACAATTGAAATCTCTCGATGTTTTCTATATAGACTATGTGATAGGATAGATATGCTAGTTTATATTTACATTAGCTGGAAAATTGAGTATAGTACAACCACCAAGTTCAAGAAAACTAAGAAAGGAAAATCTTAACATGTTAGAAAACCATGGAACTTAAAGTGAGACATTAAAGAAGTGTGTTATAAATATTATAGTGGTTTGCAATTGATTGTAATTATAGAAGTTTCATAAGAAATTTAGAAATGTGGAAATATCTTGATATAGTTAAAAATATATATAAAAAATTTAAAAAAAAAATTCCTTAATAAATTTGATGGAAAACATAGTATAGTCTAAGATAATTGAATTGTATACAAATATATATGATTATCATTTATATTCACATGCTTACATCCTATTAGAAATTGTAGTGCAATTTGATAATTAAAGGTATTTTAATAGTTTGATAAGGGGATAAAATACATTGGTAAAATTATATTTTGAAGTAACCTGATGCTTTTCTAATGCAAATAGGTTGTGTTGTGCATGTTATCTTTCTTTAAAATGTCACTTATAAACTTACAAAGTGATATTTTCATGCATATGGATGAAATTCATACACAAAGGATTCTAACACCCCTTGGGAGCCAAGAAGGTGTGATCACCCACTCTTGAGAGGCTAAACTTGTACTACAATTGGATATATTATCATTTAATTACCATACAAGGATGGTATTGTAGGCTAATGGTTATGGCTGAATGGTAAAGGTCTAATGGCTTACTCAATATTGGTCATCTATCACCAAAAATTATAAGCCTATCACCATATAAAAAGGATAGTATTGTAACCAACCTATTGTCTTTTATCAAATTGTCCTTATAAAAGGGTAATATCTAAGAATGGAGCTCAAGAAAGGCATGTTCTACATAAATTAAGTTGTAGGTGAATTTTAATAAAAATGTTTTTGTTTATTTGCAAAGGTTAAACTACATAAAGGGGGAATCCCAAAATATCAGTATAGGTATTTTTTACACTAAGGAGGAGATTTCTAGTGTGGAAGATAAATAGTCATCCTCCATTTTTCTCATTCTTTGGTTTTTTTGTTCTAATTTGTTTCACTTGTCTTTTTCGGTCCCCTTTATGTCTCTATCTTGTATCTATGTTAATTTAGGGGCATATGTTTGTTGTTTTGGAATTAATTATTTTGACCTTGGTGTAGAATCCTAGTACATTCTAGTACATTGTCCTATGTGTTATTCTGTCCTTATGTGTAAGAGTTCTCAAAATGTATGCTAGAATTTGAGTTTTGCATCTACTTTAGATGATAACACATAGATTGGGTGGAAGTGCATAGACTAGAGGGAAGTGTGTAGGCTAGATAGTGAGGTCCCTAGTTTGATTTACAGGTTCCTCATTTTTTATTGACTTCATCCCTGCTTTTATTTTTCATTTCAGAACATCTATATTTTATAATTTCAAAATTTACTTCCCAACTGATAGTTTTCACTTAGAAAGAAAAAATGTTTTTGAATATTTCTAGTTAGTTTTTATTAATTTTTTATTATATAAAAATAATGAAAATAGGTTGAAACATCTAAACCTCTAAAACTTAAACCACCTATCATATTTAGGTAAACTTGCAACATTCACATTTTTTGATAATATCATATTTTTTCACTCAAATATTTAATTCTTTCACTAGAGCCTTCTCTAAGGGTGATTTTAACACATTATATGAGGCCTTAGAAGGTTTCACTCATACATTTCAATTATAAAATGCTAGAAAAACTACTTCTTCTAGTACTGCATCTTCTCATTCTTTCTTAATTTTGTTAACAATAAATTCATTTATAGTTCTACAAATATAGTTTAAACACCAAAAATCATCTTGTGTTGGGTTCCTAATTCAATCCCACTTTCTCATCCTATAATCACTATTCAAGGTATCCCAAATTACCACCAACCTTCGAATTTCTAAAATCATACAGTTCAATTGATATCATGTAATATACATGTTCCCACCCACTTCCATGCAGTAGCACATACGTATAACACTCAAAAAAACAAGCAGGTTAACCATGTTCATATTTCCCTCCTTCCATCAAATCCTATTCTTCCTTCAATTCCTTGGCTCCCTCTTAGGATCAAAAAGAATAATCTCATTGAATAGTTACAAGATACACAATCCAATTATCTTTGTGGTATTTAAAGCAAGCTTCCCATTCTTATCATGGCATGCTTCAATAGCCTTGTAGAAGATTTTATTTTTACCTTCCATAAATCCCAATTAGGTAGCTTCTTTATTATATTGCATCTATAACAATACAATTGAAATCACTTTTCTTTAATCTAAACTTCCTTCTCTCAAATTTTAATAATGAAACAATCCTCTTCTTATCATTGTTGGTATAAATTTCATCATAATCTAATGAACACTCATCAATAATAGTTTTAGTATTAATTTGTATAGCATGGACTTCCTTCAAAGGATTAATGTTTACACTTCTCTCACTCCTTAGGGTGTTTCAATAAGAGGTTTTAATAATGTATGTGGTATATATAATTATAGTATATGGTGTTACAATGTGAGGAATTTTCTTCACTCATGTTGCACTATCACTATTGCACTCACCCTATTTTATAGTGATCTATGGCCCTTAACATTTCAAACCTAGCTTGGATCCACACCCTCTTCCTACCTCTATATATATGGGTCTAGCCTCCTCCAGCTACCTCTATCTCTCTATTGGCATAACTTGAAATACTCCTAATTCATTTACCTCCTCCTTAGTGTCCCTCACCCATCCTCGTCTATAACATTTGGACTATTAGAGAATCTAGTGCATAGATTGGAACCAACCTCACTCTTTACCACCATGAAGTGTACCATAGTGTCACTCATATATCATCAGCGTTTGAGATAAAACCTATTTTATTCTCTTTATCATCATTATCACTCAAGGGAATGTTCGTTATTACATATCACATTACATTTTTTAACATTATCATGCTTTGATCTGATTTGGTGAACATGAGAACATAATATTCTCACCTAAAAGGTCTAGTAACTCAATCATAATAGAATGGAATTATAATATTTCCATCCAACCTTTGAACCATCTCATCCTCTACATTTGATCCATCTGGCATGTATAACCCACCCACCATTATACCTCTCTAAAGGGGTACCATACTACATTTGTTCTTGGCACTTAGTCAAATATCTATTGCAAGTATACTAGATATCAAACTAAAATGGTGTCTATGTCCCATGTGTGTGTTCCCATGGCTCATCAACTCTAATAAAATGGGATATCCCACCAATCATGTGACTTTTATGACATGTTTAAAGGCTCATACCTAAAGCAACATACATAAGTCATCACATCTTGTGTCTGATTCCACATATATCACTTGACGTCATAATACAAGTGATCCAACTATAAAGCCCTAAAATTTACACATGAGACACAAACACAACATTATTTTTTTATAAGGCGTAAATAAACATTAAAGAGCCACTTTACCATACTAGACATCGCCCCACACTACACATTTGGATGATGTTGTAGGTGCAACTTCATCATTAATCCTAGCACCCTAGGTGAGACTAGATGCATTTGACTACTACTCAGATCGATACAAAGATGGGGTTGTTGGATTGAGAGTCTTCTCAATGGTATGAATAAAGTGTTAGTCTACTAGAACCATTGTCACTATAAATATATCTAGGATACTCCCATAGTAATTTCATAACACAGTTATTTATTCATTTATTTTCTCAACATGGGTATGCACACATATGTATTTAAGAATAATAATTTTCAAGAATATTTAATGATCTTTAATGAACATCAAATTGATCATATACATGTTTTCTTAAATAGGCATATTTTGGGTATCTATTAAATGCCCCACCTAATACTAATAATACTATTGTTGTATTTATTCAATAATATCAATTTATTTTTGTGTGAACAATATTTTGTTATCATTCTTGAACCAGTGCATTGATAAGATAAATATTGAGCATTGATAACAATTTTATTCATTACTCAGTAACCAAGAATAACGTTATTATTTAGTTACAACTTATTCTCTAATGAGACATTGCTATTAACAATTAAACTCCAATTAAATTTTATTGAATAATTTAATAATATAATAATGTTATTTTCATTGATATATATATATATATGTGCATTGATATTGAACCACCTAGGTATTTTTTTACACCAATTCTTATATTTGTAATGGTAATAACTCAAGATCAAGACTAGAGTCAATATTAATGTTAATGGTTGTACTAACATTGATATAATTCCCTTTAACATGTAATACTAATTCATTTTACCTACTATAATATGTACTAACATCTCTCTTTATTTATTAATGTCAAGTGAGTCTTAATTTAATATAACTTATTGGGGATATTTAATTATAACTTATTATTACTTCCCATATCTAATATTGCATGTATGCTACAAGGTTTCATATCATTTTGATGATACATAGAGTCGTTATCCTATAATTAATAATATAGTAGCAGTAATATTGTGTTACGTTAACACTGCTATTAATCAGTATTGTTATTATATTGATCCTTATGTCAAAATAATCTTAGTATGCCTACCAGTTATACTAACCAACTTACAATAACCTTATTAGTATTCTTTATACAAGCATCAGTATTACTATCATTATTGTCGTTGTCTTTAATATTGACAACACTATTATTCAAGTGTCAAAATTGACGTCACTTTAATATCACTTGTTAAATATTCTACTCTTGGGTTAATGTTATCCACCAAAATTTTAGATATCTCAATTTTATCTCTAGGTCTGTGCAAAATCATGGGGGTCCAAAAAGTGGCGATATGACAAAAAAGATGTTTTTCATTTGCCCAAAAATATGAAATTTTGCTTTGAATTTTTACTAGGGTCGGATAAAAAGTACATGTTACCATGGTAAGAACCAAAGAAAAATGGATATTTGTTTCAAACAGATATCCATCAAAAACAAATATTCATTTCAAACAGATATCCATCTGAAATGGGTATCTATTTGGAATGGATATTCGTTTCCAATGAAATCATAAAAAAATGTATTAATATATATATATATAATAATATTATTATAATATATTATCGATCAATAAAATATTATAATAATATATATTATAATATCAATATTAATGTTATATTATATATATTAATATAATATCTATTATACAACATATACTATATTATATATTATATTATTATATATTAATATATATAAAAATATTTTAATAATATATATTATAATATTAATATTAATATTATATTATATACATTAATATAATATATATTATACAACATATATTATATATGATATATATTATATTATATAATTAATATATAATATATTATATTATTAATATATAATATATTATATTATTAATATATAATATATTATATTATTAATATATAATTTATTATATTATTATTAATAATAATATAATATATTATATATTAATAATAATAATATAATATATTATATATTAATAATATAATATATTATTTATTAATATATAATATATTATATCCACTCGTTAATGGGTCTTCAGGGGCTCATCCCTCTATTTGTGCAAGGGCCTCGGTTCAGTGGTGTAAACCTGACAGGGGGTCAATAAAAATAAATTTTGATGGGGCATCGAAGGGTAATCGGGGACCTTCGGGGGCTGGGTGTGTTGCTCGCAATGATACCAAAAACATATTAGCAATTGAGGCTAAGAAGTTAGCAGAAGGTACAAATAATGAGGTGTAGGTGCAAGCTACACTCCTAGTAGTGGAGTTGGCAAACAAGCTACATGTAGAAAGGTTGCATCTAGAAGAAGATTCGCAAGTGATTGTCAACGTGATTGCCAAAGGCAAAGCTCAAGTTTCGAAACTCGATAAAATTATCAATATAATCTGAACCAAGCTCAATAATTTCCATAATTTCAAAATTTCTCACATATATCGTGAAGGTAATACTTTGGCTGACCAACTATCTAAAATGGTGGTGAATATAGTGGAGTAATTTGGTTCAAATATAGAGGAGATTTGACAGGAGGGATAAAAGGTGACGGCTATTGTTAGCCTCATTAATGAAGCGGACGGTGATGTGGTATGGCATCAATTCATTTTGTGTTGGTACAGGGGCTTTCAATGCTAGAAGAGATTGAGGCATATTTACTCCTCAACATTCTCGATGTTCATTCATTTTGTTGCTTGCAAGTTTCATTGGTAAATGCCAAAGGTTGATGCTTGCAATAAAATGGAAGCGAATTTCACTCTCAATGCTTCAAAAAAATAGATGGCATTTTGAGGGCTCGTCATGGATGAAAGACTGAAGAATGTTTTCGCCACAAGTGGCCCATTCTTTCTTAGTCTAGTCTGGGCACTCTTGGGAATGGACTTCTTGGTGTCCAAATTTTGACACCGCACAAATATAGATATTTCTTCTTTTTTTTGTGCTTAGGGCCTCCATTTCAACTCACAAGAGGAGGTTCGAAGGCTGATGGAGCTTTGTGTCAAAGTGGAATGGCGGGGTGGTCTGGAAGAGATTTTGGCCTATGCAGTGCCAAGGTGAGGGTTCGTTGTTGTTGATGGTGATTGGATTGGTTTCCCGAGTGTGCCTCACCAATGGCACCCCCTTCTCCTGTACAAGGCTCTTGGTGATACTCTATAAAGGAAGGCAGAGGCTAAAAAATATTGGGCTTTCATCCTAGACTTTGTGCATGATTGGGAATTGGAAATTGCAGTTGGGATTCCCAGAGAGAAAATGAATCCAGAATTATTTTGTTTCAAGTTGTCTACAGCGTGGATGGAAATGGAGTTGCAGAGGAAGGCTTGTGGCCACGGTGGTTCATGTGAAGGGGTTGGGGGGAGGCGAGAGGTGATGGTAGGGTTCGTGCTCATGGTTTCAGTCATGGGCATGGTTGCAGGGTTTGATGTGGGGTAGCTCAATACCCTTTTTTGTTTTCTGATGCTCCTTTTGCTAGTTTGGATTTTGTTTGTATGCTTTCATGAAGATGCTATAAATTTCAAAAAAATTCTATGTGGGTTTCGAGTTGTAGTTTGTGGTAGTTTTTTGCTTTGTGCGCTCAGCCACTCAGTTGGCATCTGTAAACTTCTAGGATGGGGTGGTAGTTTTGGTGGGTTGACAGCTATTTCATGGTTGGGTTGGTTTCATCCTTTCAAGAATAATTATTCATATTTTTTGTATTTCCACCTTATAAATTAATAATAAAAAATACATTTTACTGACCAAAAATATATATATATATAATATATTATATTATTAATATATAATATATATTATATTATATTATATTATATATATAATTAATATATAATATATAATATTATTATTAATATATAATATTTTTTTTATGAATAAGAATCCACATCTATATTAATATAAGATAAAATTACACATATTCACAAAAAAAAAGTCTGGGTGTTAAAAAGGTACACCCCGAGAGTCACATGGGAAAAGCCCAGAAAGCATAAAATCACTTGGGCCATGCCCAAAAAGAAAGAAAATTATAAAAATAACATAAAATGCCACTAAGTGACCATGGTAGTGCTAGCAGAGGGAGGAAAGTCCTTGTCATCCAACCTACCCCATACAATGGTAGGGTCCAGAGTTATGTCAAGAGGATCCCAGCCATTGTCACCCTTGTCTTAATCTTCTCGTTGAGGAGATATTTCCAAATCCAAACATGAGATCCATTTATTAGTGTCAGTCAGCCAACCAAAAACATCACTAGAAGCTCCGCCAGAAGGCCACCTAGACACCACTGCCTCCTCCAGAAACTCCTCTAGAAGGCCACCCCAAGTCAGCCTAAGGAGGAGGAGAGGGTGAACGCCTACGAGGATGTGAGCTGCTATGAGGAGGAGCTTGAGAATAGGGGTGAGCTTGAAAATCCCTGACATAACCACTACTTTGTCGACTATGCAAAAGTGATCAGCCCTAAGAGGAAGTGGGAGAGGGAGGCACACAAGCCACAGTGTAGGGGGCATTCCCCCAGTGGTCCAAGAGCTCCTAAAGGTGAGCCACCTCAAGCACAACTTTATTAGCTTGCACTTGAATCTACAATAGCACATTCGAACAAATAATGGATTTAGAATAAAGAGAAACATGTTTATCAATTTGGTTGTGAGAAAAAATGCAAGAATTTCTATCTTTCCAAATATTGAAGATGTAGCATGCCCAATGTTCTACCCAATAATTTTTCCATGTTTTCCCACAAGTGAATAGTTTATGCATCTAAGATTATGAGCAATAAAAAAAATCTTTTCTTTTCAATATTAAATGCACCATTTGAAACATAACCTTCCTAGACTTTTCCATTGAATAATCAAAGAATCATTTCATCAATACAAGTATGTTTTCACTTTACATATATTTAAGATAAAAATTCACATTTACAATTTCCATATAGATGGATACATGATTATATATGTAGCTTCAACAAGCTGACATGAATTAGAAATACAAACTAATACAAAAGTCCCAACATTGGTGCATACATTCTAGATGTCCCCTTTCCTTGGTGCATACCTTATATTTATCCCCAATACTGGCACGTACATCTTCAATTATTGAATTATAAATACCAATGGTCTAGAATGTCCTTCTCCCAAATATTGGTTGTCAATTGCATGAGTAGAAGCATCACTCAAGCGCTTTTCGACCAACTATGGACTTACTATGATCCTCTGCACATCTACCAAACTTGGTAAGATGGCCCTCCCTTCAATAAAGAGATTGGTTTGGTAACCTCATCCTTCAAATAGCCTTTCTTGAGCATAGTGATGTGTCCTACATATCTAGAGCTTACCATAAATTTTACCTCTATTTCTATGATATTCTCAACCTAGTATGTACTTGGACAATTGTGAATTGACAGTGTAGATAGTGGCTACCTATACTACTTTGGCCAAAGATTCAACACCCAGTACTTCGATTGAGGGTCATCTTTATTCACAACTACAATTGCTCAATTTTTATTTGACCATTAGTATTCTATTTTAGGTTATTCCCTTTTCTCGTGGATTATCCTAACCCCAGGAATAACCTTCCCATTAACTCATATTAAACTGACATTGTTTTTAAGTATCTCAAAGAAACTCTCTCTTACCAATTAACCATATGGATAAACATAACGTCACATTATTAAATGACTATATTTTAAAATTACAATCTTAACAATAAAATTCTTCATTCAAGAGTGTAATCTCAACAATAAATAAATCCCATCAAAAGTATAATTTCGTCAATAAATGACCTCAATCAAAGGTATAATATTCAACAATAAATGACCCATCAAAAGTATAATCTCATCAAATAAATGAACTCAATCAAAAGTATAATCTTCAACAATAAATAACTTCAATCAAAGATAAAATCAACAATCAAAAGATCAATTTGATCATATAGGTTAATCCCAACCTATGTGCTTCAATCAATAATCAAGTAAACATTGTTGGGATTAAGGTGTCCCAACCTTAGAGTCCTAATATATATTTAATTGATGTAATTAATGTAGTTATTTATATTATTTAATTTCCTATGGTGTCATGTCATAAATTGAGACCCATCGGCTAGGTGGCATCCCCATTGGAGGTGACTGGATGACACATAATCATCCCAAGTGGACATAGGCATCCCACTTTGGAATATTTGACCTATGATAGATTTTATGATGCTTCATAAGGCATCTTCATGCATGGGAAAAAGTTGGTGCCCAAGTTGGCTTATGACAAGTTGTAAGAGAATCGAGTATTCTTGGTCAATTATGATAGATTCTCTTATTGTTGTAAGTTTTATCAACTATGATAGATTCAATGACAGTTGTAAGATGTGTAAGGCATCTTTCATAAGCTATTTTTAGTATATTCTAGGTACCCAAGCTT
Organism: Sequoia sempervirens; assembly: GCA_007258455.2. Lineage (NCBI taxonomy): Eukaryota > Viridiplantae > Streptophyta > Pinopsida > Cupressales > Cupressaceae > Sequoia > Sequoia sempervirens. Next base: position 293,225,153 of record VDFB02193867.1, read on the forward strand.
GAGGAAGGAATATTTGCATGTTTGACCATTGTAAGGGGTGTAAGGGAATATATTACATGTGTCCAAATGCATGTCTATGGCATGGAATACTGTGCCATGTGTGTTTGGATGCCCCTCTCCTTCTAGATGATTCTTCAAGCTTGTATCACTCTATATATTGAGAGCTTTGCATTGTAGAATGCATAGTTTGTTTGCAGGTAATGAAGTGTTTCTGGTTAACTCCAGAATAGGTGTTTGTTTCGAAGCACTTGTGTAGAATCTTTGTACTTGGGTTGTATTGTAACTCCTATTTGAAGTAATATAGAAGTACTATGCTTTTGGAGGTGGGGTTATTTTCCCAAAAGGGTTTTCTCCATGTATATCCGGTGTATGTTGTTCTTTGTGTACTTGTTTTATTCCATTATTCCTATGTGTTTTTCATTATTGTAACTCTATAAGGTGTTAAAAAAAATTGTAACTCTCTCCTACTTAGATTAGTGTAGGAAGTTGTTTCTGCTCACCCAGCTTCCTTTCATTTGGTATCAGAGCTTGGCCAACCTTGGCTCCTTTGTTGGGTTACAAGGGTTTTTTGAGTTGATCTTTGTTTCAGTGGGAGTTTTACATAAGTGTGTGTTTTGTTACCTTGTTGTAGGAAAGAGATGGTAGGAACATCTGGGAGAATTGAGATGGAGAAGTTTAATGACGGTAATTTTGAGTTGTGGAAGCTCAAAATGGAAGATAGACCACGATCTATGGCTTGCAGTTTTTGGAACCATGCCATCATGCATGAAACAAGAGGATTGGGATCTCATGGATAGGAAATCCAAGGGTCTTTTTAGACTCTATTTGGCTAATTTTGTCGTCCTGAATGTTTATGAAGAGAAAACTTCTACTTCTCTATGGAAGAATCATGGTGATGTCTATCAGGCTAAATCCCTAGTAAACAAGTTTTTCCTGAGAAAAAAGATGTATTCTCTAAAAATGGAAGATGGAGGATCCATTGTAGATCACCTTGTTGATGGGTGTTTTAGCACTTTCTCAACACAGGCAGCACACAAGTATGCTACCTCTCTTGAAAGGTAATTTTTACAACTAAGTTTTAGAAATCACCCCAAGGTCTCTCAGGTGTCAGGTCATGACTAAGGTTGGAATAATTTAGTTGGTTGATGTGATTTGTTGGTAATCACAAAGGGAATTTATGGTCACTAAGTTTGGAGGGAATTGGGTCTATAAATGGAGTTTGTGAATTTTGGTAAATGAAGGACAGTTGCTACAAGTTCAAAACAAAAAACTAAAACTACATATTTCTCATAAGATTCGGCTTTACAATGATGCCAAAACTTTGTGTGAACTTCAAATTTAAAATAAGGTCAAAAGAGATAAGGGATAAGGAGTTTCCTAAACCTACAACTAATGTTGAATAGTAACAATGGAGGATGCTATAGTGGATGGCCTTCCTAAAACTAAGTTCCACTTAACCAAGGGCAGCCTACAGTCTCATGAAAAAAGTGCAATCTTCTAAGGTCTAAAAATTTTCAACCATCCAATCACCATTAAAGCATGAACAATAGATGAACTTATATAAACAATGCTCATACTAACTTTATACTACCATTCATCATCAATAAACAGCAAAAAGTATGAGCAAGGTAAATATCAACAGCATAGCATTCTTCACTATTAAAGCACAACATACACTAACAACTAAATCAACTTAAAACTAGAATAGCAAAGCTAAAATCTAAGATTGGAGAATGAATCATGCACACAAGAGGAGAAAACACAAGAATCCATCAAACAATGCTATTCTCATTAATTTTCTGCAACATGCCTTTACACAACTCATCTCTCTCTTTGAAAATGAGAGGAGACCTCTATTTATAGTTTTCCAAAAGTAAAATGAATGGATAGGATTGATTTACATTGTGTGGTTCAGATTCATTTTACATTAGGGTTTCACCTACCCCCAAATATATAGCAATATAAAAATAGACCTTATCTTTTTCCCTACTTTGTCATCTAGTCTATTTTGTCATTTAGCTACCTTTACACTATAGCAATTTTGTCTTTTAGCTACTTCCAACTTTTGTAACTATATTTTTAAATACTCATCATCTATAACTTTATTTCTTGCATTCTTCTGGAAAGTAGCATACTCCATGAACTTCTTGATCATAGTTCAGAGCTTGTCCCATTCCATGAAATTGGATTGAAGGATCTGGAAGGATGTCTTCTTGAGTCTCTCAGTGACCTACTCCCAGTGTCTAGTGCATTTTGGGGTTGCTTTGATGACCTACTCAAACTGAGTGAAAGCCCTTGTAGAAAAATCCATGAAGTCCGGTGACAGTGTATCTACAACCCCCTACTCCATCTTCTTATGGAAGAAAGGCTTTATCTTCTCTAGATCTAACTCCAGAGCAAGCATCTCATAGTTCATCATCATTTTCAAGTAATCCTCACTGTCATTTTGGTGCTCTACAACCCACTCAAGATTGAGCTCCAACTCGTGCAAAGCCTTCTCTAGGATCCCCTTTCTGTAATCAAAACCTATTTGCCACATTTCCACTAATTAGTAATCATCTTTTAGGAGTTCCAGCTCCCTTTCCCATATTTCCCAAGAGAGTTTGAGGACACTCTTGAGCTTAGGATATGTGATCCTATACAACTCAGAGAATCTATTGCATGTTTTTATCATGTCCTCTATCTACTTCTACAAACCTCAAAACTTTTTGAATGTTCAGGCAGCATGGTGGATACCCATGTCACCATTATATGTACCACTCGGTTGATCCAATCTGTAGTGGACTTGCTCTAGTTTTTCATTTTCTCCATTCTATTTAGCTCCTCTTGGGAGAGGAGAGTAGGTGTGGATGATGTCGCAAGAGCCTCTTCTTCCATGGACATCCACTATTGAATATATGTAGTGAGATCTGCTACTTGTTCTCTCAGTTCTTCTTTTGTGGTTTGGTCCTTATTCATTTATTGCACGATGGTGACTACTGACCCTTGAAAGTCACCAATATTATGCTCATGAGTCATCGGGCCTAGGTTAATGGTGGATATTTGATACTACAGTCCTTGTATGGTTCCCATACCTCCACCGACTACTGGGGTGGCAACTTGTATCATTCGGAACCTAGAGGCATCCAACATGACATGAGAGCAAATTTTGGGATTTTTCTCCTCTCTAGTTTTGGTTTGTGCCCTGGCTAGTATTGCCTCTATCCTTGATTTAGGGTTTGTGGTCACAGGAGCCTTCTTCTTCAATTGTCACTCTAGCCGGTCAAGAATCTCAATTTAACCCTTGGGTGATTCATGATCACCTTCCTCTTTGCCTTGCTCTTTCTGAGGCTCATCTTCCTCATCACTAGGGATCTTTCCCTTATCCTATTCTTCTTCATCTGATCCTTTCATCTGCACGGCCTCTTCTTTGTCCAATTTAGTAGAGGTTATGTTATCCTCAATGATGTTTGGCTATCATAGGGAAATCCCCTTATCTTCCTCAAGCTCGACCTCGACATTCTTCTCGGGCTCGGCATCCCTTTCTTTGATACTCTCTTCGTCCTTCTTTTCTAGCTCTTTCTCGAGAGGCACTTCTACTTCTGGCAATGTTTCTTCTTGTCTAAGGCCCTCGTCTTGGCCGGTTCATGGAGGATACTCTAGGATTTCCACATCTATATTGGTATCTACTTTTTCTTCTTCGAGGTGGTGTCTTTCAGGGTTAGTCTCTTCACTTACATCCTTATGCTCTTGAGGCAGCTCTTCATCCAACTCCTAATCTAAGGTTTCCACCTCATAAGGTTCATCCAATTTGTCATTTCCCTCATCCCTAGAGCCTTATTGTGCTTCCTCATCAGAGGCCACCTTATCGATATTTACATTTAGTCCACCCTCTGAATGCTCAAAGTAGTCATCTTTATCAAAATTCTTAAGCTTTTTGGTAGTATCTTTTAAAGCTTCCTCAGGTTGCTTTGCACTAAGCCACTCAATTTCTTCAAAAATAAACATCATTACCTCCATCTTTGGTGGATCAGTTGGTGTTGGAGGAAGTGGCAAAGAAGCGACAAGTTGGGCCATGAATTCCTGGACTTTGGTGTCGAGCATTACCCCAAAAAATTTAGTGGGTGCATTTTGCATATAAGCTACAAAGGCACGCAGCAGTGTAGGAAATTCCATAGTGGTTGTCATTAGGGAAGGAGGAAAAGTGGATAGGGTAGGCAGGGGAGGCGGGAGAAAAGAATTCGATAGTGGGGAAGTAGTAGAAGAAGAAAATTCCTATACTACCACAGAATTAGTTGGAAAGGTGGAGGAAAGGTGGACAGAGATGTTCACCACAGGTGGAGATGAGACAAGCAAAGATTGTGTAGGAGGTGGTGGAGTGGCAGCAACAGTGAAAATGGAAGTGGAAGTGGTTAGTAGTGGAGAAAAAGGCCACTCTAACTCTTCTTCTTCGGGTTTGGGCTCTTCCTCTTGAATAGTTGGCATCTCTAGCACAAAGGTCCCCGTTCTTCCTTTCTTTGGTGGTGGTGGTCCTTATGTTTCCTTTCGTGTATAGACTTTTTGATTGGGCTGGCATACTAGAACCTCTTTCCTCTTTCTCAATCTTGTGACAGGTGGGGATTTTGGTGCTTCACTAGAGGATCTTGCAATAGTACTGCTATCAATCTCACTGCTCATTTCATCCTCGAGCTCCCCATATGTAAGCTCGGTACCTTGTTCCTTTAATTTGGCAATTTGTTCATCTAGCCACTATTTTATTTTTTCTCCATAGGAAAAGTAAGAACATCCAAGTTAGTGACATCCTTTTCATCCTAGTCTATCACAAGAAAAATTGCACCCATCAAGGCACCATATATTTCATCTATCATGTTGTCATCATCAACAACCTAGTCTGGAACTTGAAACAAATTGATTGATTTCACAAACGTGACAGTCATTCTTATATAGTGGTGCATCCACACCTTGTCATCTTTGCAATTGGCCCAGAATTCCTTGACATGAGATTAATGGGCATATTCTCTTCCAACCCATTTCTTCAACTTACCCCAAGGATCTACTCCTCCTCTGTCTATATGAAGTTCAAGATTATACTCAGCCAACTCCATCTCTGAGTATTGTGCACAGGGAGTAGCGGGGCAAGCATACATTCTTTGTCTGAGGATGAGGGGATATGGGACCCCAGCTCTATGTTTGTTGCTTAGCAAGGAATGGAAGGTTTGAAGTTGTCAAGTTACCTCCAGCATGATAATATTTTCATTGGGGTAGCACGGTAACCTATAAGGTCTTCCTGAGAATCCCTTGGCCCTAATGTAAGTGAATTTTGAGAATTGGATGAATAGATATTCGAAACCCTTTATGAAGGCCTTTGCACTATGTGTTACCCTTCTTTCAAAATTTCCTCCTACGAGTCTAATTATATGCCCAGTGAAGGCATCATTTACTCTTCTATACTCCTTCTTGAAGTTCCTATACTGTAGTTGAGGGTAGCAATCATACACTTTCAATTGCCCCTATTTGGTTCCCAATTCTCTAGCACAGAACAATCCTTTATACGTGAACTTGGCCGCCAGGAGGTAGACCAAATATGAATTCATGTAGAAACAAGAGGTCTTCTTTACCTCCATGAGTTGCTCATGCATGTTGTCACTAATCATCTTCACCCAATGGAACCAAGTCTTGCCTCTAAAGATCTCTTCTATGAAATAAAACATCCAATTTTCAAATAATGTAACTGTGGGAAAACCCATTACTCTACTTAAGAGTGTGACTAGATCATGGTACTCCTCAAAGAAGTCACTCTTGTATAGAATTTGAGGGACTGTGGAAGCACTTTCCCTTTTTTCCTTTAACCAGTTCTAGTTGATTGTTTGTTTGCATCCGATGGGATCTAGTTGCCATACCTGGTTGGAAAATTCCTTCTCAACTTCTTCCATCTTATTAAAGACTGGGATACCAAAGGTCCTGTCGATTAACTTGGTAGAAAAATCTGCCAATACTCTTCCATCATGATCAATTATCTTTCTATTGGAGTGGTAGCACTCTCGGCAGGCCATTACCAACTCTAGGGCTATAAGTGCAGGAGGGAAACCAACTGCTTTGGCTAGGTCACTCCTCTTGATTTTCAAGGCCCTATCTATTTTGGGGTTAAGCATAACCCTCTCCCTAAACTCATCTATACTAACATGTCTGAAGTTAGTATCTGAGATTGTCTCCGATCTGGAGGTAATCTTTGACATGTGCTCCACTCCATGAAACTTATACTTCATTTGTTCATTCTCTTATTTTCCTCTAGGAGTGCGAGCAGGCTTCTTCCCTTTTTCAGGATTTTGTGCAGGCTTCTCTGATGGCCCTGTAGCAAGTTCCATAAATCCTGCATTCAAAAGATGCAGTAAGTGAATTTACATGTGAATTCAGGTGAATGTCAATCAAATCCTACAAATTGAGTGTTAGATCCATTAATACATTATTAAAATATCATAAAATGCATCATTATCAATCATTTAGGACAATGCAGGCCCAGGGATGCTGGTTTCCCCTCGACAAAAATCATTCATAGTGAAAGTAGTTAAACAATGTCCCCGGGGTCACGGAGACCCGCAGGCGGCTACCCGCATTGAGATTTTTGCATTGTATGTTTTGGGGGGAAAATCTCCTAAGGGATAATTAAGCACGTGCAGAAATAAGTCATGAGACACTTGGGGTCGTTAGATTATGCTTTTGCGAGTTTGGGACATGTGAGTGCCATGAGGTGGAAATATATTAGGCTTAGTCGTTCATTAGCGGCATTCGGTTAGCAATGATTTGCACGTGGAATTCCACACTGCAGAGCCCATGGGCACCTCAGATGTAGTGAATTGTTCCTTAGACTTTCATTGCTCTGGAAAGTGCGGAGGTAAATTGTCAGGCCACCGTGAGGTGTTCGCCATTAAAGAATGTCTTTGAAGGGATGGTGGTTCACATGTGGCGGTCCACATAGGTGAAACTGCAAATGGTTTTCAGACTTAAGTTATGCGTTGGGAAGCTTCAGAGTTCAACGGAAGGAAAACCCTCCCACGAGGTCCATCACGTGGGAAGACATGGGCATTCGGGAACTAAGAAGTGGCGGTGAAGTGAGGGACATCCGCATGTGGCCACCCACAAGAATTTTCCTTCAGGGACTTTGACTTGGTGCTTCTACTCTTGGGAATGAAGATGGAGACTGATGACGCAAGGTCCACACTATGGAATGGTGAGGTGACTTTTCCATTAAGCAACAGTGGTGGATGGTAGCAAACCGCATGCGATGACCCACCAGGTATTTGGACTTAATGAAATTCTTAAATGTTGGGCTTGATAAGCTCGCAGTGGCAGTGCAAGTAGAGTCCGCAATGCGAAAAGGCACCGTGGATTGGCCACTAATCCAACGGTGATGGGATGAGGGCCACCCGCAATGGGAATTCTTGTAACGGGCCAATAACTTAGTCATTTTCAATGGGTACTTTCAAATACTAGTAATGACGGTGAGAATAATGATGCGGGCCACAAGAGTGCATCGACTGCATGATAAACAACCAAGGTAGAGCAAGATTTTGCATAAGCACAAGGACGTGGTTCAAGTCGGTGCTAAGGATTTTAGTGCGTTAGGCGTACACCGAATGCAAGGCTGAAGGCTCGAGAGTACCTGGACGGGGTTGCCACAACAAAGTAGGGTTTAAATTTTAAATATTTTAACATCTTGAAACCCTAACTTCGAAAGATCATTTAAAAAGGGCATAAAACATGAACATGCCTAGAATAGCATGGAAATTCGATGAGAATTTGTCTTGAATTCACTGCGGGATCTTGTGCGGGCTGAAGCTTCTTTTTCTCCATTGAAATTTCAAAGGTAAAAGGGTGAAAATGACAAGTTCGACCCTTTTATTTATAGGCAAAACATTATTTATGACATGCATTTAATTCCAGTACGACAGCAGGTCAAGTTGGTAGGGTTGTAGAAACCTGAGTTGGTGAGGTCGCATTCAAGACCCAAATGGCAAAGGAAGGTGTGAAACCCGCAATGTGGGTGGACACTGGGGTTTCGCCGCTACTTACCAGCAGAATGATAATGACGGTCCGCAAAGGGAGACCTGCAAATGTGGGTCTGTGAGGCTTGGGGGACACAACGGCAAAAGGCTAAGGGAAGCCCGAAGGTCCAAATCTGCAAACAAAAAATACTTAACAAATTTTGGGTAGGTGATTTTGGTCAAAGGGATCTTGGTGAATTTACTACATGTGGCCAACTTAAGCTCAAAAATGGGGGCATGAAAAATGAGGTAAAGGAAAAAAATGACCAGGAAAAATCTAAAAGGAAAGAGAGGGTCCCCGGTCCAACTGGGGCGTGTGTACTATAGGCACAAAAAATGGCCACTCTACTAGGGAACGCTCCCGAACGTTCCAAGGGTAAGGATTCATCCGGAACCCAAAATCTCTGGTTTCACATACCAAAAGTCGGTTTCCTCAAACAAACTAAAGACTTGACAAGAACTAAATCCTTGGTTGAATCAAATCATGAAAAAATATCTCAGAAGTGTGTGCAGTGAGTTCATTCCCCTCCATCAGAGACCATATAGGATAGCCATCAATCAGTTGAGGAAAGCTACATAGATTATCTAACCCCAAAAGTAACCTGGACATTACTTTGTCACCAATCAGGCATCCATAGCCTCGACGAAGTTATTGTTGTGACCCCACGAACATTTCTCTATTGCCATCCAGGCGTACATAGCTTCAATAGAGTAGCTCACACACCCACACAATTACTTATTTCAACATTTCTTTTTCTATTTTCTTTTTCCTTTCTTTTGATATTTTATTTTAATACTTTTTTGCTCAACACATAAGCACTGAAGCTTATAGTGGGTTTGAAAATCGCAATGGTCACTGGAGCAAACTTAAGATTTTTTCACTTGCCTAAGCCTCATAATGACCATTGTATAGCTCATCGAGAGTATTTAAAGTGTATTTTTTATGTGTAATCTGAGATAAGTGTGAAGGGATTCAAACAAGGGTTCTGCCCTAAATCAAGTTGGAGTTCAAGTAAGGAAACTCATCTAATGGTATTGAACAAAACCTCATGATAACTGATGAAGACTTATCCAAGGAACAAAGGGAAGAGGGCAGAAAAGTGGGCCCTCTAATGAGCCAAGCATGGCCACTACATCAAGATCGGAAAACACCCTCAACAAAAATGAAAGTTGAGAAAGCAAGTGGAAGTGAAGCAAAAGCAAAAAACAGCAAACCAAATAACCTACTCTAACTATATGCAACTATATACAAAGGGATGAACTTGGACAGCTCAAGCAAGGAAATAATGTTTGAGGTACTTCCCATTCAAAGGCAATGGGACATCCTCTCCAGTGAGGTTCTTAAGGTGAAAGGCATTATCTCCTAAGATTTTGGAAATCTGGAAGGGGCCAAGCCATAGCTTGTTGAATTTTTCATGTCCCCCTTTCTTCTCGTGGGCCTTGTGCCAACAAAGGACTAAATTTGTAATCCTAAAGGCCTTTACTTTGGCTCTACGATCAAACCATCTCTTAACTATGCCTTGGTGTTTGGAAAAAAATTCTATTGCTTGGTCGCAGACTTCCTCTAAATGCAACAATTTAGCAAGGTAGGCTTCTTGGCATTCTCCCTCCTCATAATAAGTATTGACAAATTGAAGTGTAGGGATCTTGAGGTGGATTGGGAAAATAGGCTCTAGACCATAAATGAGGTGAAACAAGGAATTCCCCAAGGAACCCTTATGACGAGTGTGATCTTCCCATAGAGCAAAATGCAACTGGGTGTGCCAGTCTTTTAGGTTCTTGTCAAGCAGCTTTCGGATGACAGTCAGTAGATTCTTGTAAGTGGATTTGGCTAGGCCATTCCCCTATGGATAATAATTGGATGAGAATTTAAGTGCAATCCGATAATTGAAATCCCAACTAGCAAACTTGAGGGATACAAATGCGGGACCATTCTCACAAACCAAAGCAAATGGGAAACCAAAGCGATTCAAAATGAAACTTTCCATAAAATTAGTAATTACTTTAGTTGTACATTGCCTACATGTTATTGTTTTTGTCCATCTAGTGCAGTAATTAGTTTTGGTTAGAATATACATGTGGCCTCCAGAGGATGGTGGGCTTACCAGACCGGTGAAATCAATTCCCCATTGAACAAAAGGCCTTACCTCCACAAGTTGCAACAGAACAGCAACATTTCTTTCCTTGGTGGCGGTGGTCTAACAGACGTGACAGGATCTAACATGTTTGTGTGCATCTTTGAATAGCATTGGCTAGTAGTACCCAGCGTGGAGGATCTGATAAGTTGTTGAGAGGCCGGATCTGTGACCAATACCGAACTTATCCATGTGAAAATCTCTCAGTACTTGAGTTGCTTCTTCCTTTCCAAGGCACCTGAGATAGATTCCCTCATCATTTATCTTGTATAATATGGATGCTTGTAGCATGTAGCTGCTACTCTTCAGTCTTAAATCCCATTTTTGGACTCCTTGCAACCATGATGAGCACTTGTTGCTCAGCAGATAATAGAAAATGTCATCATGCCATTCTCCTAGGGAAACATCCTCTAGTTGGTATTGTTGCACTATAAGCTTAGGTCATGTTTATGCTATGGTGCGAGTGAGGGCCTGTCCTCAGACTAGGTTCATGGGTTGAATCTCCATGTCATATTCTTGTAGCAGAGTGACCCATTTTTCTCCTCTTTCTCCTAACTCGTTTTGCATTAGCAGGGTCTTAATTGTTGGATCCAGGACAATTACAAACACTTTGTTCCTCAACATATAATGTATGAATTTATTAACTCTGTTGACCAAGGGATATGCCTACTTTTCAACATTGTGGTATCATAATTCTGCATCTTTCAGCAGACCACTCATAAATGCAATGGGGTTCTCATTTCCTTCGTCATCCTTTTGTGTTAACATTTTGGCATAGGAGTGATTTGAAGCAAAGGAATAGATGTAGAATGGCTTCAGGTAGTATGGACTAACCAGTACTAGAGCATCTGAAATAGCTCTCTTGATTTTTTCAAAAGCCTACTTGGCTTTTGATGTCCATTCCACTTTGGCATCTTGCTTGAGCATGGCATTCAATGGCTTGACTATCTCAGCGAAGCTCGTGATGAACTTCCTAATGAAGTTGATCTATCCAAAGAAATACTTCATTTCTTTTTTACTGCCTGGAGGTTGAATCTTCAGTATAGCCTGAATGCATTTTGGATCAATGGAGATCCCCTTCTCCAAAATTATATGTCCTAACAGCTTGACTTCAGTCACCCCGAAGATGCATTTTTTTGGGTTTAGCGAGATGCCAAACTCTCTACACTTTTGGAAAATTTTACACAAATCAAAGACATGGTCCTTCCTCTTCTTTAAAAACATAGTGAGATCATCCATATATATGATGATGTATTTGTTGATGAGTTCTTTGAAGGCTATGTCCATGGCATGCTAGAATGTAGCACCTGCATTGATCAATCCAAACAGTATGTGAAAGTTCCCCATTTTGTGGTGAACATCATTTTGTGTCTGTCTTCACACTATATCATCACCTGATTGTATCCCGAATAGCCATCAAGAAATGACATCACTTGAGACCCATTGACAATTTGTAACACCTCATCTAGCGAGGGCACTAGATAGTTTTCCTTTTTAGAAGCCCTCTTTAAATTCCTAAAATCCACGCATAGCCTTATTTCACCATTCTTCTTTCTGATCAGGACTAAATTTTCCACCCATATAGAATGTTGAAATAGAAAGATAATTTAGGCTGACAACTTTTGTACTTCTTTGAAGATTACAGGCTCCAACAATGCATTAATCGGGGGTTGATGATGCCGAAAAGGTCGGACATCTGGCTTAAGGGGAATGGTATGGGTGATGATCGATGTATCATATGTCTTTAGGTCTTCATATCCCCAAGCGATTACATCATGATAAATGTGCAAGGTGTTAATGATCCTGTTCTGCAGTTTTTGCACACACACCCCGTTGAAAGCAAGGACCCTCTTTTATTTTTGCTCTTGTATTTTGGCCCTTGCATTTTGGGGTTTTCCATTGCCTTGGCATAGGTTTAAAGTATTCATCTTGCTTTCCTAAGTGTTTTCCCCAAGTTGCATATTGAAAAACTTAACTTTTGGGCCAAATTCGGGTTTTCACCTAGGTTCGGGATTTTTCGGTCCATCCAGATTTTCCTAGATTTCGTCCAAACTCTGACAAATGGATTTTGATGTTGCAGTTCAGGAATTTCTAGCCTTCACGAAATTCCACCTGGGCTGGATTTTTCTAGAATTTCGTCCTACCATCAAGTTTCCGGATTCCTTCAACTCGTTTACTCAGCTGTGTTTATAATTTCTCCTTGTATGAATTGTATTTAGTCGATCTTTGGGAGATTTTCTTGCCATTATGTTTTCTCATTGGCGGCCTGTTGAGTTGAGATATTTGATCTAGTTGTGCTTTGGTGTTAGTAGCTTGCTCTGTGCATTCATGGTTGAGATTTAGGGTTTCATGCCTAGGGCATTGCCATTTCTTTTTTATTTTCTTTTGTTTGAACCTAGAATTCAAGGAAGATCTGTCGAAAGTTCAGGTTAAGCTGGTTCCATGCCCAAGTCCTCAAATTTGTGGCCTTCAGTCAATTTGAGTGTGAATTCATGTTGGGTTTCTGTTGTTCAGTTTTTCTGTCAAGTTTGGTATTTTCGTGTCCAGTCGGATTTTCCCAGTTTCTCCTGCTTCCCTTCACTTTCCCGAATGTCATACAGTGTTATCATCTCCGCAGAATTCCTGTCTGGTCAGATTTTTTTAGATTCCTTGGGAGGCTTGTTGAAACTTAAAATTGAGTAAACTGAATGATTTTAATGATAAATTTGTGTTATTCCATGCTTTTCATTGATAAATTACACAATGTTTTGCATCTTTTCTGCATTTTGTGATGATCTATGGTGGATTTTAAGCCTTCTTCACCAAAATTCACTTGGGCCATATTTTTCCAGAATTTCCCTTCTGGCCCAGATTCTGCGGCTGGCTCAAAGTCCCAGATTCTGTAGTTTGCGATTGAGTGACATTTATGGGTTGATTTCAATTTGTGTTTGAGCTTATTTGGATTACAAATATATTGTTGATGATGGATTAATCTTGATTTTCATGTTTTGATAGTGTTATAATGGATATTAATGGTGGTTTTTGCTGAGTGTAGGTTGAATTTTGTTGAGTCATCAAGAAAGTTCTGGAGATGAAGTCGAATCAATGAAAGAAATTTGAAATTTTGGCTACTTCACCCCTTGGCCGACTTGGAGAGGGCAGCTAATTTGGGGTTGCATTGAAACTTGTGCCTTGGTTCGAATTATGTTGAGGATCTTAGGCTAACCTTGGATTGAGTTCATGTATTTAATGTCAATTTATTTTATTTTGAATTCTCCTTGGGCCGACTTGTTTTGGCTATTTTATTATTATAAATCCCTGCTTGGGTGACATGCTTTGGGATTCCCTATAAATTGGGCATTTCGCCTCATTTGTAACACATATAGATAGATATATAGAATAGAATACATAGACATATACAAGCAAATTTAGCAGTAAAGAAAAGTTAGAAGTTAGTCAATTTCTGAGCAAGTGTTGTAACATAACATTGGAATTTTTGCTGAAATTGGGTGATTCAATACAATTGAAGGGCATTGTGATTTTCTGGTGATCTCTTTTGTGTTGACTTATCTTTCATGGTTCTTATGATTCTATCTTTCAAATTGCTCAAGGTTATTAGATATATGTTAGATTTAGATTTAGATCTTATTCAATGGTGTTTATGATTTGATGCTTGAAGTGTTGTAGTGATCCCTGGTCCATACTTTTTGCAGCTAGCTGATTGTTAGTTTCTTTGCAAAGTTAGCCTGGACCTTTATATTCATTGTGCTTAGTTCAATTGTGAAGTGTATTCATTTCAATTGCAATTGGGTTGTCTTGGATGAATGTTCATAATTTGAAAATCTTAATACCTTAGAAGATTGCACTGTTTCTGTGAAATTGTAGATTTATCTTGGTCAAGAAGGAATTAGTTTATGAGGGATTGGTCCATTTCAAGTATTTCATCATTTGCATTGTTAATCTTAGGAGTAGTTTTTTAACTTAGATATCTCTTTGAAACCCTAATCTTTTGTTATTTCTTTATCATTTGAGTTAGATTTAGGATTGAAGTATCATTACATTGCTAGATCTGATAAGTTCAAGATTCAATATTTTCTTGTAGTAAGGTCCCTTTGTGATTACTAGCATTTTCACATTTATCACTGAGTTGTTTATACATTGTCAAGACCTGACATTAGAGACCTTAGGGTTATTTCTTGAGGCTTGTTGATAGGTATTTACCTTTCAAGAGAGATAGGATATTATATTTTTTCTAAGTTGTTGTTTTGCAGAAAACATCATCAACAAATTGGTGCTAGAAGGAGGGCCTGAATAAGCTAAGCTGGATCAATTTTTGTCTACCATATCTCCTGAAAGATTCAGAAGAAGAACCAGATCTACTCCAGGAGAGGAATAATTTCAAGAATTACCAGTCCCTACTAGGTCAAGAAGGACCAATAGAAAGGGAGAATCATCATCCATCCAATCACCTTCATCATCTCCATCATTCTCATCTTCATCAAGTTCATCTTCATCCGAGTCTGAGGACATTCCCATCCAACAACCTCACCTAGCCATAAATCAACTGTTACCACCCCCACCTCCACCTATGGCTTTCCTAGCCAATAACCCATCTCCATTGAGTTTTGCCAATTACAATGTTATGCCTAAGAACCCTGAGCACTTTTGTTCAAAGTTTCATGTCAATGATCCCAATAGAACTACTGAGAAACACATCAGGATCTTTCATACCAACCTTAAGGATAGGGGAATCAATCATGAGGATGTAGCATGTAGGCTTTTTCCTTATTCCTTAGGAGAAGATGCATTCTATTGGTATAATCACTTACCTGTCGAGTCTATCCAACATTGGACTGAACTAGAGACTACATTCCTGCAAAATTTTAGGATTCTCATTAGTTCCAATGAGTTCTATCATCAGTTCACTAATGTTAAGAGAGAAGTAAATGAGCCTATAGAGTCCTTTAACAATAGGTTTCATTATGTCTATACCCGACTGCAGGCCCCTATGCTATTGATGATGCCACTTCTTTAGAAGTTTATTATGGACTTGATAGTCTAACAGCCACCTTCATGAAATGAAGAAACAATCCTCCCAATACCCTACTTGATGCATATGTAGAGGATGTAAAGGTTAGCACTACCTTAAGACAACATTTTTTCTGGACCTTTACCATCATTAGGATCTGTTGCTCACCCTAGACAAGTCTCAGCTCTCAACTAGGCCCTCACCAATCATACTCCCATCATGAATTTGGTTTCTCAATTGCCTATGGTTCCCCACCCAGGGCCTCTAGTGAGTCAAATACCACCAGTAGTCAGCTATCCTCAGCAAAATTCAAATCAACCTCTTCATCCACAATCTCATGCTAGCTATCCCCCATATCTGTAGAATTCTAAAGTTTTGAACCAGTCATTAAATACCAGCACTACAGTAGGATATTCCCAAAATAATGTGAGCCAACCTCCATATAGAAGTCCTGACCAAGAGAGACTAGATGTTTTGTCTGAATAAGTGAAGAAGCTAAATATGGAGGTGACTTACTTGAGGAACTAGAATAGTCAGTTGCAAGCTGCTCAGAGAAATATGCAGTCCAATTAGAATAGAGAAAGTCAAGAAAATCAACAAGGACAACACTTTGATAGAGGGCAATATCCTAAAAGAGGATACAACCATGATAGAGGATACAACAACGAAAGAGGATATAATAATGATAGAGGACAGAATTATGATAAGGGACAATCCTCGAGCTAGAACTTTGACTGAGAGTAAGGTGGTGGACAAGGGTTTGACAGGAGACAGCCACCAGGACAAAATAGGACTTGGAACACGAGGCCTAATAATGGAGGAGTCCCTACTCCATTGGATCAACCAGTCAATTAGCCAGTCAATCAAGAGAATCCTCCTAGTGGTGTATATTTAGTTGACGCTGCTTTATCAGGATGGTGTAGGCTCCATAAAATGAGTCAGCATTCTGAATTAGATTGTCAAGAGTTTTAGACAGTAGCTTCAATCTTTCAGTATGAAGTGGAGAACAAATTGAGTAGTCAAGAGATGGTGCCATCTATTCCTTATGATTCACCAGTGTTGGTCCTGAACCATGCCCCTTTTCCACAGAGCAAAGACAATGTTCTTGAAGAAGAATCGGACCAGCTCAAGGAAGAGGCAGACCAGGTATGCAATGGAGATGAAAATTCACAGTTATTTGATGAAAATCTAGTAAATGGCAATGGCCCCTTGGATGAAGAAGAAACTTATGTTGAAGAGGTTCAAACTTTCCAAAGGCCTGTTAAGAAGTATGATTTGAGAGGCATGCCACATAGACATCCACCAGTTGGAGGTCCCTTCACCACCTCCATTCCACCGAACAACTTCACCACTCCTTGAGATCCTAATGCCAGCAATAATCCATCATATCCTCAAGTGTCTAAATAGTATATGTCAAAGGAAGAACAAGCACAGACGAGCATGTCAAAAGGAAGGAGTGTTGAAGTAAGCAAAGACAGAGTGGTGGAGTACCCAAAAGATACTCCCGCTGATCTGAGTGAAGAACAATAGGCCATATATGTTGCAGAAGAACTCAAGAAGCTTAAGGTAAGTCTAACTATATTTGAGTTATTGAGAGTTCCAACCATTAGGAATGCAGTTCTAGGAGCTTATAATGCAAATTCCATATCACAAGATAGATCAGTTAGTGAAATTATCAACAAAGTATTCAGCTCTCAAACAGTAGGAAGGAAAAATTAGACTCATAATCAAGTTCATGTGCCTCCTGGAGATAAGGGAAAAGAGAAAGATAAAACTCAGGTCGCTCAAGTAGATACTCCCTTAACTTTGTTTCAAGGGAAAATAGAGACTCCTCTATTCCTAATTTTTGTGTGTATATTTGGTAAACACTTGCACAACTGTTTGTTGGATTCTAGTGCTTCCACCAATGTAATGCCCTTTGGTGTCTATCGAGCTTTGGGTATTACTCCTGCCGATTCTCAAAACAAAGTTACACAATTGGATAGGACTGAAGTTAATGTTGTAGGGGAATTAAATATGATTCATATGCAGGTCACTTCTGATCTTAGGATTCAGCAAGTTATCAATATACAGGTGGCTGATATACATTATGCTTATGGCCTGATTCTGGGAAGAGACTTTACCAGAGCCTTGAATGGATATGTATCAACTAATAACTCTCATATGTGGCTTCCCTGGAAGGGAGTGCCAAACCAGATTAGAATTGAAAGAGAACCTAGGATGAAGTATATGATCATAGAATATCAAAATACCTCCAATGAAATTTTGATATCTAAGGTAAGTATGGGAAATTATGTGCTTGCAGACCCTTTTGAGGAGTTAGATGTAGAGGAAGTTCGTATGTTCCACATAGTGCCTATTGACCTTTCAACAGAATCCAGTAGTGTTGAAGCCTTGGTGGAACCAGCTGAAAATGAAGATAATCTTGAAGATAATCAGCTCAGTTTACTGGATAATTTCCAGGAATTCATTCAGAAATGCATTAAGGATCAGATTCAATTGGGTAGGAAGATGAATTTCAGAGATTTTCTCTTGCCAAATTGGTGTAGGGTTCATAATGCCTCCCATTCTAAACTGGATTGTTGCTTATGCCAGACTGCAGTAGAACAAGTGCAGAAGTGTATCAACCCCACTCCAGCAATCAAAGTTAATATACAAAATGTCCAAGAAAACCCTAAGGAGAAGAAAGTGATGCTTTATAAAGAACCTTCAAGTAGCAACAGTGCAAAAGATACAGCAAGGAAATCTGCAGTTGCTGACTGTTGAACTTTAAGGTTTGATGGATCCAAATAAAAGCAAGGAGCTGGAGCATGATTTGAGCTAATCAGTCCACAAGGTAAGACTTTCTTTGTTTCTCATAGACTTCAATTTCATTGTACGAATAATGTAGCAGAATATGAGGCTTTGGTCCATGGGTTGTTGATGGCGCTAAAGAAAAATTTCAAGATCTTGCAAGTTTTTGGGGATTCTTAGTTAGTGGTCAAGCAAGTTAGAAGACAATACTCTTGTCATGACAGAAGAATGACCAATTACAGACACAGAGTATGGGACCTTATTAAAGGATTTGATGCCTTCAACATTTAGTTGATTCCACGAAGTAAAAATTAGACAGCTGACTCCCTTGCTCAGGCAACTAGTACATTGCAGCCTCTGTTTCTTTCTAGATTGAAGAACTTTACAGTGGAACTGACCCCAGTACCTTCAATGCCTGACAATGTCACCAACTTCCAGGTATTTGAAGATGATAAGCATATCTTAGATTTTATCACAAGTACAGATTTTTTTGCTTCTCAAATTATAGATGAAACTAAACTCCAAGAAGCAGAGATGGATTTGGAAGGAGTAATCAATTTGAAGACTAATAATATTCCTAGAGGAATGGTGCAGTTAGAAATAATTTTTGATTTAGATAAGTTCAGGGATCAGGAACAAGATTCCAAGAAGGAGTCCATCAGTGGGCAGTGTGAAAAGTATAATATGGGAGCTCAGGATGATGCCAAGAATGTCTTCATTGGAAAAGTATGCACTCCAGAAGAGAGGAAAGGAATAATCGATGCATTACATAGATATCCAGATGTGATAGCCTAGAGTTATGAAGATTTGAAAACTTATGACACATCAATCATAACTCATACTATCCCTCTCAATTTGGGAGCAAAAACTTTCAGATAGAGGCAAAGGCCCATCAATGCCTTACTAGAACCTATAATTCAGAAGGAAGTGCAGAAATTGTTGTCTGCAAGAATCATATTTCCAATCAGACATTCAACTTGGGTTGCAAACTTGGTTCCTATGAGGAAAAAGAATTGTGAAATCAGGCTATCTGTAGATTTTAGGAACCTCAACAGAGCATCAAAAAAGGATAATTATCCAGTAACTTCACTGGATGAAGTACTTCAGATTGTCAATGGATCTCAGATGATGTCTTTCCTAGATGGCTATTCAAAATATAACTAGGTCATGGTGTAGTATGAAGATAGGCATAAGACTACTTTCACTACCAAGTGGGGAACTTTTGCATACAGAAGAATTCCCTTCGGTTTGATTAATGTTGGAGCCACATTCCAAAAGGACATGGACATTGTGTTTAAGGACATAATTGGTAAGTGCATAATCATTTATATGGATGATCTGACAGTCTTTTCCAAGAAGAGGGGTGATCATATAGCAGATTTGTGTAAAGTGTTTCAGAAGTGTAGGGAATTTGGCATATCCCTCAATCCAAAGAAATGCATATTTGGAGTGATAGACGGAAAGTTATTGGGACATGTTATCTCTGAGAAAGGAATTTTAATTGATCCAAAATGAGTGGAAGCAATACTCAAGATCCCACCACCTACTAGCAAGAAAAAAATGAAGTCATTCTTTGGTAAGATCAACTTTGTAAGGAAGTTCATCACTGGATTTGCTGAAATAGTCAAGCCACTGAATGCAATGTTGAAGCAAGAGGCCAAAGTTGAGTGGAATGCAGAAGCTAAGGAAGAATTTACAGAAATAAAGAAAGCTATTGTTGAAGCTTTGATTTTGGTGAGTCCAGACTATGCTAGATCGTTCTATATATATTTGCTTGCTTCTGATCATTCATGTGCTACTATGTTGACTCAAAAGTCTGATCAAGGAAATGAACATCCCATAGCATTCATGAGTCCAACATTGAAAGATGTTGAACTAAGGTACCCAAGTGTGGAGAAGCAGGCCTATGCCTTGGTCAGAGCTATGAAGAAATTTAGGCACTATATCCTCAGAAACAAAATCTTTGCTATAGTTCATAATCCTGCAGTCAAACTGTTGTTGATGCAAAATGAGCTAGGGGAATGCAAAGCTAAGTGGGTAACTATGTTACAAGAATATGATATTGAGATTCGGCCCATGAAGCTGGTAAGAGGGAAAGGACGTACAAGGACTATGGCAGAAATAGGCCCTGATCTTGCAGCCCAGCATTACAATCTAGAGGATGTCTCTCCTAGCGAGTGGTATGATGATATTGTTCATTATCTCCTAACTCAGAGGTGTCTTGACCACCTGAATGCAGTACAGAGAGGAGAATTGTGCTTGAGGAGTGACAATTTCATGCTGAAGGGAGTTGTTCTATATAAGAAGAACCATGAAGGTATCTACCTGAGGTGCTTAGGAAGACAGGAAGCTGAGAGAGTCATGGCCAAATTTCATGATAGATATGGTACTGGCCATGGGTTTGCACATGCCACTACAAATCAGATTCTAAGGGCTGGTTATTATTGGCCTACACTATTCAAGGACACACACAGCCATGTCAGAACTTGCCACATATGCCAGACTGCAGCAACCAGAGAGAAGTATGCAACTCTTCCACTCCAATCGGTCTTTGAGGTAAAACCTTTTGCACAATGGGGAATAGACTTCATAGGTCCCATAAATCCACCTTCTTCTACTGGTCACAGGTATATTCTCACCATTATTGATTATTTTACAAGATGGACTGAAGCACTTGCATGTAAACAGTGTACTTCCGAAGTGGTAATTGGTTTCATTGAATCAGGTATTATCAATCGTTTTGGATGCCCTTTATCTTTAGTTTGTGATAATGGTCTTGCATTTGCATCATTGAAATTTTCCAATTGGTCCTTTGATCATGGGATTATAATAAATTTTGCATCTAATTACTATCCACAAGGTAATGGGTTGGCTGAGTCTTCCAATAAAAACCTCTTGACAGTCATCCATAAGTTACTAGAGAAGAATCCCAAGGATTGGCACACTCAACTTAGATTTTCTCTATGGGAACATCATACAAGAAAGAAGACTTCCATAGGGACCTCCCCTTATCACCTTGTATATGGTCAGGAACCTGTATTTCCAATTCAATTGAGGATCCCCACTTTACAATTCATTAATGAGTATTATGATGAAGAAAACAGGTGTGAGGCCCGCCTACAGGAGCTATTACACCTTGAAGAAAGAAGAGATGAAGTCTTAGAGAACTTTTCTAAACATCAGGGTGTAGTCAAAATATGGTTTGATAAAAGAGCCAAGGTAAAAGCCTTTAGGATTTCTGACTTGGTTCTATACTGGGATAAAGCCCATGATCATAAGGGGGAGCATGGTAAGTTTGAAAAACTTTGGCTTGGCCCTTACCAGATTTCAGAAATATTGGGAGATAATGCTTTCCGTTTGAAAACTCTCACTGGGGAAGATATCCCATTGCCTGTCAATGGACAGTATTTGAAGCATTATTTCAAGTCTTGAGTTGTTTTCAGCTCTTTTCTTGTACATAGTTAGATTAGGTTTCCTTTATGTTTTGTTTGCTTTTCTTTGCTTTGGTTAGAGTAGGCTTCCCTTTCTGTTTTGCTTTGCTTTGTTTTAGTTAGTTTAGGTTTTCTTTCGGTTCGGTGTTTTGCTTTACTTTTTCTTTGGAGGTCTTCTTGTTTTCTTCTGGATGTGTTGCACCTGCATAGCAAATATTCTTTGGTCTAGGATTGTTCTAAGTATTTCCTTGGTGAGCTTTAATCCTGTGTCTTGAAAGGATGGTTGAGGTCTTTGTTATTGTCATACAGTCTAAATGTTTGATTTAAAGAGGATGGGTCACTAGTTTGATTTGAATTTGAAGTATTCTAAAATCTTATATCTTTTATACATCTAAAAAATCCTGAGGTTGTTGTAGGATCCTTTGAAGGTCTTGTCAGGTGAAAAATCTTATTTCTACTTCAGTGCCACTATGGTTCTCAGCCCTGAGTGTGAACTTCATTGTTCACAGGTTGAAATAAAAAGTGAAAAGAAAAGAATATCAAAAGAAAATAAAACTGAATATTGAAAATCAAAAGAATGAATTCAACTTATCAGGGGTATCTGAATATCTCTATCAGGGCTAAAGACGTCTGGCTAGCAATAGAGCTATGTTCAGGAGAGTCACAACGATAACCTCATCGGGGCTATAGACGCCTGACTGGCAGCGAGGCTCTATCTAGGTTGCTTTTGGAGTTAGAATATTTACGTAGCCTAACCTGATTGAACTTGGTTTCTGTAGTAGCTCAAGGAAAGGAAATGAACTCATGTGCACACACTTGGATTTTCAGTCTATGGAAGGTTCAATCTACCTTTGGCTTTGATTCTTTGATTTTGCATTTTGATTTGTTTGTCTGATAGTGAGTTCAAAACCAAAGATTATGGGTTCATGATTCTTGTCCATCATCAAATGCTTTGAAGCATTTTCCCAGCAGAGTCGCCATTTGTTGTGCAGTTTTTGCACACACGCCCTGTTGAAAGTAGGGACCCTCTTTTGTTTTTGCTCTTGTATTTTGGCCCTTGGATTTTGGGGTTTTGCATTGCCTTGGCATAGGTTTAAAGTGTTCATCTTGCTTTCCTAAGTGTTTTCCCCAAGTTGCATATTGAAAAACTTAACTTTTGGGCCAAATTCGGGTTTTCACCCAGGTTCGGGATTTTTCGGTCCATCTCGATTTTCCTGGATTTTGTCCAAACTCTGGAAAATGGGTTTCGATGTTACAGTTCAGGAATTTCTAGCCTTCGCGAAATTTTTCTCGGGCCAGATTTTTTAAGAATTTCGTCCTGCTGTCGAGTTTCCAGATTCCTTCAACTCGTCTGGTCAGTTGTATTTATGATTGCTCCTTGTATGAATTGTATTTAGTCGATCTTTGGGAGATTTTCTTTCCATTATGCTTTCTTATTGGTGGCCTATTGAGTTGAGATATTTGATCTAGTTGTGCTTTGGTGTTATTGGCTTGCTTTGTGCATTCATGGTTGAGATTTAGGGTTTCGTGCCTAGGGCATTGTCGTTTCTTTTTTATTTGCTTTCGTTTGAACCTAGAATTCAAGGAAGATCTGTCGAAGGTTCAGGTTAAGCTGGTTCCATGCCCAAGTCCTCAAATTTGTGACCTTCGGTCAATTTGAGTGTGAATTCATGTTGGGTTGTCATTGTTTGGGTTTTTTGTCGGGTTCAGGATTTTCATGTCTGGTCAGATTTTCCCAGTTTCTCCTACTTCCCCTCATTTTCCCAAATTTCATACAGTGTTATCATCTCCGTGGAATTCCTGTCTGGCCAAAAAAATTTGGATTCCCTAGGAGGCTTGTTGACACTTAAAATTGAGTAAAATGAATGATTTTAATGATAAATTCTTGTTATTCCGTGCTTTTCATTGATAAATTACACAATGTTTTGCATCTTTTCTACATTTTGTGATGATCTATGGTGGATTTTATGCCTTCTTCATCAGAATTCGTCTGGGCCAGATTTTTCTGGAATTTCCCTTCTGGCCCGAATTCCATGGCTGGCTCAAAGTCCCAGATTCTGTAGTTTGCAATTGAGCGACATTTCTGGATTGATTTCGATTTGTGTTTGAGCTTATTTGGATTATGAATATATTGTTGATGATGGATTAATCTTGATCTTCATGTTTTGATAGTGTTATAATGGATATTAATGGTTTTTGCTGAGTGTAGACTGAATTTTGTTGAGTCATCAAGGAATTTTTGGAGATGAAGTCGAATCAATGAAAGAAATTTGAAATTTTGGCTACTTCACCCCTTGGCCGACTTGGAGAGGGCAGTTAATTTGGGGCTGCATTGAAACTTGTGCCTTGGTTCGAATTATGTTTAGGATCTTAGGCCGACCTTGGATTGATTTCATGTATTTAATGTCAATTTATTTTATTTTGAATTCTCCTTGGGCCAACTTGTTTTGGCTATTTTATTATTGTAAATCCCTGCTTGGACGACATGCTTTGGGGTTCCCTATAAATTGGGCATTTCGCCTCATTTGTAACACATATAGATAGATATATAGAATAGAATACATAGATAGATACAAGCGAATTTAGCAGTAAAGAAAAGTTAGAAGTTAGTCAATTTTTGAGCAAGTGTTGTAACATTCATTGGAATTGTTGTTGAAATTGGGTGATTCAATACAATTGAAGGGCATTGTGATTTTCTGGTGATCTCTTTTGTGTTGACTTATCTTTCATGGTTCTTATGATTCTATCTTTCAAATTGCTCAAGGTTATTAGATATATGTTAGATTTATATTTAGATCTTATTCAATGGTGTTTATGATTTGATGCTTGAAGTTTTGTAGCGATCCCTAGTCCATACTTTTTGCAGCTAGATGATTGTTAGTTGCTTTGCAAAGTTATCCTGGACCTTTATATTCATTGTGCTTAGTTCAATTGTGAAGTTTATTCATTTCAATTGCAATTGGGTTGTCTTGGATGAATGTTCATGATCTGAAAATCTTAATATCTTAGAAGATTGCACTATTTCTGTGAAATTGTAGATTTATCTTGGTCAAGCAGGAATTAGTTTATGAGGGATTGGTCCATTTCAAGTATTTCATCATTTGCATTGTTAATCTTAGGAGTAGTTTTTTAACTTAGATATCTCTCTGAAACCATAATCTTTTGTTATTTCTTTATCATTTGAGTTAGATTTAAGATTGAAGTATCATTACATTGCTAGATCTGATAAGTTCAAGATTCAGTATTTGCTTGTAGTAAGGTCCCTTTGTGATTACCAGCATTTTCACATTTATCACTGAGTTGTTTATGCATTGTCAAGACCTGACATTAGAGACCTTGGGGTTATCTCTTGAGGCTTACTGATAGAGATTTACCTTTCAAGAGAGATAGGATATTATATTTTGTCTGAGTTGTTGTTGTGCAAAAAACATCATCAACAGATCCCTTTTCTTTCCTCTGGTGTGCAAACTTTTCCAATGAAAATATTTCTAACTTCTTCAGTCGTACCCAAGTTGTGAGCATCACATTGATTATCTATCAAATCTTTCTTGTTCTGCTAATCTTGATCTCTTATCTGATCCAAATCAAATATTCTTTCTAGATAGACCATGCCCCATGTTATTGTGTTAGTCTTTAATTTGATCACTCCCTCTATGTCAAGTTCAGCCTCTTCTAGTTCTTCTTCATCTATGATTTGAGAGGAAAACACATCAGAACTTGTGATGAAATCCAAGATATGCTTATCATCATTAAACACCTAGAAGTGGGTGGTGTTATCAGACACTAATGAGGTAGAGGTGAGCTCTATAGTGAATTTCTTTAAGCTAGTTAAGGACAAAGGTTGGAGGGTACTAGTTGCTTAGGCTAGTGCATTGGAAGTATGATTCTTACTATGTGGGATCAGTTGAATATTGAATGCATCTAAGCCTTCTATAAGATCACATACCCTGTGTCTATAGTTTTCTAACCTTCTATCGTGACAAGAGTATAGTTTCCTAACTTGTTTCACAACTAGCTTAGAATCACCAAATACTTGTAGCATCTTAACTTTCTTTCTTAATGCCATTAAGAGTCCACGAACTAATGATTTGTATTCTGCTACATTATTTGTGTAATAAAATTAGAGTCTATGGGCAGCAAAATACATCTTACCCGTGGGACTGATGAGTTCAAAACTGGCTCCTGCTCCTTGCTTGGATTTGGACCTATCAAAGCACGGCATCCAAAATTTAGAAGAACCTTTGAATTTGGGGTTGGTTGAGCATGCTTCCTTTCTTGATTGGAAATTTTTTTTTATATCCTTGGGCAATTGTATATATTTGGGTTAGTTGTGATCTTGTTGTCCTCCTGCAGCTTCTTTTGGAATGAATTGTCCCTTGATATGCTCAACTATTGTTTGACATAGGTAGCATTCAAATTTGGAATGGGTTGCATTATGTACCCTACACCAACTTGGTAGTATTAGTTCCTTAAAATCCATTTTGGCTCCTAAATTGAGCTGATCCTTCGCACATTTCTGCATAAATTCTTGGAATCCATCAAGCAATCCAAGGTTACCATCTTCGTAATACTCCACTCGACCAGAACTTCAGTACTATTAAGAAGATGGAGCTAAATTGGTAGTGGCATTGCACAGCACAAGAACTTCTTCAGCCATTTCTTCTTGAAACTCTTCATCACCTCGATATTCCATGGGACAATAATTTCCCAACTCTATTGTTGTGAACAACACCTCATTCATGTTATTCTACTTAGTAATCATGAACTTCATCCTGGGATTGCAATCAATGTGGATCTGATTAGGCAATCCCTTCCAAGGTAGCCATAAGTGAGAATAATCGAGTGCAACATAACCGTTTAAGGCCCGAATGAAATCCCTTCCTAATATGATGCCATAAGTGTTCGAGATATCGATAACCTAAATGTCTATAACTTGTTGGACCCTTGGATCCACCGCAATCTGCATGGAGATTTTTTTCAATTCCCCTACTATGTTTACCTCCATCTTATCCAACTAAGTTACCTTCCATCGAGAGGGGGTTGGAGTTATTCCTAGGGCTTTGCACACTACCAATGGCATGACATTGGCTAGGGCTCCTAAATCCAACAAACAGTTGTGCAGATTCTTACCAAATATTTTGATTATTTTCAAGAAAGGAGGGATCTCCAATTTCCCTTGGAATGACCTCATTGAAATGTCAGCCTAGGCCACTTGAGCCTTGTCCTTATCATTGCTCTTTCCTTTGGTTTGTACTTGATTTTTCTCTTTATCCGTTTACTTGTTTACTTGTTGATTTGGGGGTTGATCTGGCTTCTTTCCCAAGATTTCCCTAATCACAAGCTCACTTTGGGAGGTATCAAATTTAACCACCTTGGTAGTAAATTCTTGGGTTGATTTGGATGGATCAGACCCATTGAGCATTCTAAAGAAGGCATTTCTGACAGCCAGGGCTCTGAGTAATTCATAGGCTGAAAGACTTAACTTAACCTTCTTGATTTCTTTGGCTACATATTCCCCCATTTGTTCAATCTCTACTTCAAAATATTTTCCTTGGGAAGAACTATTAGGTTGATCTTGAGTTTGATTTGCCTTGCCTATTTCTATTGAAGTATTGGGTAGGCACATGGGGATAAGTGGGATTTTTGTTGGCATTGGGATCAGGTGGAGAATTGAAGTTGTTGGGAGGAGTAGAGGTCATAAAGGGACCGCCAACTTGTCTATTCCTTAAGTTATATGGGATTTCTCTTTGATGAAACATTTGAACCTAATACTCACGCAACTCTTCCTCATCTACTGGACCATTATCTACTGAATCAAAAAGCTAAGATAAGGAACTCATGTTACTTACCTCTTTCACTTCTTTGTCTTTGGGCGTAGCCTCCTTCTCAAGCATGTTGCTTTCACTTTTTGGGAAAGGAGCTTGGTTGACCACCAACACCAAGGAATCGTATGGCTCCTAAGGAACTAATTCTCTACAACCTGAGTCGTCAACTACATTTTGGACTTCCACTTGAAAAATTTCTATAGCAGTTTGGAATTCTGGGCAATCCAATTTAGAATTCTTGTTTGTCTTATGGATTTGGCACCATCCTAACAAGGTGGCCTCAGCCAAATAGACTCCACTCGTAGGCTTATCGGTACCATCCGGTTGATCAAGATGTGTGGGAAAACCTCTATTGTTTGGACTAGTGTTCCAAGTTCTATTTTTCCTCTGTGAAGGCCTCCTCTCATAGTTTTATCCTGAATTCTACCCTCTTTCATAATTTTGGCCTGAAGGTGCACTAGAATCATGATTATCCTAATTGAGGTTGGCTTGGATGCTCTTTTGAGAAGATTGTAGCTAGTTATTTTGATTTCTTAAATGTGTCATCTCTATAGACAGCTTCTTGACTAGTTCAGACAGCTCATCAATCTAATCCTTCTTGGTGTTATTTTGTTGTGGCACTAAATTTTGAAGGAATACAGGTTGTGTCACAGGTTGGTTTTATTGGGAAATTGGGAACTTGGAACCTTGCAGGTATGAGGGAACTTGATGCTATTGAGCATAAGCCTGTTGTGATGAAGACTGCAAGTAATGAGGCACTGAAGGCACTTGATTCAATGGTTGCCCTAGGTGTGGCACTATTGGAAGCTGAGGGACTTGATTCAACATAGGCGTCTAATGGGCCAAGGCATGGGTAAGTCCTTGGATTTGTGTTGGGTGAGTAGTTGGTCCTAATGAGGTCAACGGACCCATGATATGTTGCCCCAAGTCCTTTCTTTCTATAACTGTTTTTGCATATGCATCCACTAACCTAGTAGGTGATAGGCACATCCTTTTGACCAAGGTAGATGTGAGATCATCTAAGGTAGCATAATACACCAGTCAGGCGGAGGCATCATCAACCACATAGGGCGACTACAGCTTCATGAAGGCCCTGTGAAATCGGTCATTGAACAAGTTGATTGGTTCATTGACCTCTCTTTTGACAGACATGAACTGTTGATATAATTCATTGGGGTTGATGGGAACTTTGAACTTTTGCAAGAATGTGTTATTCATTTGGTCCCAAGTAGTAATGGATCCAGTTGGCACATGAATATACCAATAGAAAGCCTCATCCCCCAATGAGTAAGGGAAGAGCCTACAAGCCACATCTTCATGTTCAATATGCATGTCCTTCAAGGATGTTTGGAAGATTTTAATGTGCTCTTCTACTGTCCTTTACGTATCACGTGGGTGGAACTTGTTGCAGAAGGCTTTCAGGTTCATTGGCATATCATGGTAGTCACTGAAGGATAATGGAGATAGGTTATTACCTAGCCAAGCCATTATGGGAGGCAGAGGTTGCACTTGTTGCGCTATAGAGACTTGAGGTTGCAATGGGGAAGTGGTTGGGGTAGCACCTTGGATGTGGGAGGTGAGGGGTGGAAATGTTGTTTGGAGCGAATGGGAGGATGGAGGTGTTGTCAGGAGTGAAGGGGAGGAATGAGATGGATGGATGGAAGGAAGGAGATGGAGGAGATGGAGGAGATGGAGGTCGAGTGGATGGGGTTGAAGCTGATGCTTCTCCCTTTTTAGCTCTCTTGGCCTTGGTAAGGGTTTTTAGCTCTTGGAACCCTCCCTTGTTTGGTGTGGATCTAAGCACTCTATGAAACCTTTAAGGGGAGGAGGACCCAATTCGATCCAGCTTAGCCTGGTTTCCTTCCTTCTAGTGCCAGTTCTATTGATGGGTGTTTTAGCACTTTCTTAACAATGGCAGCACACAAGTATGCTAACTCTCTTGAAAGTTAATTTCTGCAACTAAGTTTTAGAAATCACCCCAAGGTCTCTCGAGTGTCAAGTCATGACTAAGCCTAGAATAATTCAGTTTATTGATGTGATTTGTTGGTAATCACAAAGGGAATTTATGGTCACTAAGTTTGGAGGGAATTGGGTCTACAAATGGAGTTTGTGATTTTTTGGAAATGAAGAACAGTTGCTACAAGTTCAAAATAGCAAACTAAAACTCCATATTTTTCATCAAATTCGGCTTTACAATGATGCTAGAACTTTGTGTGAACTTCAAATTTAAAAAAAGGTCAAAAGGGAAAAGGGAAAAGGGAAAAGGAGTTTCCTAAACCTACAACTAATGTTGAATAGAAAAAATGGAGGATGCTACAATGGACAACCTTCCTACAACTAAGTTCCACTTAATGAAGGGCAACCTACAGTCTCATGAAACAAGTGCAATCTTCTAAGGTTTGTAGATTTTCAACCATCCATTCACCATTAAAGCATGAACAATAGATGAACTTAAGTGCAGCAATATAAATAATGCTCAAACTAAATTTACACTGCTATTCATCATCAATAAATAGAAAAAATTATGAGCAAGGAAGATATCAACACCATAGCATTCTTCACTATTAAAGCACGGCATACATTAACAACTAAAACAACTTAAAACTAGAACATCAAAGCTAAAATCTAAGATTGGAGAATGAATCATGCACACATGAAGAGAAAACACAAGAATCCATCAAAAAATGTTATTCTTATTAATTTTCTGCATCATGCCTTTACACAACTCCTCTCTCTTTGAAAATGAGAGGAGACCCCTATTTATAGTTTTCCAAAAGTAAAATGAATGGATAGGATTGATTTACATTGTGTGGTTCAGATTAATTTTACATTAGGGCTTCACGTACCCCCAAATATATAGCAATATAAAAATAGACTATCTTTTTCCCTACTTTGTCATCTAGTCTATTTTGTCATTTAGTTTCCTTTACACTATAGCATTTTTGTCTTTTAGCTACTTCCAAATTTTGTAACTATATTGTCAAATACTCATCATCTATAACTAGATTTCTTGCATTCTTCTGGAGAGCAGCATACTCCACAAACTTCTCGATCATAGCCCGAAGCTTGTCCCATTCCATGAGATTGGATTGAAGGATCTAGAAGGATATCTTCTTGAGTCTCTTTGTGACCTGCTCCCAGTGTCTGGTGCATTTTGGGGTTTCTTTGATGACCTGCTCAGACTGAGTGAAATCCCTCGTAGAAAAAATCCATGAAGTATGATGACATTGTATCTATAGCCCCTTGCTCCATCTTCTTATAGAAGAAAGGCTTGATCTTCTTTAAATCTAACTCCAAGTGGGCATCTCATAGTCTGTTATCATTTTCAAGTAATCCTCACTATCAATTCGGCGCTCCAATCCCCACTCAAGATTGAGCTCCAACTTGTGTAAATCCTTCTCTAGGATCCCCTCTCTATAATTCAGGCCCATTTTCCATGTTTCCACCAATCAATGATCATCTTTTAGGAGTTCCAGCTCCCTTTCCCATATTTCTCGGGAGAGTTTGAGGATGCTCTCAAGCTTAGGATATGTGATCCTGTACAGCTTAGAGAATCTATTGCATGTTTTTATCATGTCCTCTATCTGCTTCTGCAAACCTCAGTTGTTGTTGAATGTTTGGGAAGCATGGTGAATACCCATGTCACCATTATATACCACTCCGTTGAACCAATCCACAGTGGACTTGGTCCAAATTTTCATTTTCTCCATTCTATTTAGGTAATCTTGGGAGAGGAGAGCAGGCATGGATGATGTCGTAGAAGCCTCTTCTTCCATAGATGTACACTACTAAATATATGCAGTGAGATTCGCTACTTGTGCTTTCAATTCTTCTTTCGTGGATTGGTCCTTATTCGTTTGTTGTATGATGGTGGCTACTAACCCTTGCAAGTCACCAATCTCCTACTCATGAGTTTCCTAACCTAGGTTAATGGTGGATATTTGATACTCTTTTCCTTGAATGGTTCCCATACCTCCATTAGCTACCAGGGTGGTAAATTGTATCGTTCGAGACCCGGAGGCATCCACCATCACATGAGAGCAGCTTTTGGGATTTTTCTCCTTTCTGGTTCTGGTTTGTGCCCTAGCTAGTATTACCTCTAGCCTTGCTTTAGGGTTTGCGATCATAGGAGCCTTCTTCTTCAATTTCTGCTCCAGCTAGTTAGGAATCTCAGTTTGACC
The DNA here is from genome assembly GCA_007258455.2 of Sequoia sempervirens. Taxonomy (NCBI): domain Eukaryota; kingdom Viridiplantae; phylum Streptophyta; class Pinopsida; order Cupressales; family Cupressaceae; genus Sequoia; species Sequoia sempervirens. The sequence goes on from VDFB02193867.1 coordinate 293,256,547, forward strand.
CTTTGTGTGATTTATGATCACCTTCCTCTTTTCCTTGCTATTTATGAAGCTCGCCTTCCTCATCACTAGGGATCCTTCCCTTATCCTTTTCTTCTTCATCTGATCCTTTCATCTACATGACCTTTTCTCTATCTAGTTCAATAGAGGCTATGTTCTGCTAAGTGATGTTGGGTAGTCATAGGGAAGTCCCCTTATCTTCCTCAGGCTCGGCCTCGACATTCTTCTCAGGCTTGGCATCCCTTTCTCTGATGTTCTCTTCATCCTTCTTTTCTAGCTCTTGCTTGAGAGGCACTTCTACTTCTAGAAGTGTTTCTTCTTGTCTGAGGCCCTCATCTCAGCTGGTTCATGGAGGCTCCTCTTGGATTTCCACATCTATATCAATATCTACTTTTTCTTCTTTGGGGTGGTGTCTTTCAAGGTTAGCCTCTTCACTTAAATCCTTATGCTCTTGAGGCAACTCTTCATCCAGCTCTGAATCTAATGTTTCCACCTTGTAAGGTTCATCCAATTTTTCATTTCCCTCATCCCCAGAGCCTTGTTGTGCTTCCTCATTAGAGGCCACCTTATCGATATTTACATTTAGTCCACCCTTTAGATGCTCAAACTATTCATCTTTATCAGAATCCTCAGGCTCGTCTATAGTATCTTTTACATCTTCCTTGGGTTGCTTTGCACTAAGCTGCTCCATTTCTTCAAAAATTAGCATCGTTTCCTCCATCTTTTGTGGCTCGGTTGGTGATGGAGGAAGTGGAAAAGTAGCAGAAATTTGGGCCATGAATTCCTAGACTTTGGGATCGAGCATTACCCTAGAAAGTTTAGTGGGTACATTTTGCATATAATCCAAAAAGGCATGTGGCAGAGTGGGTAATGCCATAGTGGTTGTCATTAGGGAAGGAGACAAAGTGGATAGGGTAGGCAGGGAGGTGGGAGCGAAGAAGTCAATAGTGGGGAAGTAGTAGAAGAAGAAGAGTCCAACACTACCACAGGAGCAGTTAGTGAGGTGGAGGCAAGGTGGACAGATATTTCCACTGCAAGTGGAGATGAAATGGGCAAAGATTGTGTAGGAGGTGGTGGATTGGCAATAGCAGTAGAAATAGAAGTGGAAGTGGTTGGTGGTGGAGAGCAAGGCTACTTTTACTCTTCTTCCTTTAGGTTGGGGCTCTTCCTCTTAAATAGTTGGCATCTCTAGCACAAAGGTCCCCGTTCTTCATTTCTTTGGTAGTGGTGTTCCTTTTGTTTCCTTTCATGTATAGACTTTGTGCTTAGGCTAATGTTTTGACACCTCTTTCCTCTTTTTGGATCTTGTAATAGGTGGGGATTTTGGTTCTTCGCTAGAGGATCCCGCAGTAGCATCGCTATCAGTCTCACTACTCATTTCATCCTCGAGCTCCCCATATGTAACCTTAATACCTTATTCCTTTAATTTGTAAATTTGTTCATCTAGCCACTATTTTCTTTTGTTCTCCACAAGATGAGTGAGAACATCCAATTTGGTGACATCCTCTTCCACCCAATCTATCACTGGAAAAGGTGCACCCATCAAGGCACCATATCTTTCATCTATCATGTTGTCATCATCAACAACCTAGTCTAGCACTTGAAATAGCTTGATTGATTTCACGAACATGACAGTCATTCTCATATAGTGGCACATCTGCACCTCCATGTCATCTTTGCAATTGGCCCAGAATTCCTCAACGTGAGGTTGATGGGAATATTCTCTCCCAACCCATTTCTTCAACTTACCCCAAGGATATAATCCTCCTCTGTCTGTATGAAGGTCAAGATTATACTCATCCAACTCCTTCTCTGAGTATTTTGCACAGGGAGTAGCAGGGCAAGCGTACATTCCTTGTCCAAGGGTGAGGGGATATGGGACCCAACTCTATTTTTCTTGCTTAGCAGGGCATGGGAGGTTTGAATTTGTTGAGTTACCTCCAGCGTGATAATCTTGTCATTGGGGTAGCACGGTAACCTATAAGGTCTTCAGGAGAATCCCTCAACCCTGATGTAAGTGAACTTCAGGAATTGGATGAACAAATATTTGAAACCCTTTACGAAGGCCTTTGCACTGTGTGTTACCCTTCTTTCAAAAATTGCCCCCTAGGAGTTTGATTATATGCCCAGTGAAGGCATCATTTACTCTTTTATACTCCTTGAAGTTCATGTACTGTAGTTGAAGGTAGCAATCATACACTTTCAATTGCCCCTATTTGGTTCCCAATTCTCCAATGCAGAATAATCCTCTATACGAGAACTTGGATGCTAGGAGGTAGACCAAATATGAAGTCATGTAGAAGCGATAGGTCTTCTTTACCTACATGATTTTTTTCTGCATGTTTGTCACTAATCATCTTTTCCCAATGGAAGTAGGATTTTCCTCCAAAGATGTCTTTTATGAAATAGAACATCTAGTTTTCAAAGAATGTAGCTGTGGGAAAACCCATTACTCTACTAAAGAGTGTGACTATATCATGGTACTCCTCAAAGAAGTCACTCTTGTATAGCGATGTGACTAGATCATGGTGCTCCTCAAAGAATTCACTCCTGTATAGCATTTGAGGGACTTTGGCAGCACTTTCCCTTTTTTCCTTTAACCAATTCTAGTTGATTGTCCATTTGCATCATGTGGGATCTTGTTGCCATACCTAGTTGGAAAATTCCTTTTCAACTTCTTCCATCTTATCGAAGACTAGGATACAAAAGGTCTTGTCAATTGACTTGGTAGACAAATCCTCCAATACTCTTCCATCATGATCAATTATCTTTCTATTGGAGTGGTAGCACTCCCAGCAGGCCATTACCAACTCTAGGGCTATAAGTGCAGAAGGGAAACCAGCTACTTTGGCTAGGCCACTCCTCTTGATTTTCAAGGCCCTATCTATTTTGGGGTTAAGCATAACCCTCTCCCTAAACTCATCTATACTGACATGTCCGAAGTCAGTATCTGAGATTGTCTCCCAGCTAGAGGTAATCTTTGACATGTGCTCCACTCCATGAAACTCATACTTCATTTGTTCCTTCTCTTCTTTTCCTCTAGGAGTGCGAGTAGGATTCTTCCCCTTGTTAGGATTTTTTGCAGGCTTCTTTGATGGCCCTATAGCAAGTTCCATAAATCTTGCATACAAAAGATGTAATAAGTGTGTTTATATGTGAATTCAGGCGAATGTCAATCAAATCCTACAAATCAAGTGTTAGATCAATTAATACATCATTAAAAGAACATAAAATGCATAATTATCAATAATTTAGGCCAATACAAGCCCAGGGATATGGGTTTCCCCTAGACGGAAGCCATTTGAAGTGAAAGCAGATAAATAATGTCCCTAGGGTCACGGAGACCCGCAAGCAGTTTTCCACATTGAGATTTCCACATTGTATGTTTCGGGGGAAAATCTCCTAAGGGATAATTAAGCATGTGCAGAAACAAGTCATGAGACACTTGGAGTCATTAGATTATGCTTTGACACTTTTGCGGGTGTGTCGCCAAAAAATTTATAGTTACATTTTTATGCTCACTTGAGTATCTCTTTTGGACTTTGGCTTGATTTTTCCTAGATTTAATGTTGTAATGTGGCAAATGCATTCACATTAGGTCTTGGACCCTTGAGAATCATCAAGACTTCTAGGATATCTTGTAAAGGTGTTGTGAATTGTTGTAACCCACTTTAACACTTTTCTAGGACCCTTTCATTATAATTCACTTAAATAACTTCTTTTTATCACTTACCAAGTCTTATTTCAAACTTTTGTAAAGATTTGTAACAAACTCTCATGCTTTTCTAGACTTGTCATCAATAATTCAACCCTTTCCCATGGTTTAAATGTCCCCGTAATACACTTTTCGGCCATTCTTAAGTGTATTTTTGAGGATATTCCTGTTAGACATCATTTAATGCACTTTAAACTCTGAAACCCAGTGAAATTGCCCTGGTGGGACCAAATCGCCACTTGGGGTGACTTAGTCCCACGGGCAGAAAAATCAAAATAATTTTAATTTCTTGGCAGGATTTTATTCTCTTACCCTTGAGGTCAGCCTGTGATGTGTTATTTTTGGGAAAATTAGGAAAATCAAGTATAAATAAGGGTTTTTCCTCTCATTTTAACACCTAATTCATTCAAGCATTCACTCATCCAATCATTCAAGTAATTATCAAGTATTCAAGCAATCTAAGCATAATCAAGTCATCCATTGGAGTACTTCATTGCATATCTTCAGATTTCAACATCAAGGGTTTGGTAAGTTTATGAAATTGCATGTTATCTATTTATCATTCTCTTCTTATTCCATTTCATTATCTAGGGTTTGATTACCAAATCGGGGTTTGACCAAGGCAAACCCCTATACTCTAACCCTTAACCATTTTTCCCCTTTGCATGTGTGTTTGCAGACTTTGTATGCATATTTTCCAAAGAGTTTGGTGTCAAAAATTGGTCAAAAATCCATCAAATTCAACATATCCCTAGTTGAAGCTTGGAGACTCTTTTTAGTTCATTTTCGGCAAAATCAAGATTGAACGCCTGTCAGAAAAGCAAGTGCAAACCGAGAGTTACAAAATTCTACCCCAACTTTCCAAAAATCTCCAAGTGGAATAAGTCACCATCTATGGAGAATTAGTCCCACTTCCAGGCTTGTAAAGTGGTTTCTGCATTTTTGGATACCCATTTGGCAGATTCCTGTTCTGGTACATTTCCCCCGAAATTGGACTATCGTCCAACTTGGCGTAAGTGTCCCAATCAACATTTCCAATCAAATCCATAGGTTTCCAGAGCCTCTCTGCATCAAATTCCATATTCCAGGTGCACCTCTCCAATTTTGTTCAGTTATTTCATCATTTATTTGCATTCTTACCTATTTTTGCATATTAGAGTGTGTTTTCTAGCACTTTGCAATTCTTAGATTTAGCATCAATAAATCATTTCATTTTCAGTTTTATGTATTTAAAAAACATATCTAGATACATTGCATCCCTTTCATATTAATATTGAGTGTAGAAATTTGCATTTTTCCCCCAATTCCTCTCCTTTTAGGTGAAAAAACTAGAAGAGTTAGAGCAACTTTGGGTAAACCAAAATCATTGTCCACATTTTGGTGAACCTGAATTTTGAACATTTGTGCTTCTGATTTCAAGTACATCCTAGGTTTAATTTGCATTAGCATTGCATTAGGTTTTGCATTGTTCAAATTGCCTCCTATGGTTTTTAAAATTGCATTAGTGAAAAGCTCATATAGCTTGCATTTTTGCATTATTTTTCATTGAAAACAACAAAAAAATCTGCATTTTCATACTATAGTTGCATCTATGCATCTGAAAGACATAAAATTGCATCAAAATTTCTAAAAAATCATAAAAAAATCCTCACTGGGACTAATTTGCCACACTGGGCAACTTAGTCCTTCTACACATTTTGCACTATAATTTCTGGCATTTTCTGCATTTCTAATTTTTGTTCTTGCATCTCTGTTACAGTTTCCAGAATTTTGTTATTAGCATTTTATTGCTCTCAGTTTTCATTTCATTTGCACCCACCCTACCTTTAGTATCCTTTGTATGAGTGTTTGGTGCCCTATTGATAATACTTTAGTGAGAAAAATTTCATGACTCATGGCATCCCGCGATAGCACATTCATTGTGGACCTTGGGTTGTCCCAAGCTACTACTCTTGGTATTGAAAATAGTGCATTAGGCATGGACCCTACCTTTAGCAATGCTATACCTTCCAATAATATGCAAATTGACACACAAAATGATCATATTCTACAAGATAAATCCGTTAAAATTCATGAGGATTTAGCACATTTGCAACAAGATTTGTGTCTTGAAAACATTTCAACCACTGCGATTCTTACTATAGACAACATTCATCACTTGATTGAAAGTAACGACAGCTTAAAAGTTATGAAAAGAATTACTGAGATATACAACAAACATTCTCCTTCCACCTCTAGCACATCCCAACCAGCAAACACTGTAGTTAGTCAAGGAGGACTTAACACTCCTCCTCTTTCCACAATCGCATCCATACCTACCTACACCATTCCGCAAGTCACCACAACAATGCAATAGGTTAGCAATGTGATTCCTTCCTTGACTATTCCTACTAGCATTCCTAATTCTTATGTGGCATCGAATGTTCTCTCCTCTTCCACTATACCATCCATTACCATTCCATTCGCTTGCCCTACCACTACATACAATACATCACCACTTTCCCTTCCACCTCATCCCACTTACACTGACCCTCTCATCACATAACTTTTCCAAACTATCTCCTCCATGCAAAAATAAATATCCACCATCAACCAAAACCAAAATGGACCACCTACCTATTATGTTCGTAATAGTCGACTGTCTTTAGAAATCCTACAAACACCGATGCCACAGGGAATAGAAATGCCTAGATTTGAAAAGTACGGAGGAAATTACGATCCTACTAATCATGTTAATGCTTATATAGCCTTGTGCAGTGACTTTTTCCTTCACAATAAACTATTGGCCAAACTGTTTCCTAGGACTTTAAAAGACACTGCCTTAGAATGGTTTTCATCCTTACCTAATAATTCAATTAGTTCATTCAATGAACTAGTTGAGCATTCATCAGCCATTTTCAAGTGCAAATGACTCCAAAGAAGACATTCACTGATTTAATGAGATGTAAACAAAATGTAGATGAAAAGGTAACCGATTTCATCTCATGTTATCAGTCACTTTATGCCCAACTTGATGTTAAGATTCTTGATCTGCATCTCCAAAAGATGTTCATTGAAAATTTGCAAAGTCAAATCCAAGATAGATTTACCATGATGAAATTTCCCTCTTTCATGCACTTGTGCACAGCCCTTTGCGATTATCACAATTCAGTAAGTAGTCGTGATGCAAAGTCCACTTCCAACCAAACTAAAAAATATGAACCTACCACTTCAAATAATCCACAACCATTTCAAAAACCAAACAAAAGGTTCTTACAATTCAACCCCCCTCCTCAACAACCACATCAACCCGTCAACAACCAAGTCATAGCTATTAAAGCCATGATACCTTATAGTTATGGAGATCCAAAATGATAGTTTACACCATTACCAGATACTCTTCATAACACAATGACTCAACTTATACAGCAACAAATGATTTCTTTACCTACTCTTAAACCATTGGATCCAACTAAACCTTTGCCTCCAACCTTTCAACCCAACGCTTATTACCATTATCATAGAAAAAATGGACATGACACAGAACAGTGTAAGCATCTTAAACACATAGTGCAAGACCTCATTCATTCTGGTCATCTATTTGTTTCAAATGTTAATATTAAAGGCAATGCGTCTATTGCCCCACCAAATCAAAATTTTCAATTTTTTACCAATCTCATGCCTAAACATAATGTGTCATTTGTCAAATCTAGTGAAACTCAAAACAATGATGTGATGATTGTTCATAAAGATATTGAACATCCTAATCCTATTTCACATACCACTTCTATTAATCCTATGGATGAAATGGTAGGAGCGATGGACGTTATCCCTCGTAAGGGCCAACCTAAGAAAAATCTTGATATTACTTTCTCTTCTAAAGATATTCTTTTGAATCTTCTCAATGCTCCTCTCTACATAGTCGGATGTATTTATGATAATCCCACTAATGGGATACTCATAGATCCCACCTGTGGTGAGAATGTGATCACTGAGGAATTTTTGGTATTACATGATATTTATCAAGATAACTATGACAAACCAAGAGCATGGATCAAAACACATAATGGTTTCACATGCCCTATGATAGGATCAATCATTCTTCCATTACAATAGGACCTAATAAAGTGGATGTTACATTTTCATCATTCCACAATCGGAACAGTTTCGTCTGCAACTAGGCCATCCATGGCTTCACTCAATGAAAGTTATTCCTTCAGTCATACACAAATGTTTAAAGTTTCTGCATGACAATTACATATTCACTATTAACCATAATGGCTTTAACCCTTTGTCTTCTAAAGGAAACTTCTCCTTAGAAGCCTTTTGGTTCAAGCCCATGGAGCCCATAACACCTCGCAAAGATTTATTTTTCATTGCTTATCAAAAGTTTAAAGCAAAGAAATTTTTTGAATTGTCTCTTCGCAACCAATCCCCATCTGCTTCTGAAACTCCCATCCTTGATGAGACAATGCTTCAACCTAATATTGAACCAATAACTCCTGATCAACCACTACTAATCACTTCACCTTCCTCATCTAAATGTCCAAGAGATAATGAAACCAACCCCATCATGCCCCCTCACATAAAAACAAGTTTATAAAGTAAAAGAGAGTGATTGACCCACCTCCTATGATTCCTTCTATTCCTCCCCTTGGGGAATAAAATGAGCCTATGGTGTATCAACCCGCTCTTACCCCTACATAACTTCAAAATAGAATCAAACAAAACTACGGTTCTAGGGAGCGTAGACATTGTCGTCGTCTCCTTGCTCATCAATTACAAACTAAAAACAACAAAGGAAATCAATCTTCACCCCTGATAGAAGTAATGAATAATGACCCTCCCCCCCAATCACAACTAAACGATCCAATACAACAACCACAACTCCCGATACACCCTTCATTGGAAATTACCATCCACCCTCCCATTGTGATTAATCTGGAGATGATGAGGAGGAGGAGGAGGAGATCTATAAAATATATGAAGAGGTGCATAATGATCTAAATACATTATTTTCCTCTTCCATGAGCTTAAATGATAAATCTCCTACAACAAGTGTAGAACCTGGTAATTCCCCTAGTTCGGTCCTTGCAATTGTCCCTCTGGACAGTCAACCACTCTCACAATACACTGAACATGATTGGGAGGTGGATGACTTGTTTGATGGTTGACTTGCATTCACCTTGCTAAACCTTTTACATTTTTCTTTTATTTTCTTTTTCTTTTGAGCTTGTATGTGCGTATCGTGTTCCCCTATAACGTGACGTTTGATGTTCTCCCTCCCTTTGTAATCTTCTTCTATTTGTACCTTCATTCTTCTCTATGTCATACGTTGATTTTTCCTTTCACTTTTGTTTTGTGTTTTCCTTTTGGGGATGACGCAATGTGTAGAGATGACCTATGTCTCTTCCATGTTGACCCAATTGGTCCTTTTTCTTTTCTTTTTTGCTTTTGTTTTGTGTTTTTCCTTTTGGGGATGATGCATAGCGTAGAGACAACCTATGTCTCTTCCATATTGACCCAATCGGTCCTTTTTCTTTTATTTTTTTCTTTTGTTTTGTGTTTTTCCTTTTGGGGATGACACAACGTAGAGATGACCTATGTCTCTTCCATGTTGACCCAGTCAGTCCTTTTTCTTTTCTTTTTCACTTTTGTTTGTGTTTTTCCTTTTGGGGATGACATAAAGCATAGAGAGGATCTATGTCTCTTCCATGTTGACCCAAATAGTCATTTTACTTTCTTTTTCACTTTTGTTTTGTGTTTTTCCTTTTGGGGACAATGCAAAGTGTTGAGACCACAATGTCTCTTCCATGTTGACCCAAAACATATTTTTCTTTTTCTTTTGTTTTTGCTCTCTTTGTGTCATTCTTCCAGTTCTATGTGTATTTGGGGAATGATGACAATTCCAAGCTCTTTAATAAAAACATTGCAGCACGAACATACTAACCCCAAATCCATAGATCCCTCATGTGTTTGGTGTGTTCCTTTTGGGGGCAACCCCTCTTTCTATTTTTCCTTTTCCTTCACATGACAGCCTTACTTGGAAATGTATGACTTGGCATAGGGGCTTTCCAAGTTGGCTCTCATGTCTTGTTTCTTTTTGCATTTTTCATTTGCTACTTTAAATTAATTTCTCACATAATGGTGTGTAACAATTCCTTTAAAGTGGGGGCATACATTGGCATCATTCATTTTGCATTTTTTCATTTTCTTGGTTCTTAGTGTAGCCTTGTTACTTTATACGATGTGTTTGTTGCTTTATGGATGACATTGGGTGTGATGTCCTTCATAAGCGTGATTTCTCTTAGCATATTGTGTTCCTCTTGGTGGCCTGATGCGACACACTGCATCCCCTAAGTTGTGAATATTCTATTCTTTGATCGGTCCTCTCTTGGAGACATTAGACACAATGTTCCCTAAGCTAAGACCTCGCATGAACTTAACAAGACTCATTTGAACATTTATTTTGCATGTTGCATTTTTCATTTACATGGCCACCTTGCATAACACAGCTTACATGCCTGTGGTGCCATTTCATTTGTTCATGAGTTCTAAGCATACGAAGCTTTTCTTGTCTCATGAAGCACAAAATGACATTGTCTTTGTGGCACCTTATTAAAGTTATCAGGAGGTATATCTTTGATATGGTTAAGCGGGAAACCCATTCCAAGGCATAACTTTCCCCATAGCCACCTTTCAAGATTTCTCACCTCGTAGACAACCAGAAGTTTCATGGCCCCAGAGTGAGTATGTTGTGGATTTCTCACCCTTCAGACAACTAGAAGTTCTATGGCCCCAGAGTGAGTATACTTGGGCCTTCTCACCCAGTAGACAGCCATGAGTTTTTTCACTCCAAAGTGAGTACATATTTCTTGTTTCAAACAAATAGCCTAGATCCGATCCACAATGGGCTGGAAAAATGATTGAAGCTTTCTTTCATCCTTTTTCATCACCTTCATGTGTGCTCCTTTGTGTTTATGTTTGGTTTTCCATGAGATCTTGATCCTAGGAGCTTGATCATCCCTCTTGATTATTGTTGTTTCATCTTACTAGCATGAGAGCATTTGGATCCCTCTCAATGTGCATGTTGGGCTACTTTAGCATGAGTTTGAAGCAAGTTCATCCTCTCACAAAGTGGGGGCTTAATGTGTCACTAAAAAATGTACAGTTGACATTTTTATGCTCACTTGAGTCTCTCTTTTGGACTTTGGCTTGATTTTTCCTAGATTTAATGTTGTAATGTGGCCAACACATTCACATTAAGTCTTGGACCCTTGAGAATCATCAAGACTTCTAGGATGTCTTGTAAAGGTTTTGTGAAATGTTGTAACCCACTTTCACACTTTTCTAGGACCCTTTCATTATAATTCACTTAAATAACTTCTTTTTATCACTTACCGAGTCTTATTTCAAAGTGTTGTAAAGAGTTGTAACAAAATCTCACACTTTTCTAGACTTGTCATCAATAATTCAACCCTTTCTCATGTTTAAATGTCCCCTTAATGCACTTTTTGGCCATTCTTAGGTGTATTTTTGAGGATATTCTCGTTACACATCATTTAATGCACTTTAAACTCTCAAATCTAGTGAAACTTTCCTAGTGGGACCAAGTCGCCACCTGGGGAAACTTAGTCCCATTGGGCACAAAAATCAAAATAATTTTAATTTCTTGGTAGGATTTTATTCTCTTACCATTGAGGTCGGCCTGTGATGTGTTACTTTCAGGAAAATTAGGAAAATAAAGTATAAATAAGGGTTTTTCCTCTCATTTTAACACCTAATTCATTCAAGCATTCACTCATCCAATCATTCAAGCAATTATCAAGTATTCAAGCACTCTAAGCATAATCAAGTCATCCATTGGAGCACTTCATTGCATATCTTCATATTTCAACATCAAGGGTTTGGTAAGTTTATGGCATTGCATGTTATATATTTATCATTCTCTTCTTATTCCATTTCATTATCTAGGGTTTGATTACCAAATCAGGGTTTGACCAAGGCAAACCCCTATACTCTAACCCTTAACCATTTTTCCCCTCTTTGCATGTGTGTTTGCAGACTTTGTATGCAAATTTTTCAAAGATTTTGGAGTCAAAAAGTGTTCAACAATCCATCAAAGTCAACATAACCCTAGTTGAAGCTTGGAGACTCTTTTTAGTCCATTTTCTACATAATCAAGATTGGACACCTGTCAGAAAGCAAGTACAGACCAAGAGTTACAAAATTCTGCCCTGACTTTCTAGAAATCTCTAGGTGGACTAATTCACCACAGAAGTCACCATCTATGGTGAATTAGTCCCACTGCTAGGCCTAAAAAGTGGTTTATGCATTTTTGGATACTCATTTGGTAGATTCTTGTTCTGACAGATTTCCCCCGAAACTAGACTAAGTCACCCAGCTTGGCGTAAGTGTCCCAATCAACATTTCCAATCAACTCTACAAGATTCTAGAGCCTCTCTGCATTAGATTCCAGATTTCAGGTGCACCTCTCCAGTTTTGTTCATTTATTTGCATTCTTAGGTGTTTTTGCATATCACAGTGTGTTTTCCAACACTTTGCATTTCTTAGGTTTAGCATCAATAAATCATTTCATTTTCATTTTTCTACATTTAGACATCATATCTAGATATATTTCATCCCTTTCACATTAATCTTGAGTGTATACATTTGCATTTTGGCCCCAATTCCTCTCCTTTTAGGTGAAAAACCTAGAAGAGTTAGAGCAACTTTGGGTAAACCAAAATCATTGTCCACAGCAGGTTTGGGATGTGTGAGTGTCATGAGGTGGAAATATGTTAGGCTTGGACATTCATTAGCAGCATGATTGGTAGTGACTCAGAAGTGGAATTCCACACTGCAGAGCCCGTATGCACCTCGGACATAGTGAGGTGTGCCTTAGAGTTTCATCACTCTAGAAAGTGTGGAGGTAAATCAATGTCAGGCCACCGTGAGGTGTTCATTGTTAAAGAACATCTTTGAAGGGATGGCAGTTTGCATGTGGTGGTCTACATAGGCAGACCTGCAAATGGTTTTCAGACTTAAGTTATGTGCCAGGAATCTTCAGAGTTTGACAAAAGGAAAACCCTCCCATGGGGTCCGTCGAGCAGGAAGATGTGGGAATTTGGGCTTTAAGAAGCGGGTGAAGTGAGGGCCATCCGCATGCAACCACCCACAAGAATTCACCTATAGGGACTTTGACTTGGCACTTCTGCTCTTGGGAATGAAGATGGAAACTGATGATGCGGGGTTCGCACTACGGAATAGTGAGGTGACTTTACCACTAAGCAACAGCGGCAGGATGACGGAAAACCGCATGCGACGACCTGCCAAGTACTTGGCCTTAGTGAAATTCTTAAATGTTGGGCTTGATAAGCTCGTGGTGATAGTGCATGTGGAGTTTGTAGTACAGAAAGGCACTAGGGATTGGCCGCTAATCCAATGGTGACAGGACGGGGGTCACCCACAATGGGAATCCTACATGGGCATTCCTACAACTAGCCAATAACTTAGCCATTTTCGATGGGTATTTTCAAACACTAGTAACGACGGTAGGAATAATGACACAGGTTGCAAGAGTGCATCAGTCGCATGATAAATAGCCAAGATAGAGGGGGATTTCGCATAGGCACAAGGATGTGGTTTAGGTCGGTGCTAAGTATTTTAACATTAGGCGAACATCGAATGTGGGGCCGAAGGCTCAAGAGTACCTATTTGGGGTTTCTGCAACAAAGTAGGGTTTAAATTTTAAATATTTTAACATCTCAAAACCCTAACTTCGAAAGATCATTTAAAAAGGGCATAAAACCTGAACCTACCTAGAACAACATGGAAATCTGATGAGAATTTATCTTGAATTCGCTGCGGGATCTTGTGCAGGCTAGAGCTTCTTGTTCTCCGTCAAAATTTCAAAGGGAAAAGGGTGAAAATGACAAGTTCAACCCTTCTATTTATAGGAAAAACATTATTTATGACATGCATTTAATTCCAGTATGGAGGTAGGTCTGGTTAGTAGGGTTGCGGAAACACGAGTTGGTGTAGCTGCATTCAAGACTAGACGGCAAAGGAAGGTGTGAAACCCGCAATGCAGGTGGATGCTAGGGTTTCACCACTACTTAGCAATGGAGTGATAATGGCAGTCTATAAAGGGAGACCTACAAATGCGGGCCTATGAGGCTTGGCGGATGCAATGGCAAAAGGCTAAGGGAAACCCGCAGGTCCAAATCCGCAAAAGAAAAATACTTAACAAATTTTGGGTAGGTGATTTTGGTCAAAGGGATCTTGGTGACTTTACTACATGTGACCAACTTAAGCTCAGAAATGGGAGCACATAAAATGAGGCAAAGGCAAAAAATGACTAGATGAAAGCCAAAAGGAAAGAGAGGGTCCTCAGTCCGACCGAGGCATGTGCTATAGGCACAACACACCTGAACTCTTTTAACATGTCGGTTGCAAAATTGGGTTCCATTAGAGACAAGATTTATGAAGAAGACTGTTGCATGCTCCTTTTGTGTTCATTTTTGAACTCTTGGGATCATCTAGTAATGGATATTCAAAGCAATACTTCCACCTTCAAGATGGATGAGGTCGTTGCCTCATTATTATCTGAAGAGATGTGAAGGAAGTCTTATGAGATGGCCAAGGAGGCCCTTGCAGTTCATGGTAGACCAAAGGAGAGAGGAAAAAATAAAGATAAGAAATCTAAGTCAAAGTCTTTGGGGATATCTAAGTCTCCTAGTAAGAATTCCAAGGCAAAATGTTGGAACTATGGTGAAACTGGTCACATTCGAAAAGATTGCAAGAATGAGGAGAAGAAGAAAAACAAGTCTTTCTTTGATTCTAAATCTGAGAAATCATCTTGAGATGATGGAGAAGCATTTATTGTAGCCTTGGCATCCCATGCATCGGATGATGTGTGCTTGACAGATTTGGGTGCATCCTTTCACATGACTTCTCATAGAGATTGGTTCTCAAAGTATGAGGAGTACAATGGTGGAAGGTGTACCTGGGTGATGAATCTCATCTGAAGATTGTTGGTCGTGGAAGAGTCAAAATTAGATTTCTTGATGGAAGAGTGAAGGGGATTGATGGTATCTTGCATATCCTGAGTTTGGCATGAAATCTGCTTTATGTAAGTAAACTAAATGATTCGGGAGTGCAAGTTGTTTTCTCTGGTGGAGGATGTAAGATGACTAGAGGGGCTATGGTGTTGGCTAAGGGTGCTCGTATTGGCACTTTGTTTCAGCTTGATGCATGCACTGTACAGTGTGATAGTTCTTCCAATGTACCAAAGAAAAGATATTTGGATTCTTCATCCTCACCATCAGATCATGCAGAGAAAAAACATGTTGCAGCTACATCTGATGGTCATGCATTTTGGGTACCTAAGGGTGCTCATTCCATGGAAATGAAGCTTCCTATAGAGAAGACAATTTTATGGTATCAACAACCTGGTTACATTGGTGAGAAGGGTCTTAGAACCCTGAAAAATAAGAGCCTTGTTGAAGGCTTTGATGATTGTAATCTTGAGTTCAAATTTTGCGAACATTGTGTATATGGAAAATAACACTGTGTTTCTTTTTACTCTAGTTCTCATAAGTCTTATGGGGTTTTGGACTATGTTCATTTAGATGTTTTTGGTCCTATAAATGTTCCTTCGTTATCAAAATCTATATTTATTTATTTTTCATAGATGATTGTAGTAGAAGGACATTCATTTATTTCCTCAAAAGTAAAGTTGAAGTCTTTAGTCAATTTAAGGAGTTTAAGGCCTTGGTAGAAAATTAAACTAGCAAAAATATTATGTGTTTGAGGATGGATAATGGTGGTGAGTTTTGTTTCATAGAGTTTTACAAGTTCTGCAAAGAGCACAGGATTGAGAGACATAAGACTACTCCCTATACTCCACAGCAAAATGGAGTTGCAGAGAGGATGAATAGAACGTTGATGGAGAGGGCTAGGAGTATGTTGAGTGGTGCTAGTCTTGAACATAAGTTTTGGGTTGAAGCAGTAGCCACTACATGTTATTTAATCAATCTCCTACATTAGGGATTTTTGGTAAAACACCCATGGAGGCATCCTCTAGTAAAAATCCTTTGATGAGACATCTTAGAGTATTTGGTTGCAAATCTTATGCTCATGTTCCGATTGAGAAGAGGTCTAAGTTGGAGAACAAGGTTGTTAAGTGTATCTTTATTGACTATGGTTTCAATGTGAAAGGGTACAATCTTTGGGATCCGGAAGCTCAAAAGGTTCTCTACAACAAAAGTGAGATCTTTAGAGAGATGAAATCTTCTACTATTGAGTTGCAACTAGGAAAAGAAGAGAAACAAAATAAGGAGGTAGTTCAAATTCCACCTACTATGAAGAAAGAAGAACTACGTACTCATGTTTTTCTTGATAATGAGGAGAGATCAAATAGCTCTCAAAGTTCTGAAGAAGAAGGAGAACCTCAACCTCAACCTTTGAGGAGGTCTACATGAATTAGGCCACAACCAGAAAGGTTTGGTTATTCATTATTGGATTCTAGTTGTATTTTTTCCTTGATTACTAACAATGATGAACCTAGGACGGTTAGAGAGGCAATGGGTATGAGTGATTCATATTATTGGATACAAGCCATGGACAAGGAGATGGCTTCATTAAATAAAAACAAGACTTGGGATCTAGTACCTTTGCTTGTTGGACGTAAACCTATTGGTTTTAAATGGGTTTTCAAGAAAAATTGTGGTCCTAATGGTAGTATTGAGAAGTATAAGGCACGGTTGATTGCTAAGGGGTTTTCCCAGGTGGAGGGAATTGATTATGGGAGATATTCTCTCCTGTAGCGAAGCTGACATCTATTTGGCTTTTGTTGTCACTTACAACAGCATATGATTTAGAAGTGGAACATATGGATGTGAAGATAGTGTTCCCTCATGGTGATTTGGAGGAAGAGATATGCATTTCATAGATAGAGCATTTCATTGAAAAAGGTAAAGAAAATTTGGTTTGTAAACTAAAGAAGTCTCTTTATGGTATCAAAAGTTTGATAACTATGTGTTGTCATTGGGATTTCAGATATCTAAATCTGACCATTGTGTATACTTTAAAACTGATAATGGCCACATTTTCATTATTGTCTTATACATAGATGATATGTTGTTTATTGGGAATGGTAAAAGTATGATTTTAGATTTGAAGTTTCAATTGTTAGCATAGTTTGAGATGAAAGACCTAGGTGCAACTAGGTACATTTTGGGAATGGAAATCATGAGAGACGGAGCTAACAAAAAGCTTTGGTTAATCTAGATCATGTATGTGAACTCAATTTTGGAGAGATTCAACATGGTAGATTGCAGACAATTTCTTGTTCCCGTGATGCAGGGGACGAATATTTCTATGAATGATTGTCTAAAATCTCCTACTAAGATGGAGGACATGACCAAAGTACCATATGTGAGTGCAATTGGAAATCTGATGTATGTGATGGTGTGTACAAGACCAAACATTGCCCAAGTAGTGGGAGTCCTTAGTCGTTTTATGGCTAATCTTGGATGGGTGCATTGGGATGTAGTTAAGAGAGTGTTCAGATATTTATGGGGTACTTCTGAGTATGCCTTGTTTTTTCATGGTTATCTTATTGGACCATAGTATTCTATGAGCATTCATGGATATGTGGATTCAAATTAGGTAGGTGACATTGACATTAGAAGATCCACCAGTGGTTGTGTACTTATGATGTTTGGTGGTGCTATCAATTGGATGAGTAAGTGGCAGGCTATAGTCATGTTGTCCATGACAGAGGTAGAGTATATGATAGTCACTTATGCCTATAAGGAAGTTATTTGGCTTAATAGATTATGTTCTAATATTGGTTTAGGTGCAAGACAGATTACTAGTTGTTGTGACAGTCAAAGTGTGATTTGCCTAGCAAAGAATCCTACCTTCCATGCCAAAACAAAGCACATAAGTATTTAGTATCATTTTGTTCGTGATATGGTATAAGATGGAAAGGTGAACTTGGAGAAGGTTGACACTTTGGTGAATGTTGCAGATGCACTGGCAAAACCAATGAGTACAGAGAAGTTTAGATGGTGTTCCAATTCCATGGGCCTTGGGGCCCTAAGCAGATGATTTTGTATGACTCTTGGCAGGTCTTCGACAAGTGGGAGAAATTTGGGATTAAGGTGTCTCAACCTTAGAGTCTTAATATTGATTTAATTGATGTAATTAATGTATTTATTTGTATTATTTAATTGCCTATGGTGTCATGTCATAAATTGGTACCCATCCACTGGGTGGCATCCTCGTTGGAGGTGATTGGACGACATATAATCATCCCAAGTGGACATAGGCATCCCACCTTGGAATCTTTGACCTATGACAGATTCTA
Organism: Sequoia sempervirens; assembly: GCA_007258455.2. NCBI lineage: Eukaryota > Viridiplantae > Streptophyta > Pinopsida > Cupressales > Cupressaceae > Sequoia > Sequoia sempervirens. The sequence continues at coordinate 293,274,615 of VDFB02193867.1, forward strand.
TGACGTGTCATAAGGCATCTTCATGCATGGGTGAAAGTTGGCACCCAAGTTGGGTTATGATAGGTTGTAAGAGAATTAGGTATTCTTGGTCAGTTATGATAGATTCTCTTACTTCTATAAGTGTTGTCAACTATGATAGATTCTATGACAGCTATAAGATGTATAAGGCATTTTTCATAAGCTATTTTTAGTATATTCTAGGCGCCCAAGCTTGAGGAAGGAAAATTTACATGTTTGACTATTGTAAGGGGTGTAAGGGAATATGTTACATGTGTTCAAATGCATGTCTATGGTGTGGAAGAATGTGTCATGTGTATTTAGACACCCCTCTCCTTCTAGATGCTTCTTGAAGCTTGCATCACTCTATATATTAAGAGCCTTGCATTGTAGAATGCATAGTTTATTTGTAGGTAACGAAGTGCTAATGGGTTAACTCCAGAGCAGGTGTTTGTTTCAAAGCACTTGTGTATAAGCTTTGTACTTGGGCTATATTGTAACTCCTATTTGAAGTAATATAGAAGTACTGTGCTTTTGGAGGTTGGGTTTTTTTACCCAAAAGGGTTTTCCCTGCGTATATCTGGTGTATATTGTTCTTTGTGTACTTGCTATTCTATTCCATTATTCCTATGTGTTTCTCATTATTATAACTGTATAAGGTGTTAACAAAAGTTTGTAACTCTCCCCTACTTAGATTAGTAAAGGAAGTTATTTTTGCTCACTTGGCTTCCTTTCAGTTGGTACCTGACCCAAATAGGTTATTCTCAACTTAGGGTTTCATTTGAAAGTAAATTAATGATCAAGTGATCAATCAAGTGTAGATTAACAATTTGGTTTGCACGATGTCACATCCTATTGACGATGACATGTCTGTCATACCACCATTCCCATTGTATTACTAACCTCATTACCCTCAAAGGTTTACCTATCATAATAAGCTAGCAAATACAAGTTACCTCAAGACATCGATGTAATCCACATATCACATTTCATTATCCATACATATAGTATAGAATAACTACATATAGTCTAAATAGAAACACCATACTCTAAACTCCCATATAGGGTATATAAAAGTGTTAACCCAATATATAGGTTCCACCAAAGCAAGAAACAACCAAGAACATGTAAGCATAAGCAACCATCACAGCATACTCAAAACCATTCCTTTCCAACATAACAATCAAAACTATTTAACCTTTCCAGCATAAAAGACAAAGGTATAGAAACTAGCATGCCTGTATAAAAGCTCCAATTGATTAAACTTCCCTCCTAGTTAAATTCCTCAAGATCGCTTGTTACTTCCTCTAAGATCAACATAATTCCCTCTTCATACCTCTCACCAAATCTCTTAAGAATCACAAATGCAAATAAGAAAACCATCTCTCTAACTCTCAAGCTCTCAACTCACTTGCACAAAAATTGTAGAAGAATAACAACGGAGTAATCAGAATGAGAAGTATAGTAATTAGTAGAATGGGCACCTCTATTTATACTAAATTATGAGCAACCAAAGGCTAAAAACAAGTTAATATTTTTTCCACCTTTCTATCCCCATGCAACGACTCATCAAACTAACTTATATGTTTGCAACACATAACAATCCTCTAGATTTAAATGGTTGAGTCGACTTGTTTTGATTATATTGGAAAAGCAAGTTTTGAAGGAACCCAAAACCCTTTACAACACTTTAGACCAAAATGTTACTAAAATAGAAAATACAATAAAGCATAAGCAGTAGCCAATAGAAAACCAATAGCAAAAAAGTAAAAACAAAAAAAACAATAGAAACACAACAATTATTTCAAGTTTTTGAAGGTGTTGGCCACCTTGATCTCCTAGTTGTAATGCAGGTTGACCATGTCCATGAGCTCTTTCTTTTCTTCTTTAAAGGACTTCCTAAGATTCCCCCTTGTTTGAGTGCATGATCCTTTAGCCTCATCTTTAGCGGTCTTCTTCCCCTTATCTTTAGAGATATGGTCATTCTCAAGCATATCCACAAAATACATTTGATCTTCCCTAAGTTGACTAATTTTACCAAATAGCACCTTCAAGGACTCCGCACTATTTTTAATCAATCTATGACTAACCTGCAATAATTTCCTGATATCCTTGTTCATTTCTTTTATCCTCCCCTCCATCTCAGCAAGGCAATTCTCACACTGGGTCTTGAAATTAGTGAAGGAGCACTCCAAATGAACCAACTGTTCAATAAGAAGATCAGAAGAGGATCCCTTCGGTTGGTTTGACATGTTCTCCTTCAAGCCTTTGATCTTGATATTGACCTTGTTAAATTCCTACAATACCCATTTAGCAAGCCTAAAGGTGCAAGTAGCACCCGACCAAGCCATATCCAACAATTCAAACATGGAGGTGTTATCATAATTCAAATAAGTAAAATCCTCAAAAAGAGGATTGACCTTCAATGATTTCAGCTTCCCAAGGTTTGGATTCACACCATGATCCTCACAGTTTTCTCAACTAAGGCCTCCTCACTACTAGGAGCCCCATCATCCTCCCCACGGGAAGAGGGTTGTCAAGGAGGGGAATCATCAATAACAACATCTACCACTTCCTTTACCTACTCCAAGGTAGCCTTATTTTCCTTCTCTCCACCTTTTGAACCCTACTTCTTTAAATTAGCAATCCTTCTTGAAGCCCTACGCTAATTCGCTTTTTCCATATTAACCCTAACCTCCACAAGCTGATCCTTCTCCTTATTGCTAAATGCACCAAAGCCCTCCCCATGAAGCTCAACATTCTCCTTGGATTGACGTCGATGAGAATCACCAAAGCTAATAGCAGTGTCTTCCCCAACAAACAAGGACCCACGAGAGTCCAATTTTTGCATGACTGATTTCTTAGTGGGGCCCTTCTTCCTTAAATTCCCCTTCTTTCTCTTTTTAGAGGAATCCACCACAGGGGATGAGGACCCTCCACAATGTTATCCTCTTCTATAGTCCAATCAGCATCACCATCGGCACTCGTCTTTAAGCTAGTTGAAGAGGACTCCTCACTAGAAGCCTTCTCCTTGCCCTTAATAGACTTGGTTGGAGTATGAGCTCTCACGTGCTCCATAATAAGCAAGATGATGCCCTCATGGAGAACAAGATCCCTCTTATTCTTTAAATGGTCATACACAAAAACTTCCAAAGATGACAATAGAAAAAATGGGAATGAAACATGCAACCCATGTCTAAAATGATTAAGAAGGGTAAAATGGTGCCCTAGAATTGTAGTGAAACGGCTTTCCAGAGTCACATACCACTTTATAACCTCGGCCACATCAGCCTAGATACACTTCAAGGAAGTTTGTTCATAACCCCAAGAAGGCATCTTAATCAGCTTCACCCATTTATTGTCCTTGAAGAATTGATCAATAGCCTCATCATTGCTCTTCCTTATAAAATTTGTGACCATCCGTCAACAGCCTAGTAATGAAGGAAATAAATTCTTCATTAATAACAAACTCCACACCTTTCACCATTAAACATCTATTATGCCAACAATGAACAAACTTTGCTGAGGCTTTGGGGTCGTGGCCATGAAGCCTCTCCAAAAAAGGCATAAACTACCCATGCCTCAAGATTCTCCAAACTTTTTGATTCTTCTTCTTCTAGCGCCCACAAGAAAGTGGCCTGACTCTACTCCTATCACCTCCCATTTTGATAGTCACCATTAACAAAAACTAGAGCGAACTCACTCTTGCAAAATTAAGAATGAACACCAATTTAGGCGAGATAAAACGCACAAAACATGTGGTAATAAGTTGGGAGATAATTGTTTGATCACCCCAAATCACAAGCTCTAAATTAGATATCATTTTGCATTAAAATCCTGGTTTCCTTAGGAAGGAGAGTACTCCTCCCACACCTTGAAATTATTAAGGTTGACAACCTTATTTATAAATAAATCATCTAGGGAATTACCTTCCCTATAGATATGCGTGACATGAATCTCATCAAATGATCTTAGAATCATTATAGAATCCATAATAAGATGTTCAAAAGTCCATCTTGGCCTCTATTTTCCTAGTAAGCAATTGATAATATTGAGTGAGTCTCCCTCAACCCAAACTTTTGAATAACCCTTATCCAAAGCATACTTTATGTTGATGAATGTGGCTTCAGCCTCAGCACGATGATTGGTCTAGATTCCCAATGGCTCATTCAACTTGTTATAAGGGAAAAAAAGACTCTTTTACTGAGTCAAATGAATAGCAAGCTCAATAACAAGTTTCCTAAATCAAATTCCTTCTCATGCTTCTGCCAAGTTTATGGTGCAGGAGCACCTTGTTGCATTCAAGCCTCCATGAGGCCATATTGTATAAATTTATCAAATTAGGTGTTTTAATTTTGTAATAAGGTTTAATTATCCATTTTATATATTTTTTAAGTCATTTGGAGTCATTGATGAAGGTTTGGTGTCATTTAGTTGAAAAATGAAAACATTGTCAAAAGTTGTCAAATGTTGTCATAACAACTCTTCTTGTTAAATGACAACTTTTTAAAAGTTTGTTAAAAAAATTTAAATGGTATTTTTAGGTTGGTTGGAGCATAACTTGATTTTACAAGCATAAAATGGTCCTCCAAGTCAAATGGGGGGGTTGGAATGTAGATTGAACAAGAATTTATGAATGAAGAGATGATTTTTTCTACAATTTTCCAATGTTCTACCTTGTTCTTTTACATGGTACAGATTTGTATAAAGGTGTATAGATCTGAAATTAATTTTTATTGATAGAGGAATGAACTAGCTTCAATTGGTTTGGTGTTTTTTCATTGAGTTTGGAGAAAGTTACGATCATTTTACCATTGGCAGCCCTATGGGATTGTTTTCTCTGGATGTTGCAGGCTATTGCAGAGAATGGTACGGATTGTGCAGATCAAATAAAGACCTCAGATCTATTGGAAATGATAGATATTTGAATATAGTTTCATTTTCACTTTTTTTGATCAATTTTCATTGAGTTTTATTGATTTATGACAATTTTGGGGAAGACTACCCAGTTCAGGAACTAGGGTTTCCAACAAATAAGAAAAATTCATATCTTTTTATTCCACCATCAAAAAGTGATAAAAATTGGTGAAAAGATCTATTTTTACATGTTCTAAAGACCCTTTAAAATAAAAAGGTTCATTTATTCATTTTCATGAGTTATGGTAGATTGTGTGTTTCATTTTGGTGGAGAGTGGTCAAAGAAACATGGTTTTCTTGATGTTTGAACAAAGCCATGCATAGTTTGTTTATGGTTGGCCTTAAATAATTTTTTTCTAATATTTGGATGTTTGTAATGAGTTTTTAGGATGAATCTAAGCATGTTGAAATCATTTACCAAGTATGATAGATATTGGATTCCATTTGTGTAAGTTGGGCCCATGTTGCTCAAGGTTAAAGGATTGAGATTGCCTCAAGAATGAAGAATTTCAGTTGTGTACTTGATTATTGCCAAGAATATAGAAATTTGATGGTATGAACCCTCTTGCTCTGCATCAGTTTACTCTTGACTGAGTCTCAAGGCTAAAATATTGCATTATCTAACTTATGCACAGTATACAAATTTCTTGTGCATTCCATTCACTTCTATATTGGTACCATATTTCATAAGTTGGCGCCCTGGAGAATAGCACGAGTAAAGACTAATTAAAAAACTACATTAACTTCATTTGCAACATATGCAAAACACTTCTTATTTCATGCGAGCTTCTTAGACTTGGTTGACGTGGTCATAAAGCATTGGCTTGTTGTTTTAAACTTGGCTTGTATTCATTTCCATGTACTATAATATAGTGTTTCCTTCATTTGGTTATTATTTTACATGTGACTGCTCTACATTAGTGCAACATGTTTATTGCCGGCACTTTAATTTTTAACAAACAATATGCCAACACTGGTCTAAATACATTGACTTAGCCATTGCATATGTATGGAAGCACTTTACCTATATGGCAGTGCATTGTTTACTTTGTTCCAACACATTCTAAGTATATTAAGCAATACATTATATGTATGTTATGATTGCATTATTAGCCATTCAGATATATTAACCAATATATGTGAATATATACATATATCATTATATACGTAGATATGTATATTATTTGATATATACATATATACATATATTTTAATATATATGCATACATATATATACATGTATATATATATCACAATTACTAAATCATTACAAGCACAATACATAAAGATATATTCATTTCTATTTTAATTTATACATATTTACATATTAATCACATAATATTATATATATAAGGTGTGTATTTGAATACATACACATATATTTACGCATACCACATAATATCAATGTATATATATTTATATGCATATATATATTAATATATATGTTTGTACATTTCCCTTAACATGACTACATACAGATATATTATATATATCATTACTTTGATATGTACATTTAAACACATATAAACACATTCTCATCGATCAATTTTATATACACGAAGTGTATATACTTCATCGACTAGCACATAAATATGAACACACGAAGAACTCTCACCCAATAAAGAGACTCAATCACATAACCCCAATCGAGAACATTCATAGAAAAGGTCATAACCTCTTCTAAATCATGCACAAACAAGACTAAAGGTTACTTACCATTTCCCAAGCCATTGACTCAATCAAACCAATCTAGGACGTGACTGTGTGAATGCTCAGTTAGGCTCATAAAGGGTTACCAGACCAAGATCCTCTCTTGAGTGATACTTCCCCTCTCTTCTAGAGGTTTGAACCTATTCCTGCATTTAGCTTAGTACATAACAAAGGTAGTTAGCCATTCACATGAAATATAGTTGCATCATAAATCATTTGTAGCATCAAAGCATTAAATTAATCATATTGCAATTCATATTCATTCATCACATTTTCCATTAATATAAAACATAATCATTCCTTCAGAAGAAAAACATCTTAATGCATATTTCAGTATTTCATTCACCTATTGAGCATATTAAAATTCATGATCTACATTTATCATCATATTTACTTTCAAGGTAAAAGTAACCCAGTAACTAAGAGACGGGATGTAACAGAAGAGGATTTCCACCCTGAAAATGTGCCAAATTTGTGTATACTTAGCAAGGAGTTGGGGAGAGTCTCCCAGCAACACCATATGCCAAGAGAAAGGCTCCAATTGAAAGGGCTGAAATAAATCATGGATCCAATTCCATAACTATTGAGCTCTAGTGCAGAACCAAAAGAGGTGCTTAAAATACTCAGACTACCCACAAAAAGGGAAATGAGGGTCCTAAACCCCCAAATGAGAAATTTGAGACCCCACTCATAAGCCTTGGAAAAGAAAACACCAAGCGAAGTGGGAAAGATTTGGATCAATAATGGAAAACCACATAGAAGAAAACCTCTGGTGCCAAACAGACACTGGGGAGTGAAGAACCCACCTTTGGTTCAAACTGTTAATCATTGGATAGTGAGGCAAAAGCCATTAATAGCCAAGTAGAAGCTTGTAGTTCCTGAATGGGGTGTCAAGAATCCACTCCCAATCTTTCCACCAAGGCATAGTGGAGCAAACACCAACTTTGTGAAGCATATCATCCAGAATGGCATTAACTAAACCTTCAAAAGTTTCCCGATCATGGTTTTGTAAGCCAAACTTGGCTCTAAAATCTCCCCACATCATAATTCTCATTGTGGGTCTAGAAAACAAGTCTCGAGGAGATTGGATACCCTTTTGTGGAACCTGAGAGCCTTAAGCCAAGGAAGCTTGGCAAAAGGTCAACCCTTATTAGCAAAACGAGGAGACCACCATATATTTTGTTGATTGAAGCCCATCTTCGAAACTAGTTCCATTCCATTGGAGCTAAGGCTTGACAACCTCCCAAACACGCTAAATGCTTTTGGCAACAAAAGTGCCCATAATTTGAACCGATTCTTTCATAATGAGAAGGGTGTGAAATCTAATACCTTTCTAGGAAGGTCTATGAGTGAGATATCCCACCAAAATGTAATGTATGAGAAGAATTTTCTAGGACTCGTTACCATTGAAAGCACAAATGATCCATTTGACATACAAAGTCATCCCTTTCCTTTGAGTGGAAAGAAGACCAAGCCCACCAAATTCTTTTTGGAGGCAACAAAATTACCAGGAAACATGGTGAAAGCCTCTATGAGACTCAGAAGAGGGCCAAAGAAAGTCTTTGATCAATCTTTCCAACTTCACATAAGAGGCCTTGGAAGGGGCCCAAAACAAAGAATAATACATATGAGTCGCTACCAAAATTTTAGAGAACACCTAGAATTTACCAGCCAGAGAGAGCGACTTGGTGATCTAGAAAGCCAACTTCCACTCAATTCGAGAAAGAACCGCTTGCCATAAATCAACAAAGGAAGCTTGAAAAGCGAAAGGGATGCCAAGAAATCTGAATATTTTCCCTTGATAAATCCACTTCCAGCCATACTATTGAATCCAAATAGGGTTGGGAATAAAGGACTGATGGTAGCATTAAGTCTTGTGCCACTAGATAGCAAAGGAAGAGACCAAAAAAAAGGTCTCAAGACAACTGAGGGAAGATTTGACATTATTCTTCTCTTCTAGAAAATTAAGGAATCATCATCAAAGTGGCCATTTACAAGTCGGGCTGATGAATTAGGCAAAGAAATTCCTCAAACCAACTTGTGGGAGACAAAATGAGCAAGAAGATAGCCAAAACCCTCAACAACAACAACATATAAAGAGGGGTTAAGTAGGCATCCTTGGCAGATGGAATGAAATAAATTAAAGGATTGAGATTGGTGGCCATTAATGGTGATGCAAGCAAAAGCATATGAAAAAATCATTTTCACAGACTAAATGAAATTGGAACTAAAGCCCAATGTTGAAAGCATAGCCAAAATAAAGGGCCACTCAATGTGTTCATAAGCCTTAGTAAAATCCATTTTCAAAAAAATGAATGTTTGATTAGAGCATCTAGCCCACTCCATACCTTCCTAAGCAACAATTATGTTATCAAGAATAAATCTGGATTTAATGAAACCAATATGATTAGGGCACAAAATTTGAGGAAGAAAGTGACAGTTCTTTAAAGTAAGGGCTTTGGCTATGATTTTCTAGGAAACATTAAGGAGCGTAATGGGCCACCAGTTACAAATGTCCTCGGTATCACCAAATTTAGGTATGAATTTTATATTGCCTTTGTTGATGAGATTACCTAGGGAGTTAGAATGAAAAGCTTATAGGTAAACTTTATGTAGATTTTTTCCCACACAGTCCCAAAGGGATTTGTAAAACTCACACAAGAACCCATCAATTCTCGGAGCTTTGTCATGAGCCATTATGCTCACAACTTCCTTGAGGTCTTCAATCATGAGTAATTACTCATAGAATGCTTTTTGGGCAGTAGAAAGCCTTTTTGGCACAACAACAAGGCAATCCTGGAGCACATTAGTACGCTTTGGTGTGTAATCTTGGGCTGTGAAAACTTGCTCATAGTGTCTAACAAATACCTAGAGAATGTCAGGAAGCTCGGTGAGCACAGTACTGCCTTCTTTGATCCACTTGATGCCAAGTGAAGAGTGCCTGGCATGAAGAGCCAAAAAAAGCTCTTTTGAGGCATAGTCCCTAATTTTAAGCCAATGAAGTCTGGCTTTGATTTATGTGGTTCTAGTAGCATAGCTATTAGCCACTTGCTTTTGATGTCTCAACTCTGCAACCCTGACTTGCAAAGAAGATGAAAAGGGGCTAGCCTCTAAAGCCTTGGTGGCTTTGTGAAGATCAGAAGTGGTTGCTTCATAAGACCATCTATGAAAAATGGCCAGTTGGCCCCATAGATGTGAAGAAACCTTGTAGTGCAGATGATGGCATCATTCCACCACTTGATCCAACCCATGGAATGGATAGGTTTGCATTCAAGATTTCAGATAATTTTGATGTAGGCCAATGTGGGCTAGTGATGTAACAAATAAGTGTTTAGAAAAAACTAGGTCTTATTGGTACGAGGTGGCCCCACTTGCCATTCAATGTAAAAATGAATGGGGAAATTATTTGACAACGTGATATCTATTAATGACATAACCAAAAGTGGAGAAGAGCTAGAAAAAGAAAAGAATGATTGAGCAAAAATTATAGCACAATCAAGACGTTTAAAGACCCTGCCAGGCCCAACTCGATAGTTGCACCAAGTGTGCCAAAGAGAATGAGAGTGGCGACGACCAATACTGGGGTTGAAAAGACCCAATTTATTGTGCATGTAAGACTATGCTTCTCTTTCACCAACTGCCCACCTAAATGGTAAATTACCATCTTTGTTGTACGCCACCTCAACCATATTGAAATCCCCATAGAGAATCCAAGTGGCAACTAAAAATGAGTCTACAATCTATCACTAGAGAAGAGATCTTTGAATATCATCATTTGAGGCATAAACATTAATAATCCTAAAGGAATGATAATCAATTTTTAGAAGAATCCAGACGAGACGATGTGTGGGGTTAGACCCATGATCAACCACACAATCATGCCACCGTGGGGACAAAAGGGTGATCGCACTGCCACGTCCAGCATCATAATCAAAGAAAAACATTTTACTAGCTAGCCAAATAACTCAACAAGTGGAGGAGAGCAAAAAACCAACAACTTTAACTTCCAAAAGGCACAAAACATCAAGACTAGTATGTTTCTGAAGAGTATCCCTAACAAACTATTTCCTAGAGAGGTCTATTAGACCTTAAACATTCCAAGAGAGAAAATTCATGTTAAGGACTCGACCATGGCATCGGAGTCTGGCTCTTCCAAAGAGGAATAGTGATTCTACAAAAATTCTAGTGGGATTGTCCTAATTTGAATTGGAGGAGATGAATTCCTCTATTTTTCTTGAACATATTCTCCTTCTTCAAGAGGTCGAGAAGGATTATATGATCTCCTATGGGTTCCCAACACAAGAGGAGACACAGTTGATTGAGCTATCATCATAGAAGTTGGCTAAGGTGTGGCAGAGGGCCTTGGGCAAGCTAGAATGTTATCAGAAGTAGCTTGAGATTCTTTCCCCTTCACTAAAGGGTTTGAAACCTCAACTGATGACTCAAGGATTTTGGGAATCGCCCCTATGTCATTGTACTTATTTTTCTAGTTTATAACCATTGCACATTTTTCCTCTTGTTTGGAAATTTAGCCTTCCGCTTGACGAGGCTTTTCAGCCTCCCATGGCAGAGATTGAGTACAAGGGACTACAAGAGGGAAATCTTTGATCTTATGATCAGCAGATTAGCACCGATAACAAGTGTTGGATAGATTAAAATATGTGACCTTTTGGGTATTGTTGGAAATTACCAATTTGAATATCAATTGACTCTTTCAAATCATGTGTCCACTTTGACACAGACTCACTTTTGAGGGTGAGCTTGAAAAATCCTATCAAGTTTGACACAAATGACTCTCCCCAAGGAGGAGGCTATATGTTGCAAAAAATGCAAGCATGACAAGGATAAACTAGGAAATTCAATTCAAACTAGAACCCATAACTTTCTATCATCAGAAACAGAAAAATCCCAGGTCCAAGGCAGGAAAACCAACAAAGAGGACTAGGCATACCAAAGACCATGGTTCAAGATTTCCCAAACATTACTAACCTCCACAAAATGAAAAAGAAAAAATACTTTGGTCAAAATCTAGACCATATCAAGGTGAACCCCATGAGGGACTCAGGCCTTTTGAACCCATTCTTTAAGCACACTTTTAAGTGGAGTCCTCCCAACAAAATAACCAACAAAAGTATGTTGTTCTAACCATTGACATGTAGAATCAAAATTCAGGATGGGAAGAACCACATCCACCAAAGAATCAAAGACTTACCTCGCGGAACAATTTCAAAACAAATTTCTGGGGTCACTTGTTCAGAGGAGGAGCCATTATGCAGAGTCGTTGAACTGCCAACACTGACAAGAACTACTCTATTGGAGTTAGTTGTAGGCATAATAAAACAACAAAACAACCACAGTAAATGTAGTTGTACAACACTAAGTAAATGAAAATCGTGCACCTAAGACGCGGTATGATGCAAGAGAGGCCAAGGGTGTCCAGAAAAACAAGAAACCCTAGTAGAGCTCACCTGACAAGGTTCACTACTAAAAGGATATTACATTCAATATGTAATATTAGAATATACTATAATATAATATAATATTAGAATATTATATAATATAATATAATATAATATTACTTCTTTTTTTTGGTTGGTTAATATTACATTATAATATATATATATATAATTATATATATATATATATATAATATATATATATCATTATAATATAATATAATATAATCATATATATTATAATATAATACTATAATATAATATATATATATATATATATATATATATATATATATATATTATAATATAATACTATAATATAATATATATATATATTATAATATATATAATATAATATATATATATATATATATAATATAATACTATAATATAATATATATATATATATATATATATATAATACTATAATATAATATATATATATATATATATATATATAATATAATATATATATATATAATATAAACTATAATATAATATATATATTATAATATAATATAATATAATATATATAATATATACTATAATATATATATATAATACTATATTATATTATAATATATATATATATATAATATAATTCTATTATATTATATTATTATATTTTATAAATTATATATTATATATATTTTTTATGTGTTTGTCCCGATGACATCTTTTAAAAAAAAACTACAAATGAAATGGATATCCATTTCCTCTATTATAAGAAAAAAAAGTCGAAAGTCATTTTGATATATATTAATATATATTATATGATTATATATTAATATATAAAATTATTATATTTTTATTATAATATATAATATGTATTATAATACTAATATTATATATTTACTTATTAAAATAATATATATTATATTATATATTAATTATATATTATAATAATATATTATATTATAGAATATATTATATTATATAATATATTATATATTATATATATTATATATATATTATATTATATAATATATTTTATATATTATATAATATATTATTATTATTATTTTAATATTTGATATAAAAATGGCACGAGGAGTAGGGCGTGGATCGCATGCGAAGCCAGGTAGAGCAGCAAGCCAATGGCAGAAGGGAGTTATTATAGGGGCACCAAACCAAAGCTGTAAGGGGTTTCAATGGCCAAGGTTGGTGGGCTAGAGACATGGAAGTGGACATATCTTCGGACCATATCAGGAATAGGGCGAACAATGAAAAATGGATGCAAGGTGGTGGTAGGAACGCTTTGAGGGAAGGTTGTAGTCGATCAATGGGAAAGGCTTGGAAAAGGAAGTTGTGGCAAGCATGCTAGAACAAGGGAATCTAAGGTAAGTAGGACAATAGAAGAAGTTAGGGATGGGAGAATAATAATGTTAATGGCTGAAACCCTAGGTGGAGAGGTAATCAAGGCCTAGACAATAATTGGAAGGGGTTTGTGGAAAAAAACCATAGGGTTGCAGATAATAACTCAAAAATGGAAGACAATCAAGATGGAGTCAACATGAATAAGGAAGAATCTGGGATCAGGACCAAGAAATCGTTGGCGATAAGCATAGAGAAGCTTTGAGCAGAGCGGAAGTAGCTAACCTAGCTAGGTCTATTGGGGAAATGGCTAAGGAAAAATCTAAAATGGGATTTTTTGGTGCAGTGGTGGAAAAACAAGTGGGGAGCAGACTTGTAATTAGAAAAGTTGACCAATGGTTATTATGTGGTTATCTACTCTACGAAGGAGATCAAGAATGAGATCATTTCAGGTGTGTGGTTACTAGATGGTTATGGATTCTACATTTAGGGTTGAATCATTGGTTTCAATCCTTTCACACATATAATGGAAGTAACCCAAGAATGGTGGAAATTACCGAATCTACCATTAGAATTATGGGCACCAAGCATATTGGAGGAGATTGAGAACAATTTGGTAACTTATGTGTGTGTTGAGGAAAGATCAAACCCGGACGGTGTTGGCTCATTTGTGAGGCTTTGCGTGGAGAAGAAGCCAGGTCAGGGGCTATTGAATGAAATTAAATTGGTGACAGAGTGGGAGATCTAGGTTCAAAAGATTACCCCTGATCCACACCCAAGCTCGGAGTTGATTATGTCCATAGGTAGGAAGGAAACAATTAGAAATCCAACAATGGAATACCTTGGTTGCCCAGGGGTGACCCAGACTCAACGATGCCCTTCAAATTTGATGAAAGATGACATCTCAGGTATTAGGGCAGCGAATGGGGGCCCAAACATGATGCCTCCATGTGTAATAGGGGTGGAAGAAGTGGGTACGAGCAAAGTTTTCCTAGAGGAAGAATTGAAGGAGAAAGTAGCATGGGCCATTGATCTTCTAGGGAACAAATGTAGATAGGAGGATCTATAAGCACTGATAGAGGTGGGGAATGAAATGGTAGAACTAGCTAAGGTAGTGAAGAGTGGTTCTCTGAGATTGGATAATGAAGAAAACTTTGAGGACTAGACGAACTGTTTAGGCCTGGAGGAGGATGACCTTCCCTTTGAAGATGGGAGTGGTTTGAAGAGGAGGAAAATGGATGTTGTGGGCCTTCCCATGCCAGGAAAATTGGGAATATTTCAAAGAGACGTGAAAAAGGTTCACTAAACTACAACAATAGCAGGAAGCAGGGAAGGATCCCAAACCAAGAGAAGCTCAAATGGGATAGTGAATCAAGTGGTTATAAGAATATTAATGAGATGTTGAAAGTAGGGAAGAGCAATTCTCTTCCTGAATAGAAATGAAACTCATAATGTGGAATGTTAGGGGCTTAAATGCCCCTAACAAACGATGCCTAGTTAGGAATCTAATGGAAAGCTCTCAAGCAGATATAAGTATGATCCAAGAGTTAAAATTAAGTGAGAAGGAAAGGCTTGGCCTTGATAGGAAGCTGAATTTTTGGAGAATAGCTAGGGTCAATGTGGATGGCACCTTAGGTGGTCTATTGGTGGTATGGAAACCACAAATGGTGTTGTTGGAAGAGATTTCAAAGAGCCATCACTGGATTGCTTGTTGGCTAAGAAGTCTAACTTCCAATTTTTCTTTCCTTCTTATTAATGTCTATGGACCTAATTCTTTCACTCAAAAGAGACAAGTATGGAAAGAATTAGATCAAGTATTGAATAACTCGAGTCAGGATTTTTACATTATGGGGGGGATTTCAATGCTATCCTAAGATTAGAAGACAAGAAAGGGGGAGTGGCCAAGGTATTGCATTCATAGGAAGATTTCAAAAACTTTGTAGAGAGGAACGTCTTGATTGAGATTTGAATGGGGAACGGTAGCTACACTTGGAGTAATAGAAGGCAGGGGTTTAGCAGCATTGCAGAGAACCTAGACATATTTTTTGTCAAAGGGGACTTGGGGAAGTTTCCATATACTTTGGAAAGAAAAAGAATTCCAAGTGCAAGGTCAAATCATTTTCTAGTAAAGTTGGAGATTTTAGGAAATAAAGGCCCAGTAAGGTGTCCATTCAAATTCGAATCAATGTGGTTTAGGGATCCGAACCTTGGGAATCTCATTAAGCAGTGGTGGACGAAATGTAATCTGGGGGGTTTGAAGTTGTTTATAGCGATAACAAAGCTAAAATCAATAAAGCATAATCTTAAGTAGTGGAATAAGGATTTTTTTAAAACATATTCGAAGAAAGGAAAAAATTGAAGAGGCTTTGAAGGTGGTAGAAGAGAAATTGGTTGTAGAGGGTATGAACACAAATAGTTTTTTGGAGGAGAAAGCCTTGTTAGGAAGTTTGAATGAGGTAATGGCCAAAGAGGAAATTTTCTGGAGACAGAAATCTAGAGAAACATGGTTGAAGGCAGGAGACAAGAATACAAAATATTTTAATAATTCAACAAAGGTAAGGAGGGAGGTAAATAGGATTTTGATCATTAGAGATTTAGATGGGAGGATGCACAAGGACTCAGTTGAAATTAGGAAGGTAGTGGTTGAGTTCTTTCAAGCCCTTTTGAATGATAAGGAGGGGTCAAATCTCACAGACCAAGTTGAGCTGCCAAGGAACATCCCCAGATTGGTGACAGAATCTCAGATTGAATAATTAAATACCAAATTCAATGAGCAGGAGGTCAAAATGACTCTGTTCCAACTACATCCTGAGAAGGCATCAAGTCGGGTCCCGACGGCTTCCCAACGGTCTTCTTCTAGAAATATTAAGACTTCGTAGGTCAAGAGATTACAGAGGTGATTAAGGAATCTAGAGCTTCGAACCAGGTGCTCACAGAATTAAACAATACCTTCATCACACTCATTCCCAAGAATGAGAAGCCTGAGTCTTTGGAAGAGTATCGACATATTTCCTTGTGCAACATATTGTATAAGATCCTGGCAAAGGCCATAGCCAACAAGTTAAAAATAATACTACCAAGCATCATATTGAAGGAGCAAACTAGGTTTGTACCAAGAAGTTCGATATTAGATGGAGTAATCATCATGCAGGAGGTTATTCACTCTAATTAGAGACTAAAGAAGCCTGCAATACTGCTAAAACTAGATATCAAGAAGGCGTATGATAGAGTAAATTTGTGTTTCTTATTCAAAGTCATGGAAGCTTTTAGATTCAATAAGAAATGGCTAGATTGGTTATTTGGGTGGATAGCCTACCCAATATTTTGTGTTAGTAAATTATTCTCTAGAGAGATTCTTCAGTGCCTCTCGAGGTCTTCATTGGGGTGATTCCCTTTCCCCCTTTTTATTCATAATCATGGCCAAAACATTAGGGAAATCAATAGATAAAGCTAGAAGAGATGGGGTAGTGTGCGGTTTACAAGTCACAAGTAACCAAGATGTTGTCACTCATCAATAGTTTGTTGATGACACAATGCTCTTTGGTTTGGCTACTAAAAGGGAGGCAAATCAAATTAAAGACATTTTAGATAAGTACTCAGTAGCATCTGGTTAGGAGATTAGCTTGGTGAAATCAGAAGTCTTCATCTTAAACACAATCCCTATAAGAGAAGATTAGATTCTGAAGATTCTCAAGTTTAAAAAAGGAAAACTCCCATGTCGTTAGCTTGGTCTCCCTTTGGAAAAAGGGGTACAGCAAGGTAGCCTATGGGGTTCTTTAATATAAAGAGTGAAAGAAAGGATGGCATCATGGAAAATTCATTGGTTATCCTGGGCTGGAAGGTTGATAATGCTCAAATTTTTCATACTTGTGCTACCTATCTACATGATGTCACAATTTCCGTTATCAGTGGGGGATAGTAAAAAGATCAACAAGAAGATGAAAGATTTCTTCTGGAAAGGTAACTCAGAGCAAAACAAGTTTCATTTGATTAAGTGGAAGAAAGTCTATGAGAAAAAAGAAGTTGATGGGGCAGGGATGAAGGACTTTCTGCCTCAAAATAAAGCCCTAGGGGTGAAGTTAGTTTGGAATTTGCACTCAAAACCACATCTCAAGTGGGCCAAAATATCAGGGCCAAGTATCTTGATGAAGGGGAACACAATATTTTTTTGGCTAGGACATTACCCAGCGGCTCAAGAATATGGAATTTTATGAGGTGTTTGAAGGATTTGATCACAGATCACCTCACTTGGGAAGTAAAGGATGGTCGTGATACTTTGTTATGGGAGGATTCTTGGGAAGGCTTTCCCAAATTAGCATACGTGGCCACTCTGGAATAGGTGAAATTAAGCACTAAGCTGGCATGGGGTGATAGGGTAAGAGATTACATTGAGGCATCCATGCAAGGGGTGAGATGTTTGCTCAATGGAAGAGCATAAGGTAGTTGGGGGTTCAAGAAGAGGGGGTGAAATTGTTTGAGGTCATGGCAATGCAGAAGGTTAGTATCAGGAATGGCTGTAACAAACTAAGATGGAACGCTTCACAAAGTGGGGAGTATAAGGTGAAAGATGGCTACTCCACCTTGTCGGACATCAGGGAATTCATTTCTAGCTTGCTGACTAATCTTTGTTGGAACAAACTTTGCCTCCCTAAGGCTGGAATTTTCACATGGGAAGCCTCACAAGGTCGAGCTCTTACTGCAAATAGATTTGCAAAGTTGGGTTATTGTGGCCCATCGAGATTTCCATTATGCAAATAGGTAGAGGAGACAGGGGATCATTTATTCTTGAATTGTGAATACATGCAACGTTGTTGGAAGTGGTTATGTGCAAAACTCCAATGGCAATTGGCATTTCCAGGAAGCTTGGTAGAGATGTTGGGAAGTTAGCCAACACTCTATAAATAGTCCATGCTCGGTAGATTATGACTAGTGAGCCCTTTAATTGTCATTTGGGAAGTCTGGAAGGAGAGGAACTGCCACATTTTTTAGGATAAAGAGATGTCAGCATATAGATTGCAATCCAAAATTGAGGCAAGCATAGTATAAGTAATCAATGGAAGAGTGGAAGACTTTAATCCAAGGAAGCAAAACTTTACGATCTGGGATGCGATGACATGTAGAAATCGGTTCGGACTATGAGCCCCTACTTTTTTTGGGGAAGGGGGGAGGGAGAAGGTTGTTGAAAGGAGTAGAATATGTTGGTCACATCCTAGTGAGGGTTGGGTAAAATTGAATTTTGATGGTGTGTCTAAGGGAAACCTGGGGGATTTTCGGAGGCTTTCGGCATAGGTTGTATAGTAAGAAATAACAAGGGTAAGATGCTAGGGAGGCTAACAACCGCTCTCCCAAAGGGAACAAATAATGCAGCTGAATTTCAAGCATTGGTCATGGGATTGGGACTTTGCAAACAAATTGGCTTAAGGAAGGTGGTGATCAAAGGTGACTCGACCCTAGTGATCAATGCATTGCGGTCGAGGAAGGTTCTAAATTGTAAGTTGGGGGAAACAATGGAGGTGGCCTTAAGGCTAGTGGATGACTTTGAACTTGCAATGTTCAACCACATTCTCAGGGAAGGTAATATAGAGGCAGATTGTTTGTCCAATATTGGGGCAAATGAAGTTTCACTGAAAGAACTAAATCTATGAACTAGGAAGTAGATAGCAAGTGGTAGGGTGGGCGTCTCTCCACATGAGAGTGTGGAGAGATCACAGCTATCAAGAAAGCATGGATTCAAATTAGGTAACATGACACACATGGACAAAGTGGCATAATAGGAGGTCAAGCCCATGATAAGGACAGTTTCTAAATGCGGGTCATCTCACTCATAGAGCTTAGAAGAAGGATGCAAGCGAAAGGAAGGCAATTCACAGGATGACGACGGGTTAGTAAAGTTTGTGTAGGCCATAATTATGCAAGTTGGCAGGAAAGATACCAAGCACACAATCCAAATCAACCAATGTCCTCTCATGATGCATAAGACAGGACGCAATGGGGGAGATGGCAAGATCACATTCTCCTTAGCCTATTCTCACGCTTAGTAGTCATTTGAATTAATGATGGCAGGACATGGCAGTGGTTTTGAAGAGTTTTAAGTTGGTTGGTGTGATCGCAAGGCATTATATCTTGGGTTGTAGATTAGTGGCTTCTCATTTTGCATAATCTTTTTTTCTATGTTGAAAGGAGAAATGGGTGAGCGCTCAAAATTTGTAGTGCAAATGTCCTTAGAGACATTGACTACTTTTGGGGCCAATACCTCCATTTTGTTGGAATTCCAGTGTGAGACAAATTGCTTTCTAAGGGTTCATAACTAACCACCATCTTAAATGTATTCTAAAGAAGAAATATGATCCTCTTATCCTAGCAGTGATGAAGATGGTGTTGGGGAAAGGCTTCCTAGGAAACATGAAGCTACTCAGGGCAGACACAACTATTACCTCCCATTTATTGGTTGTGTTGCTTGACATAAGGATGGCGAAAAAGGATGTGGAAGCTTTGGTTAGGAGGCTCTTCCCAGCAGAGTATTTGGTGGGGTTGGAAGAGATTTTACTTGTTGCCTCTACAAATTTGGGCGTCCCTTGGTTGCGTGATCTACCAAAGTTTCATGTGCCAGGAGAGGTATTCAAGTACTACCCATTCATCCTTGACTTGAAAGGCATGGCATTAGTGGAGCATCGTCAGATTGCACTAATGGGGGTGGATTTTCTGCAAAGAAGGTTCAATTTAGCTCTCTCCTTTGGTGCACACCAGGTTCTAGACTTCAAGTCCTTTGCCCTTACCAACAATTTCCTTGGCAAGGTTGGCTCTAAAGATGGTCGGGTTGGGGGGAAATAAGGTCTCTTGTCTTTTCTTGTTGTTCGTAATAGGTAATGGGTATGGTGGTTGTTTGTTTTTATTATTTTATGTTGTTTGATCTGTCATGGGTGCCTCATTGTCACTGTTAGGTCATGGTTATGGTGGATTAATATATGCAGGTTTTGGTTGGTCTTGTCGTAGCTGTAGTATGGTATCGACTGGGGTTGGTTTTTGAAGTTTTGGTCTGCATTTTCACTCATGCCTAGCAGACATTTTGTAAATTTTTGATATCAATATACAAAGCTTTATTACGTATCAAAAAAATATATTATATATTATCTAATATTCTAATATTATATATTGATAATAATATAATACATTGTATATTAATTATATAATATAATATATTTATATATTATATAATATAATATTTATATCATATATATTATATTACATAATTAATATACTATATTATACTATAATATAATATTATAATATAATATAATATTATAATATAATATAATATTATAATATAATATAATATATAGTAGTTTATATTTTTATTTATTTTTTGACACGCATAAAAAAGGAGTACAACCGTTTGCAAATGCAGGAAAAGCTTTCGCCATTAATTACCAGCCAACCCATCCCTACCACCAATACCAGAAAACCACCCCGAAGACGACCAAAATGAGACCCAGCCAACCAAAAATAGGAGACCCCTCCATCCAGAAACCACCACCCTGCCATCAAAGCCAACTACCAACCCAAAAGGCCATAAAGGTTTGGCCCTGACCCTGAACATACAAGTCCCAGTCACCAAAATTTCCCAAACTGGCCATTAAGAGACTGAAATTATAAACCCCGAGATTGAAAGACGCCATTGGACCATAGAGATAAACTCTAAAAAACTACTAGAACCAAAATCTACATAAATAAATTCACAGAAAATTATTTAAAACAGCAAAATCTTCAAAGACTTTTACCCACTCGACATCACCCACGCCATCAGGCCGAAGAATTTCTTTAGGAATTCGATGGCCACCGCCACCACCATCCTATGTTTTCTCAACGCTAGACCACTCAAGTCAAGAAGGAACGAGAAAAGCTTTATGGCCTCGTCTGAACCTTGAATAGCTGCAAAGTCACTTGGCCTTGGAACACCTCTGCCCTCCACAACAAAACTCAACACCTCATTTACCCCTCCCACCAGATCCTTGTGAAACATCTTAACCAACAGCAGTTTAGCCACGGCCTTGGATTCACTATTGTCCAGAAGAGATGCCAAAAACTGGGAAGAGATGTGAAGATTATCCCTACCGAACTCCTTGTTAGCCAAATGACCAGCTCCTAGGATCATTTTTGTCACCACCAAGACTAACGAGTCCTTGTTTGTGAGAATCCGCTTCAGTCATTGGTCTTTAACTTCTCTGAAGGAGGCTTGTCTAGCTGAAGATTTTAGAGAGATTGGCGTGTCCACCCCAAACTTTTCCATGCCATCCATGGAGAATTCGATGACAAAGTGAGAATGCTTCGCCATGAACGCCACCACCAAAACAAATAAATTCTGCTACTAGAGGCCGCCACTAAAATCGCCACTAACCGATATAATCAACACAATTGAATGGAATTAAGGAGATGAATTGCCCACTTAAACTTTACAGTTCGATTATTTCCATGTACTAACCCACCGCCATCCTTGCTAATGACTTCCCTCCACATGTGCCGCATTTTATCCGCATTAAACGGCCTTCAGGGAATGATGCCTACGGAATCCTCGAACTCTGGGAAGAGAATTGTCGCCTCCATCACGTGACCAGCCTCCTAGTCACACTCTTTTATGTCCCCCTTAGCCCCTTCCTTTTCACCACCTCAACTCCTAGTTGGCCCTCCTAGCACGTTAGTGCGAAGATGAGAAAAAGAAGGGAGGGAGGGGGAGCCCACCCAACCTCCCACAAAATTTAAATGTTTATTATGCTGATTTCTTTGAGATTTGGACCAGTCACACCTATGTTTGATAGACTATCAGTTCAACATTACCTTCCCTCAGTATATGATTAAACATCACTTGATCAAAACTTTTTAGTAGTTCTAATGTTGCATCTAAAAACTCCCCCAGCTTCCAGTTCTGTATCTGACGATTCCTGAGATCATTTATTACAAGAGTGGAGTCCCCTTCGACCACTAGATTTTTAACACCAATTTCCTTGCTAAGAGACAGACCGAGCAAAAGTGCTTGGAATTCTGTAGCATTATTAGTGCCTACGGGGAGGGAATTTGCTATTTTTCCCAAGACTTGACCCGTGGAAGTTCGAACAATACAACCTGCTCTCGATGGCCCCGGGTTCCCTTTCGACGCCCCATCAAAATTTAATTTGGCCCAACCCTATCCTAGAGGAATCCACACTACTTTGTTTCTCATCTCCACTGAATGCTACATTCCCAACACTTCCAAAAGGCAAAGCCTTAATCCCAAACCACTGTTTTAATACCCAAGCATCCCATTTTGCAAAATTTATTTTGCCTATATTTTTATTCTCCAATCTCACATTAAAAATTTCTACAATGCAAGCCTCTATTTTACATTGCAACCTTGGAATCGACATCTCCTTATCTTGAAAAAGTCATCGATTCCTCTCCTTCCAAACTTCCCATAACACCAGTGAAGGACTTGACACCCATAGATCCCCAAAGAGAGATTTCTGAAAAGAATTTGACCAGGCAATGAGTAACTCCAACAACTTGTTGGGAAAAGTTGTAGACCATGATAACTTTGCACACAACCAACTCCAAATCTGATATGTGAACTTGCAATTTAAAAATAGGTGATCCACTATTGCCTCTGCCTCATGGAAAAGTGGGCATTTGGACGGTCCGTGATAACCCATTTTGATAAATCTATCCCCAGTGAGAACTTTGCCTTGCGCTGCTACCCAGGCGAAAATACCTGCTTTTGGGAGACATGCTTTATTCCAACATAATCTCATTGGGATCACTAAATTTCCTACCTCTAAAGAAGATGGGATATCATATCCAATTTTGGCTGAGTAGAAACCACTAGGAGATGCATCCCATCTCAAACAGTCATTTCCCTGCCTACACCAAATCCTTCTTTCTGCTAAGACCTATTCAAATGCTTCCATTTCCTGAACTTCAAGATTCATATTCATCACCAATTTCCACACGTATGGACCCTCCAGAGAAGAATCTAAGAATTCAATATAATCACAAACTTTCGTACCCCAAGCATACTCTGTTCTTTCCCTGACTCGATTAAGCACAGGGTTTTCAGCCAGTGCAAGATGCCCTCCCCAAGAATCCTCCCAGAAAAGAGCCTCTTTCCCATCTTTGATTTCCCATGTGAGAAATTCAATAATGAGATCTTTGGAGTGCCTGATAAAATTCCATAAACAAGATCCCATTGGTAGAGATTTCGCCACTAAGAAGCAGTAAGGATCTTCTTTCAAGTATTTTTCTCTCACTATCTTCACCCATTTCAAATCAGGATGGGAGTGAATAGCCCATGCGAGCTTTGCCCCCAACACCTTATTTTGCAAAATAAGATTCCTCATACCAGCACCATCACTTTCATGTTTTTCACAAACCTTTTGCCATTTTATGAGGGGAATTTTCTTCTGATCGGAGTTACCTTTCCAAAAGAAATCCTTCATCACTCAATTCAAGCTCTTACACGAACCAACTGATAATTGGAGGCAAGACATCATGAATACAGGGAGAGCAGAGATGACAAATTTCAACATTGTTAGTCTACCTGCCCAAGAGAGCCATCTATTTCTCCATGAAGAAAGTTGATCCTTGCAACATTCCACCAAGGAGTTCCAAACATTTTCATTTTGGGTTCCTTTAGCTAATGGGAGACCCAGGTATTTACAAGGTAATTGGCCCTTCTTGAATCCTAAAATTCTCAGGATTTGAATTTCACATGGATAGCTAGTATTAAAGAAAAAAATCTCAGATTTGGCCTTACTCACCTCCTGCCCTAAAGTCCTGAAGTAATCCTTTAAAATGCCTTTCAACCTTTGTGCTTCCCTAGTTGAGGCAACACCAAACAACATTGTGTCATCCGCAAATTATTGATGTGTAATATTAGGTAGCCTGCTAGTAACCTGTAGACCCTCAATCTAGTTATTCCTTCTTGCTTTTTCGATTGTCCTCCCTAAAGCTTCTGCCATTATGATAAACAAGAATGGAGAGAAAGGGTCCCCTTGCCTCAATCCTCTGGATGTAGTAAAGAAACCCTCAGGAGAGCCATTGATCAGCATAGAAAATCACGGAAAGGCTATCCACTAAAACATCCAATCTAGCCAATCCTTTTGAAAGCCGAAAGGCTTCCATTACCTTAAACAAGAATCTCCAATTCACTCTGTCATAAGCTTTCCTGATGTCCAACTTCAAAAGCATCAACAATTTTTTTAGTTTTTGTACCGAGTGAATGACTTCCTGAGCAAAAATGACCCCGTCCAGTATTGATCAACCAGGAATAAAGCATGTTTGCTCTTTAGAAATAATCGAAGGTAAAATCTTCTTTAGCCTATTAGCTACCACTTTGGCTAGAATTTTGTAGAGTGTATTACGCAGAAAAATTGGGCGGAAGTCTTCCCAAGAATCCGGTTTCTCCTTCTTTGGGATGAGGGAAATTAAGGTGTTGTTAACTTCCTTAAGGACACTTTTTGATCTTCTTGAATCCTCTAGCACCTCCCAAATGTCCCTTCCCACGAACTCCCAACATTTCTAGAAGAACACTGCCAAAAACCCATCCAGCCCAGGGGATTTTTCTGGCTGCATTTCAAAGACTTCCTCCTTCACTTCTGCTTTAGTGAACCTAGAATTTAAGGCCTTCAACTGATCTTGGGATATCAATTTTGGAATGGCATTCAGTGAGACGGTTTGAGCTTCAAGATTTGACCCATCCCAATCATTAAGCAAGTTCTGAAAATACGATACTGCAAAGGCGCTTATTTCTATTATATCTTCCACCAGTCTACCATCTGCATCTTTAATACAAGATATTTTGTTATGTTCCCTCCTTGCATTTGTGGAATTGTGGAACAATTTTTAGTTTCGATCTCCTACTTTTAGCCAGACTTTCATGGATTTCTGTCTCCAAAAGATCTCTTCTTTTGCCAGAATCTCCTGTAAAAGTTTGGAAAGCTCCTGTTCTCTCTTATAACATGCATCATCCATCCCTTTAGTCATGATTTCTTCTACAAGGAGGGCAAGCTCACTTTCTGTTTGTATTATTTTGGAAAAAATGTTCCTGAAACATTCCCTATTCCATTGCCTAAGATGTTTCACAAATTTTAGTTTTGTGACCACATTGAAATACAAGATCCCCCCAGGGAACACTCCTTCCACCACTTTTCCAACTTTTCCATAACTTGAGAGTCCTTAAACCACATCATCTCGAATTTGCAAGGACACCACACTGGGCCCTTCTCACCGTCGATCTGGAGTTGCATTGGGTAATGATTAGAACCAATCCCCAAATTAATTTTGCTTGCAAAGGTAAAGGGGAAGAGCCGCAAATCTCCTTTAAAGAAGAATCTATCTAATTTTTCTACAATGCTGCCAAACCCTTTCCTTCGGTTTGTCTAGGTGAAACAACCATTTCTTGTTGAGATTTCCAGTAGCTCGTTCTTGTCCACAAAACTTTGAAAATCATAATGAGATTGCAGCATTTTTCTGGAGCCTCCTTTCTTATCCTCCCTTCGAAGAATGGCATTAAAATTTCCCCCAAGAATGCAAAAATTATGAGCCAACCCACCAAGGATCCCATCCAGTTCTAGCCAAACCTGCCTTTTTTGAATGCACAATGAAGGGCCATACACATTGATTAGACAAAGCTGGAGATTTGAGTGCAAACTCCTTATCTTGCAAACCATCTAGTGGAAAATCAAATTTAGGCTCTCTACTATCACAGATTAGGGCTTCCAAATGATTAATAAAGCTCCTGAGGCACCTTCCACTTCCACATCAAACCATTTCCACACCTTCAACTTCTTACCAAAATTTACCAGATTTGTACCTCCTAATTTTGTTTCTTGTAAAAGAAAAATGTATGATTGGCTTACTACTAGATGTCACCTAATAAGGCTCCATTTTTTAGGGGCATTTAAGCCCCTAACATTCCAAGTTAATAGCCTCATT
Organism: Sequoia sempervirens; assembly: GCA_007258455.2. Taxonomy (NCBI): domain Eukaryota; kingdom Viridiplantae; phylum Streptophyta; class Pinopsida; order Cupressales; family Cupressaceae; genus Sequoia; species Sequoia sempervirens. The sequence continues at coordinate 293,300,969 of VDFB02193867.1, forward strand.
GTTGTTCAGGAAGGGCATCACCCTTCCCTACTTTAATCATTAGGTCTATCTTTTTCTGACCGCAAGCCTCCCCATCCAATTTCCTCTTCTCTAGATTAGGGATTTTGCCTCTCTTTTTGTGTTCACCACAGTCTAGAGATGATTTCAAAATGTCCCTCTAATGAATGCCTAACTTAACTTTAGCCGTAGCCAAACCATCAGACAACTTCCTCTTTTTTCCAAACTGCGGGCTAAGCAATTCCATATTCCCTACCCCGTCTTTCAAACCCACCTTCTCCAGTCCTTCTGTCTCAAAACCTTTATCCAATGCCCCTAATTTTTCTTTAGCCACCACCGCTAGTTCCATCAACTCCTTCCCCACTTCTATTAGAGAATCAAATTCCACATTATGACAATCTCCTCCCAGGAGCTCCAAAGTTTCTGAAATCTTCTCTTCTAGAGTTGTTTCCTGCTCCCCCTTATCTGACTGCAGCTCCTGGAATTCCTCCACCTCGATGGCCTTTGAGCCTAAAATTGGGCTTGTCTCATCATGCAAAGAAGTCGCCACCGAGGATACTGGAGAGTTCCCAAAAGCAATGGACTATTGATTCAAAATCCTTGCCTTTGGAGGTGTACTAAATGCAGCCTCCTCCCCTGTTGTCCTATTCTTTGGCCTAGGAGAATCTTTCAAGGCCGCCAGTGATCCGGATTTTTGGTTTTCCGCTTTTGAGCACTTGCACCCCAATGAACGAACTAGGTTATTTTGAGTAAAAGTGTCGCATTCCAACTTTTGAGCCCAACACCCATAATCTGATATGAGTTCAATCTCTCCCCAGATCTGCCAAGTTTGTGTATTCTCTACACATATTTGCACATAAGTTTGGTTTTTCCTTTCCAGCTTCCTTTCCTCTACACAAAAAAAAGTGCCCAACCGATTCCCTATTTCTTACAATATACTGGGAGCCCAAAATTCCTAAGGAAGATTAGGCAGCGAGTACTAATCTTGGAGGGTTTCTATCTCATGAGTTGACGGATCGAAACCAACTCTCCATTGTCTTAGATAGAAACCACACCCATCCAAAACCCAGACACCATTGATGATTTCATCTCTTATGCTTCTAGATGGGCACGTTACCAAGAAGTAGCAGTTTTGCAGCATGAACTGCAGATCTGATCCCCATTGCTCTTTCCACCACTTGATCAAATAATCCCAGTTGAAGTTCACACCATACCATTTCCTTATTAGTCCTAGGTTTTCTAGGCGCAAAACCTCCTCATGAAGTTTAGCTGAGCTAATTACCACTTTGGTTCTTCCACCTTTTACCTCGTTACACGATTGTGGGACGTTTGTCTTCATCCCCCACCTGAGACTTCTTCCCTTTCTTCCTCCCATTCCTTGGTGGGCAACTTCTTTTGCCACACCAAACCTCCATTGCCATTTCTACAATTAGGGTTTCTTCTAAAACCCTGTCTTCTCATCCAAGGAAGATCTCCTTGACCTCTATTACTGCCAGCCTGTTGTCATGACCTACAAAAAGCATCATTTCTGTAATTGCCACCCTTTTGTCTACCTCTAGACGCATGCCCTCGATTGTTTAAACGTTGAACACCCTGATCTTGATCTTCCAGAAATCAACCGTTTTAGCATTATTCTAAGGGTGGGCCCATCTCTCTTCCTTTCAGATGTTCTCAATGTTCCCTTTCTAGTTGCCCTTGGGTCCCTCCTGGCCTCTTCCCCCATGGCCATGATCATCAGACCGTTGTGGGCTTCCATGACCGTTGCAAAGCTTCATGGGGAGCAAATTTTTGATACTTTATATATTATATATATTATAAATTATAGTTTATATATTATATTAAATTATAAATTATATATTATAATATATTTTTTATGTGTCATCCCTTAGTTTATAATTAAGGGACAGACCTGACATCTTTTTAAAAAATCCTATAAAAGGAAATGGATATTTGTTTTGAATGGACATATGTTTCCTCTATTATAAGAATAAAGAAAAGAAAAGTCGAAAGTCATTTTGACATTTAAGCATGACAGAGTGATCAAGGGGTAATGGATATTCGTTCTATCTGATATTCGAGTTCAAAATTCACCCTCCAAACCTTTCCAATCATAGGTACTTTGATTTTTAATGGTTTTTCCTCAATTTTTTTTATTTTTGCATGATTTTATATGAATTTTAGTTTAAAATAGGGTTTTCAATATGCATTTTAATTTGTATTCAAAAAATTGTTAATTTTTAAAATTTTCAACATCAAATAGGTTTTCCAATGGTTGAGAATCCCAATCCTGTTCCAAATGAAAACCCTGCCTAGCCAAATCCTCCACCACCAAATACTCCATTACAAAACCCACCGAATATCCATGAAGTTATCCATGGCAATTTAACTGAATTGAGAAACATCTTCCAGTTGTAAGATAGGCACCCTCACGTGTTTGAAATGAAAACCACATTAGAATCAATAATTTCCAATGTTGAAACTCTTACTAACCAACATATTAGCTTTTTAGAGTAGGAGAGACCATGATGCAATGATATGTCGATGGCTTATCATACGATCAAGTGAGGGAACTTGACATTACCAAAGCCCAATTAGCACAATTGTTTATCAATCCTAAAATTAGACAACCTGTTGATGTGTGTAAGCCTAAATATTCGATTAAATGGTGCACACATCAAGTTATCCTAGATAATTTTTGGGATTGTTGGTGGATGGTTTTTGATAAACCACCCAACAAAAATCTTGATGTCCCAAAATATTTTCTTTGAAAACTGTATGTTGAATTTGTCTGGGGCACATTGAGTAAGCCCACTTATTCCCCCTCTACCTATTGCTCCCCCACCTCCAATACCTTACCCAAAGATTGTTGCAGATGGAGCGAATCAGAGTATCTTGGTCATACACGCTTTGAGTGGCCATTTGATCACACAAAGCTCACTGTTCGATCAACCACATGATAGTGATACACCTATTGCATCAACTGTTATTGGTATACCCTCCTCTTTGCCACATATTTGCATGCCCCATCACTATACTATGTTCCACTAGGTATGTTTGGGTCCTCTTGGATGACCTATTGAGGTTCTGATGGACACATCTGACTATGAGGTACAATATATGTTATATGTAGGAGATGAAATAGCACAGGCCAAGGAATATCTAGGAGATTCATCGAGTGCAAGAGATAACGTGGGTGTAACAGTAAGACTTAAAGTAATTTCATAGTGCATTTTATCTTACATTAATATTTTATAAGAGATATTAGTACTAATGTATATTTATGTGCTAGATTTAACGGTTGTTGACAGAGGATCAAATTTTGTAGGTCCAAGAGGGTACAATTTCAACCATTTCATTTGGCCTAGAGAGTAACTATATGGTATACTTTTTTGCACATATATGTTTACAAATTTTGATTGTAAATGCATATCATTTAAATTGTGATTTAGATGTTAATTTTTCAAATCTATATTGATTAAATACATGTACATAGATTGATAATCTTATGTATTCTTGTCTTTTTATGTAGCAACCTAGTACTTTTACATCCATGATGATTGCTTCTGGCACATTGAAAGAATCATCACAACAAGTATATGTTTTTTTATATTCTCGTCATTATGATTATATGTACATGTGCATTTATTGTCTTACATTCTTGTCATTTTTATATAGAAAACTATCTTAGCTGGTTCATCCATCACAAGCCCTTCTAGAGCAAGAGAACAAGCATCACAAGAGGCATGTGTTTATTTTATATTGTAGATATATATGTTTAGATAGGAGTAGATATATGTTTAGTTTATGATTATTTGTCAACAATTATATATTAATTTGTATCAATTTTATTTTACCTGCTATAGTCCTTTGTCCGATTCAGTAATGTGATGAATCCAAAACCATTTCAATATGTTAGGACTCCTAATTGTCCTACGAGACAATCATATGAAAAATGTCTTGTAGAGAAAAGAGCAAGACTTAAGGTAATCAAAAATTCCATTTTAGATATATTAAATAGTTCAATATAGTGATTTTGATGCTAATTTGACAATTCTAAATTATAGTATATAAGTTTCTATTTCGTAGTCTAACCTGTCAACCATTGACATAATTAATCTAATTTGTGGTTTGAATTTTTATTGGATAGGAAACTTTAGAGCCACCAAATACTTCGAGGGGGCTCGATTTTGATGATCTAGGACAAGATTAGGATTTTCTAGACATTGATACATTTAGGGATTGATACATAGCTATTCGGTATTGTTGAGGGGGATGTTAGTCATTCACAATGTACCAAGAAATAAGATTATTTCCCCTCTTTAAAAGCAGTAGGGTCTTGACAGTGTGGAAGACACAAAGGTGAGAACAATGTGATTACATGAGGGATCTAGATTTTTAGAAAAGCTAGGAATTTAAATACAATTACAACATAATAATTTCATTGATTAGACTCAAATTGCATATAGAACATAAGCAGATTTAAGACAATTTAGTAGTCTTCAAACTATTTTAGTAACCATGTTTCAAAATAAAAGATAAAAGACAATAAGGTGACAAGAGATATTTCAAAGGAAACCTACAAAAATTATCGAAATGAATCTAAATCTATTCGGAAAACAACACAAAGCATTCTATTAATCATGTCCTTTTTAGGTTTAAATAAGATATTTCAGACAACCATTAACATAGATAGCATTCACACATATATACTATTAATGGAGTGCAATATTCAAAGGAAACTCAAACACATAAGATTTTCAAATTTCATTCAACTAGAACATCATCAATCACACGCATATATATGGGACAAAATCCTACTTCATACATTTATTTAACTCAGATCTCGTTAATTTAGTAATTGTGATTAAAATAAAATGATTATACAATCACCATGGTGTTTAATCCTAATGCATGCACTACATGCATAATCCTTAGATAAATAAATCAAAGCTTTTCATAGAAAATTTAATAGGTAAACTTCACACCAAGATTGTATTGTTTTTAGATGCAAAAATTACATACGAATTCAGACCCTTAGAAATGATCCAAAATAAAATATTTATAGAAAAATAAGTTCCTAAAACTATGGATCTTATAAAAAATCTAACTGAAAGCACTTCCAGCGCTTGAGTTTTTAACTAAAAGCAAACTGAAAATTTAAATAAAATCACAATTGGTGCCTTAGTTGGATTTGAGTTCAACTTAAAAATAAAATAAGAGTGAATTAGGTGCCCCAATTACAGTCGAGTTTCTTGCTAAATTAGAGAAGCATAAAAATAACAACTAAAAGTAAACTGTAACAAGCGATAGTCTTCAAAATTCCCAAAGCCACTAAACTCAAGCACATGATATGTGCTTTTATTCCTCTACTAGTTATTGCATAAATCTACGGACATCTTTAACTTGGGTGGTACTAAGAAAACACATCATGTATAACCTTGGACATTTTTAACTTGTGTGACACTAGGAAACACGTCATGCACAGCCTTGGCAACATTGATGATCAAAACATGGGTAGATATCAGTAGCGACCTCCACCTATCTCCAGTTAAATGGCAAAGCGATCAAACTAGGTTGGCACGATCTGATTCCTCCCTTCCATTGGGTGGTGTATAAGAGCGAATTTGCACCCCATGTGCAAATCCCCTTTTTGCCTTTATCCACCTTAGAAAACCAAGTTCGGAGGCTTAATTCCACCTAAGCTCGCTACTTGCATCACACTTGGCACCTATTTTGAGCATCGATGGAGGCATTTCTATCGGGGATGCCCGCGCGGTGCACAGACGTCCACATAGAGCACTTACGTCCCTGACAGATTCTCGCATCTAGAGCTTGCAGACGTGTTACACTTGCCATTGGGGGTCGATTTGTAACGTCCTCCTCGGCCGACTGAGTAGAATATGGTCATTTATGTTCATCTCTTCTTCAAATTCATCCCTTGAACAAGCATTTGATCTCTTTACATCTTCTACCATATTCTACACCTCTCCCCTCTCCCTTTACACATCTTTCTAAGAACTTCTTCACTCCATTCACAAGCTCTAAGCAGCTTCTTCACCATCTCTTTAATCTCCAAACACCTTACACTTCATAGTAGCAACATCAACACTCGACCACTTCAGTAGAGCAAGTGTGGAACAAAACACCATTACAGCAGAGGCTTGAGTTCCTCTCATTTCTCCCCCAAGCAGCCTTGAGTGCTCTTGGTGGAGGTGGTAAGCTTTTACTCCTCTCCTCTATTACTTGGTTGAGTAGCATAACACTATTTTGTAGTGCTTTAAGTGCTCTTTACTTCATTTCTACTTCTCTCTCTATCTATTTGGTTGTTTGTGGAGGTGGGAACACCAAAACAGGGTCTGACTGAGGTAGGCCCCTATACAGCCACCCAACCATTTCTCTCTCCCTCTTGTGTGCAGGTATTGAAGACACCCACAAGCTGGAAGCTTCATCACTCGCACAGTCGTAAGTATTTCCTTTCTCCTCCTTATCTTCTCTACCTTACTTTATTTCATTTCTATCACTTTCTGTTACTTTATCATGTTTTGTTATTTCCCTATATTATGTAAGTTCTTAGCAATCGGATAGAAGCATTCACTTTGCTATTTTCTGAGACATTCTTGTTCTTTGGTCCATACGAGACACCCACATGACTCTGGGATGCCAGTGCGTCGCTCTATCATCTATTTTCTGCCCTGACATCCTTTGGCTGAGAGCTTGTCAGTTTGTCTAGAAAATCTCTGTGACCTACTCTTTTGGATTCTCAAACTTTTGCATTGTTCCATTGAGGTAGTATAGGGAAGTTCACCCCGTGAGGCTCTCTGAGTGAAGAGAACTCGTGAGTATCGAATCCCCCTATAATACAGGTGGTTTCCTTTAAATTGGTACTTTGTTTCCTCAAAATCCTTCAAAGGCATATTTCCTGCAAAAACAACCAGTACCATGCATTATCATTTTCCCACGCCAAGAAGAGAAAACCTACAAGATAAATCATGTTAGACCATATCCATTCTTATCTCAAAGTTATAATTTGTCAATATACAACAACTTCGAGGATCGACCTTCTAAGGATTTTCTTTTTACAATAATGACACGTCTATTACATATTTTCCTCTTTTGTATGCTTGAGTATTGATCCTTTGTTAACATTTCAAATCATTAATAAGATCCATAACTATAAAATTAGGACTCAGGTAAACATCAATAGGTATCCTTTTACAATAATATTTGAGAAAAATAATGCATAACCTATGAGGATAATGATAACTGTCTCACATACCTTGCTTCTACATATGATGAATCCCTTCAAGCACATGTCCTACTTGACCAAGTCTCTTTAATGTGGAGATGAAGATTTGTAATATGGAGAGACAAACTATCATCTCCATACACATGCCATATTTCTCTCCTCTAAGCCACAATGTGCCTTTTCAATTTTGATCACCATGCTACAATGTGCTCTATAGGTTCTCTTTGCATGCCTCCATGAAAGCTTGAAAGACTTCTTCAATGGAAAGAAACCAAAAGCATAACAAACTTCATGTTGCATGGATAAAGCAAGAAATGAAAACTATCCTCCAAACTTGGCGCCCAACAACTTGGTCAATTTTTTCTTACTTTTCACCTTTTTCATTTTCTCACTTGACCTTTTTCTTTTTTACCACATTGACACTTTATCTTTGCCTTGATAAAACCCCTTTTAAAAATTTAACATTTTCAATGAAATGCTCTTAAAACTTAAAGCTTTCAACATCTTTTGACAACTTCTAAGGGGGTTTTGCTTGCTATAACTTGAAGGACTAGTAGCTTTGCATATCCATTGAGCATAAGAGTAAAGAGAAACCTAAAACAAACTAAAAACCAGACTTGAAAACTAGCTGCAACACCTCAGGGATAGCTAACTAAAATTTCCAAACTATGCATTAGCACTTGGAGAAAATACCAACTAACTATGTGCATCAACACTTATTGATTTTGAAAAGAAACCCATTCTACCCTACACTAACTAGCAACAAGGCTTTCTCAAACAAAACCATTAACTGGTTCCTTGAAATAGCTTCCCTTTCTCATGAGTTTACATTGTTTCACATGTTTGTGAGCAGCCAAGATGAGATAGAGAAATGCCAAATGTTTAACCAACTGCTGCAATGAATCTTGAAGGAAAACATATCCACTTACCTCTTCATATTGGCCATACATACTACTATCCTGAAGTGGATAAGTAGGTTTAATGCTTTCTTCTTCAGTTGCAATTTCATGCTTGGGTGCAAGCATGAATTGTGGTACTTTGGTGGCCTCCATTTTGGCTAGGTATCTAATTGTACATCCTTGTGAAAGGATAAACTTTGAGGTATCCTTGCTAGTTTCTCTCTTGTGGGCTGCCTCTTCATCATTTTCTTGACTTGTAAAGACCACCTCTTATGACTGATTTTTAAAAAAATAGAGATTTATGCCTTATGCTCCTATTGTTCGTGATTTTTCTCTTCCATAGGTGTTGACTTGTCATCTAAACTTGCATAAAATGTTTTTGAATCATCCCAAAACATGTCTTCTTCAACCCCTTCCTTTCTTTTATGTATGAGAGGATTGATTTAACCTCATAGCATCCCTCTGTGTGTGTCAACTTCATCTCTATCTTGCAAAACAAGGTTTTTCTTATTTGTCTCCTCATAGACCAACATGCTCTCATGCTCATTTTCATCTTCTATCTACTTCAAAATTAGTAATGGTATTAAAGCTTGCATGCTCTCTTCATCCTCATCAACAAAATAAGGAAGTTCATCATGTAAGAAAATAAAATCTTCATTCACATCACTCTTTCCTTCCTTACTACCTTGTTCTGGACAACTGATTTGTTGACATAGGCATGTTCTCTTCATCCTCAAAAAAAGATGCGAGCACTTCAAAGAAATCAATCAACACTTCATGTTTATTGTTGTCCTACTTGATTATGCTCATCATTCCCTTGAAACAAGATTGATTTTTCCTCATCTACCTCATGTGCAAGGATATCAATAGTAGAAGACCTCTCTTGTTCTTTCCCCAAAACCTCATCTTCTTGTTTACTAAACTAGCTATCTTGGTAAACAATAGGACCACCTTTGCAAAGATGAATGGTGATAGGGCAAGAAGGCTAAACTGGCAAAAAAACTTGGGAAGTTTGATGGGTTCTTGGAAGAGTAATAGGCTCTTGAGGAGACTGATTTTGAGGAACAAAGGGTTGAACTTGCATAGTCATAGTTTCTTGTAAAGGATGAAGACTCCTAAAAATTGGAATTTCAAACTTAAAATATTGACTTGAAGACTTAAAAGGCATACCTTACTTGAAACTTGGGATTTCGTACTTGAGAAGCTCTTCCTTCATAGGTTAATTTAGAATGCAAGTAACTGATTGGTCCTTCAACCTTTGCACTTGAGAAAGCAAAATATTCATCTGCTCTTGTTTAACAAAAACCTCTTTTGCAAGAGACTCCTCATACTACTTCCTTTGTATATCCATATACTACTAGTATTGATAAGCTTGGTAAGCCAACTCCTCTAGCTGCAAATCAAATTCTTGTTGTCTCTTGATATCATCCAACTGCTTAGCGAAGTCTATCAATATGCTCTTGATGTCACTAACCCCCACTTTGTCAGTATTTTGGAGCTAGCTAGGAAAGCAACCATGTTGGTTTGGCATAGAGATGACTTCTTAGGGCTAATTAAAAGGTTGCCAATAAGATTGAGCAGGGGTGGGTGGGTGACAAGAATGATAAGAATACTGATGACCTATTGTTAGTGGGCTATTTGGAATGAAACCAGTAGTATGAACTAATTAGTGTGGCTGATAGGAAGGTATATGAGCTACACTTTGATGAAATGGAGGATGGAAAAACTTATCTTCATGAAATGAAGACATGATGCAACATCTAAATAAGCCAAAAACTCATTGAAATACTTTAAAATCAGAATAATGAATATTATTTTTTTTGTAAAAAATGTGATGACATACCAACACTTGGTCTTTTTTGAAACTAGTAGAATAGGCTTGGAGTTGCTAGATGTGTGAATATTTTGCCTCCAAAGGTAGAAATTATGGATATACACACCAAATATCAACAATGATAAGGACTAGTTTTGAATTGAGGTTCTTCAAACAGTCCCACTAGGCGTGCTAAAACTGTTGTCACAGAAGTGTGCACCCTTCACTAAGATGGTGAAATCACTTAGCCACCTCGTGAAACATGGGATGATCTCCCTAATTGTGGGCTTAGATTGTGGAGATCAACCTTTGGAGAGGGTTTGGATTTATCACCTAAACTAAGTTACCTATTGTTGCTTACTAAGAAAAGGGTGAGAAGGAAACATGAAAATGAATCCTAAAACTAAAAGGTGATGCACCAAATATTTTTTTGAGACTTGCACAACTGCCTTTGCACACATAATTGATCAGCAACAAATCTAGTTTATACACAACTCATAGGTTTAATATGCCTATGCATCAATATTTCATAGGAAGGTTATGATGTTCACAATCCCAGAAGGAAAATCTACTATCTTTTCACAACTTTGAACTATTTGCATCATTTACACAACCTACAATCTACAATAATGCATATATCTTCTGCGTAAAGGTGTTGATAATGAGAAAAATATCAAAATAATTAACATAACTCATAAATATTCATCAATCATTTGATTACACACAATAAGAAAGTTTCTAAAATGCTTAATTTTATTGATAAAAAGGTGTTACACGTAGTTGTACATGCTTGCAAAATCAGTTAAAAGGCTATCCTAGCTTGAAAGAACCTTCAAAAAGTTACAATACAATAGCTAGAAGAGAAATAATTGACTTAAAACTGCCCTTAGGCTTGCTTTATATGCTACTCAACAATTTCATAATGATAGGAACATGTGTTTGTTGAGTCAAACTTTCCTTGGTTTTCCAAAATTGAAAACACTATTTTACAACCCTCAAAAGTGCTCCAAAAGGTGTTGGAATGAAGAAAAAGTCTTCCCTTGACCTTGTCCACCATTAAGGCTCCTAAAACATCTCCAAAATACTCTCAAAAGGTTCAAAACTGAGTTAAACTGCCCCTAGATATTTGCCAACTGCTGCACAACTCAACAAATTCCCCTAGATGCTTGCCACTACTCATTTAACTCCCAATTACTAGAGAAATCTTCAAACTTGCTAAAGGAAATGTGGGAGAAAGTTTGAAAAGTCACAAGACTATTAGGTACAGGATAAAACATAAGAAAAGTATCTGACATATGTCATTCATTTGTAAGCTTTTTATTTGAGTTGATAGTTATCAATCTTTGTCAATTTATCTCTACTCACTATAACACTATTCAATTGTGACATTTGAGTATTTTCTATTGTCACCATTCACTCCCAAACTCATCTCTACTTGCCTCCTTCATGTTTCATTTAATGAAATAAATGAGAAAAAAATCCTTGCATAGTCCATCTCATATGTTAATGATAGTAATTTGACTACCATTTCATTGTTTCTCTTACCATGACTACCCATTGGCCATGACTTTCCATTGGTTAACTGCCCTTCTAGGTTGGCTTTTCCCTGACTGTGATCTAATGCTTTTGTTAGTGTTCTTTGAATTCTACTGACTCCATATTACTACATGTAAATGTGAAATTGTGTGAGTTAGTAAATCAATAATAAGACACAAAAACATCAATGAGACATATTACATTAAAGATTTGAATCATAAAACTAATCTAATTGGAGCAAAACAAATCTCTAAAAACGTTCCATTTTTCTCTATTCTCAAGGATCCTTTAAATCATGAGTGCTCTTAGATTTCTATGTAAATGCAAGAATCTAAGTTCCTACATGGTATTGGATGATGCAAATGATAATGGTGATATTAACAATAGATAATGATGCTATATTATATGATGCAAATGTTGTATACAAGCTAGGATGGTAACTAAAATGCAACTATAAACTAAGACATGATTTGTAAATTAACATGATACTACAATGCTCAAATGATAAATGCTAAATGCTCTAAACTCAAACTCTAAATGCTCCAAATGCTCTAATGTTATTCCTACATAATGAGTCTACTCAAAGATGGGATGTTAAATGTTGTAGCATGGGCTTGTATTTATAGGATTTCCAAAGCATCTTGTGATGTGGCAGCAACCAACGGTCAAGATTTCAGCATGAGGGATGAATGGTGGAGATGGCAGAATCATGAAGGATGTTCCCTTGACCAAGGGCAACATGCCAAATGTATGAGAGAATCAAATGTGTGAGATTGCTAAGTGTCAAAAGTTTGTTATGGAATTGGTTGAGAATAATGTAATTTAAATATTAGTCATATGTGACACTTGATGATGTGGCCAAAAAGTGTTGTAGACATGTGACTAAATTTGAATTTGAAATTATTCAAAATTAGTGAGAAGATATTTAATTAAACAAACTATTGACATTTGTTTATTTAATTAAATTTAGAAGAATGTGGTTTAAGATGAAGAATTTAGAAAAGTGTAAACTATATAAATAAATTGAGAATTTATTTATAAGTAGATGAAATAAAAGGGGTCATTAATTAAATAGCTAGTATTTAATTAATTAATTATCTTGACTGATTTTAGGTGTATACATTTTGCCCCTCTTTGAAGTAATATTAGTGTTTACACGTTGCTTCAAAGAAAAATTTGTTGCTAATGCCGAAAAAAATAAAATTTGATGCCCCAGACGTTGATTTTCAGGTGATGATAGATATATACCCCCTCGGGAGATAAATCGATGAATTTTTGGTTTTTTGAGATTTTTTGAAATTTTTGAAATTTTGATGATTTGATGATGATTTGCAAATTTTAATGATGCAGAAATGATTTATCTCCTGAAAAAGAAGATTGAACCTGCCAGATTAATTGATGCCTTATGTTGCCTCCTTGTGTTTGATGTTTGATGATTACATTCAATCAATTGATTTGATGATGTTGATGTGATAGTTGATGATTGACCTCATGATAGGTGAGGATCAATGATAAGATGATGATGATTGACCTCATGATAGGTGAGAGCCAATGATAGGATGATGATTATCCTCATGATAAGTGAGGATCAATGATAGATTAATGATTGACCTCATGATAGGCGAGGATCAATCATAGGATAATGATGATTGACCTCATGATAGGTGAGGGTCAATGATAGGATGTTGATGATTGTCCTCATGATAGGTGAGGATCAATGATAGTTGATTATGACGATGATTGTCCTCATGATAGGCGAGGATCAATGATAAATGCTCATGAGATTTGGTCAAAATTGCATTAGAGCTTATTAGATTGATTGATTGATTGATTGATAAGATTGTTGATTTGTGATATGTTATGATCATAGGAGGATTTCTGTATCTGGTGCAGGTGGATTCAGATTTGATTGGGCAATGTGGTTTGACTTCTCTGATTGATTGATATGCCCCAGTATAGGATTGATTAATGTACTGAGACTTGATGATGTACTAATACTTGATGTATGCACTTATTCAATCAGAGATTTTGTGATTTCTGCCACTTCTTTGATGTATCTCTTTGACACATTTGGATATCATTGTATACTTGACATTGTGATTTTGAGATTTATATGATATGCAGTGATGATGAGTGATCTGCATGTGTTTATGATTTCATGATGGATGCATTTAATTTCTATGTTATGATGCTTATGTGATGCTTATATGATGATGGTATGATATGCTATGGATGCAAATGATGAAAGATGCGTTATGATTCTATGATGCTTTATGAATGATGTTTTATGCTATATGAGATGGATTTGATTATGAAAATGATGTGTGATGTTTATGTACATTCATGTGATGATTATGATGATCCATTTAGTCCTTTGTCAGTCTTGGATTTGAGTAATAACAAATTCACAGGTTGTATTCCATACACCCTGGAAAATCTATCTTCACTACTGGTTTTAGATGTTCATAACAATGGTCATGTTCCTCAACAACTTTTTCTTCTTGGAAATCTTACTCTGTTGGATATGTCTTTCAATCTTCTTAATGGACCATTTTCTTAATCCATTAATAATAGATGAAATGATTTTGATTATGCAAGTGAGATGCAATTCAATTCTTTTTGTGTTTTTTTATGTGGATATTATGATGTAATGCATGGATGGATGAATGATGTGAGAATGATTTCTAATGTATGCAAATGATGATGCAACTGATTATGCACCTATATGAGAATGATATATTTTTGTTAATGTCAAGTGTACTCAATCTATTAATGATAGAGATAACATCATTTGGAAACTTGTTCCAGCCTTGGAAAACCCCATAACTATAGATGCAAGAACTATCATGGATGCAAGCTAACTTAACCATGCAGATCTAATATGCAAATTTTGTCATCGTAACAACTAATTTGTCATGATTTTTATCATCATTGAGCTTTTAAAATGTTGAAAGTGAGTACAAACATCGATGGTATAATTAGACCATGATGACCCGAGTACTACTTCCATGATTTTTGATAGTGCAAGTTAACACAAGCATCTAGGTATAATTGAACTGAGATGACCTAAGCATTGCTTGCATAAATAGACAAGAGTTAATCGTTTTCCTATGCAAATTTAGAATGTCATCAATGATACTTTGTAGAGCATGTCTCGTGACAATTTTCACAGTAGTAATGAATAACTCATAAATAGTAGACAAAGAAAAATCATATTCCTTCCTAGCTCCTCTAGTTCAATACATCATTGAGGTGATCCAGAGATATGATAACAAAAAATCAAAGTACAACAGTTGAACATTCATGTCGCATGCTAAAGCCATGATTCATAAAGAACATCATTCATTTAAAGTTTGTTTTGATTTGATTGATTTTGTTGTTTGATATAGATGGTTGATGTGTTCATGTTTGTGATTGATGTTCAATGTTGGGTTGCACTATGATCGTTCTATTTGTTGTGTTTTCTAACTGTTGTTTTTTCCATTGGTTTAAGCTCAAAGTTTATTGCTTCTAGTGAGTTCAGGATTTTTCCCCCAATCTAAGGTGAGACACAACCGTGATTCCAGGATATGTACATGGAGCTTTCCAATGATAGGTAGAATGATGGTGAAAGTGAATGGCGAAAGTGAATGGTTGACATGCTCAAATAGATGGAAAAGCTAATCTATCACAAATAGCGCATGTTGCCAGGTTTTCACTACTTGTTTTTATTGCACTTTTTCATATTTTTATGATTTTATTTTATTTTTTGATTTTCACTTCTTCTTTTTTTGTTTTTGTTTATGTTACCATGACACCTGTTTGCCAGGTTTTCATCAAGGCAACCATTTTTTCAGGACTTTTTCTGATGCACTAGATGAATTAGGTGTAGAATTTCTTGAGATGTAGGTTGTTGAGGGGTTCATCAAACAAATCCCCTTCTGGTGTGGACAATTGATATGCTCCTAATCCGAAGACTGATACAATGATAAAGGGACCTAGCCAGTTTGGTTCAAATTTCCCCTTCTCTCAATCCTGTTGATTACGGGGATTTTCTTTCAAGACTAAGTCACCTACCTAAAATGTTCTAGGCTTTACTATGTGATTGTAACTTTTTGCATATCCTTTATTGATAGGCTTTTAGGTGATCAACGACATGTTGACGATGTTCATCCAACAGTTCCAATTCTTGTAACCTAGACACTATGTAATCCTCATCTGAAATGATCCCTTTTAGTGACACACGAAGTGATGGTAGTTCAATTTCAATAGGTAGAATGGCCTCTGATCCATATAGTAGAGCATAGGGTGTGGCTCCTATTAGGGTGCAGATATTGATCCTGTAAGACCACCAGGCAGGGTTCAATTGAATGTGCCAATCACATCCAGCCTCATTGACAGTTTTCTTCAGGATTTTTTAGGATAGTTTTGTTTGAGGCCTCTAATTGGTCGTTTCCTTGAGGATAGTATGGTGTAGAAAATAGATGTTGAATATGGAACTTCTCACAAAGTTCTTGGACATCCTGATTCTTGAAAGGTCTATCATTATCTATGATAATGGATTGAGGGATGCCATACCAATAGATGATATAATTTAGGATGAAGGATGCAATTTGTTTTCCTATGATGGTGGTTAAGGGAACCGCTTCAATCCACTTCGTAAAGTACTTTGTGGCTGTGATGATGAATTTGTGTCCATTTGATGAAGATGGATAAATTTTTCCTACAAGATCTAGTCCCCACTGACAAAAAGGCCACGTTGATCCGAAAGGTTGCAACTCTTGTGTTGGTGCATGTACCAAGTTTCCATGAACTTGACATTTTTGGCACTTTTTGACATATTGAAAAGACTCCTCCATATTCGGCCAGTAATACCCCAAACATAGGAGTTTCTTAGCTAAAGTGAGGTCACTTGAATTTGTGCCACAGATACCTTCATGAACTTCATGTAAAATAGTTTTAGCTTCATTACATTCTAGATACCGAAGGAGAGTACCATCAAGACCTCATCCATGAAGTACATTGGCTATCAGGGTATGTCGAGCTGCTTGTTAGATAAGATTTCATTTTTGGTTTTGGGATAAATCGTGTGGGAGGGTATTGTCTTTTAGATAGGTGTAGATTTTCCCATAGGTAGAAGCTATTGGCAAAAGCAAGGATAGATAACTGAGAGGGGGGGTGAATCAATTGTCACAAAAATTTAAAAAACACCAAGATTTTTGCGTGGAAACCCTGTTAGGGGAAAAACCATGGTGGTTTTCAATCCATAAGATTATACTTTGTTAACAGTATAAAGAAGAAGAAGAAGGGGAATGCACATGCATTCAGGCTCACTGCCTAGAGCTCACTGTTCAATTACAAATAGAAGACTCACTGTCTTAAAGAAAGATTCAGATTAAAACCATCTAGAAATTTGAACTGAGAGAATGGCTTCTGTCCAAGCCTAATTACAGTTCCAATTATGCATAGTACTTCTACATACTTCGCTCAACCTTCTACACACTTGCTCTTCAATGATATTCACACTTATGCACACAAGAGCACAAAACGCACACAAGAGCACAAAAAGCATACTCAGCACACTAACCACACTTCACATATTCCACAAAATTGCTTCTTATATATCCACCACAAAGATTTCACCATAACAAAGTCGGCCAAAGGAAAAGAATATATTTTCAATGTCGTCTTAAATTCACAATTAAATTTTCAATGCACACCCACCAAGGTCATCCACAACATAGTGGGGACCCAAATTCACTTCTCCAAAACAATAATACTCTAATTAATCATGCCTCGAACATCCACATCATGCTAGCATCAACATGACATCCAAGAATAATAAAAATTGGACATGCGCAAGAAAATATTTTCAATCACGAGCTTCACCGGATCATGTGGACATACCACAAAGATAGAGGATGAACTAGAGACATCTGAAAACACCAAGAAATAGCAAAGAGACATCCACGACAACCGAGATAACCAGGAACATACAATCTTCACTTAGAAACTTTGACAGAGACCAGCAAACAGACCACAACTTACATACGAGTTCATGTGGACCTCTGAAACTTCTAGTATATGATCTAGACATACTCAACATTAAACCCTTTGATCCACAAAAACTAACCTTTTACGTACATAACGTAATGCCTTCATGACTTGCACAGTCCCACTAGGAACCTAGAACACATTCACTTATAATTTTCTCAATATCCTCGACATATACAACACTTAGAATATCAAATGCTAATAGTGTTGACATTAATGACAACCACGTATCAGCATCAGATCACACCATCCAACAATTTCCAAACAATCTCCCCCTTTGGCATTGATGGCAACACATGATGTGAAAAATACCATCAACCCAACACACTGCACAATTGCTCTTCTTCTTGGAAAGATTTTTCATTCTGCACTTCTCCCCCTTAGATATTTACATTTTTCACATTACACTTCTCCCCCTTTGACATCAATGGCAAAGGTAACTATGACCTTTCCACACACATGTTTTGAACCATATCTCTGCACATCTGACTACTCCCCCTTAGTAGTAGCCACAGAAACATCAATCAGGATTAAAATATAGCAATGTAGCTCACAAATTGATGCAAGTAAGTGTATCATTTAGTTCTTTTCGGGAGGGGTAACTACCCCTAGCATTCCTCTGAGATACTCAAAAGTATCTTTCGGCAATGGCTTTGTAAAGATATCTGCAATCTATTCTTTTGTAGGTACATACTTAGTCTAACTTCCTTCTCATTCACTTTCTCCCTTAAGAAGTGAAACTTGATTGATATATGCTTGGTCTTCGAGTGTACTACCAGATTCCTTGATATATTTATTGCACTTGAGTTGTCACAGTATATTGCAATAGGTTCTTCATATATCACCTTGATATCTTTCAACATTTATTTCATCCATAGCACCTAAGTATAATTATTTGCAGTAGCAATATATTCTGCTTTAGTAGTGGATAGAGAAATAGAGCTCTGCTTCTTGCTTAACCAGGATACTAGCTTCTTCCCAAGGAAGAAAGCACCACCACTAGTAATTTTTCTATCATCCACATCACCAACCCAATTAGCATATGTATAAGCACATAGTGTAAGATCATCATCCTTTGAATACCAAAGTCCAAAATTAGCAGTTCCCTTCAAGTATTTGAAAATTCTTTTGACAATAGTTACATGTGATTATTTTGGATTGGCTTGAAATCTTGCAACCATACATACAGCATGCATGATATCTGGCCTTGTCTGTGTCAAGTAGAGTAATCCTCCAATCATTGATTTGTATCTAGTTTGATTTGCCTTAGGATAATCATCATTTTGTGTCAACTTACATTTGGTTACCATGGGTGTACCAACCGGTTTGGAATCATCCATACCAAACTTCTTTAACAGTTCTTTCACATACTTGGACTGAGATATGAAAATCCCTTGATCCAATTGTGAAACTTGCAATCCCAAAAAGAACTTCATTTCACCAATCATGCTCATCTCAAATTCATTTTTCATTTCATTAGCAAACTTCATGCACAAATTATCATCTCCACTAAAGATGATATCATAAAAAAAAACTTCTATGATTAACTCCTTATCATGATCTATCTTGAAATATAAGTTACTATCAGCAGTACCTTTTGAGAATCCAAGCTTCAGTAGGTATTTGTCTAGTCTGGCATACCATGCTCTTGGGGCTTGTTTGAGTCCATGCAAGGCTTTCTTTAACTTGCAAACCATGTCTTCCTCATCTGTTAGCCGAAATCCATTTGGTTGTTCAATATACACTTCTTCAAGTTCCCCATTTAGAAATGTAGACTTTACATCCATTTGGTAAACTTTGTAGTTCATGTAGTAGCATAAGCAAGAAATAGTCTTACTACTTCAATTCTAGCAACAGGGGCAAAGGTCTCTTCAAAATCTATACCTTCCATTTGTGAGTAACCTTTACATACCAGTCTCGCCTTATTCTAAACCACTTCACCATCTTCATTCAGTTTGTTTCTGAATACCTACTTAGTGCCAATAACATTCTTGTCTTTGGGCCTAAGAACCAATGTCCATGTGTCATTCTTTTCAGTTTGTGATAGTTCTTCTTTCATAGCTTCCAGCCAATGTTCATCTTGATAAGGTTCAGTGACATTCTTAGGTTCAATCTTGGAAATTAGACAGTATTCTTCAACAAATTTCTTTCTAGTTTGCACTCCTTTGCTCTTGTCTCCTATGATTTGACTTTCAGAATGATTCAAATTTACATACCTTGGAATTTTAGGACTCTCTCAGAATTCTGTGTTTTTTGAACTTACTTGTGTAGTTGCACTTGACTGCGCTTCTTGACTGACTTGATTTATCAGAACAACTTGTGGTTGCTTCATCGGAACATGTGGAATAATCTAAAGTAGATTTGGTGATTGTGAATTCTTCCCTTGGTTCATAATGTCTTCATCTGAATCATAGCTACATCTTCTACATAATCTGACTGAAGCCTCATCCACCTTGACATTTGCACTTTCAATTACTTTTCTCAGTCTTTTGTTGTAGCATTTTTATGCCTTGCTCTTTGTGGAGTAACCTACGAAGATTCCTTCATCACTTCTAACATCAAACTTTCCTATCTCATCATCTCTTTTGATATAGCATTTGCTTAAAAAGATTTTTAAGTATTTCATAGTAGGCTTATGACCAAACCATAGTTCATAAGGAGTCTTACTGGAATTACCGTTCACATTTACTCTATTCAAGGTATATACAATAGTACTTACCACTTCACTCCAGTACATCTAAGGCACATTTCCTTCCACCATGATTGTTCTGGCAGCATCCAGAATTGTTCTATTCTTTCTTTCTACAACTCCATTTTGTTGAGGGATTTGGGGAGCAGATAGTTGTCTTTTAATTCCATGCTCTTCACAGTAAGTATTGAATTATTTTGAAGGGAATTCTCCACCTCTGTTAGATCTCAGGCATTTGATCTTTAGACCTTTTTCATTTTCTACCATGGCCTTAAAGCTTTTGAACTTATCTAATGCTTCACTTTTCTCTCTCAAAAAGGAAACCCAAATCATTCTAGAGTAGTCATCAATGACAAGCATAAAATATATTTCTCCATGAATGCTCTTAACTCTAGAGGGACCACACAAATCAGTATGTAACAGTTCTAACACATTATTTGAGTGAAATTGCTTGCTTCAGAAGGAAACTCTAGTTTGTTTACCCATTTGACATTGTTGACAGATTACATTAGCAGGCTTCACTAATTTAGGCAGATCTCTTACTGCTTGAGTGGAACTTATCTTAATGATGTTGTCAAAGTTTACATGACACAATCTCCTATGCCATAACCAACTTTCATCTACTTGAGCAATTAAGCAACTACCATTAGCAGTATTCAAATGAAATATGTTACCTTTAGTCTACACACCAGTGGCAATCATGTTTCCAAATTTTCCATGAATCTGGAATTTTTTATCCTTGAACTATAGATCATATCCCTTATGCACCATCTATCCAACACTTAACAAGTTATGCTTCAGGCCTTCAACATAGATAACATCATCAATATTTTTTTTACCACCAAGGCTAATAGAGCCTCTACCATGAATCACACAAGCATTATTGTCTCCAAATCTCACAACCCCACCATCATACTCTTCTAGATTCACAAACTTTCTTTTGTCACCGGTCATATGATGTGAGCATCCACTATCAATGACCCATTCATCTTTCTCCTCAACACAGGTTGCAAGAGCTTTCTTTTCTTCAATGGATTTAGTAGGTTCGGGCTTATTTTCAATGGTAGAAATAAAAGCCCAACCATCCTCATTTCCAGCATCTTTATCAGACTCGTCATTTGTTACTGCTTCTTCAACAAAGTAGCATTTCTTCTGAAATCTAGGTTTTCTAGGTTCAGACCTAGGAACTCTTTTAGGACATCTTGATGCAAAGTGACCTATTTTATTGCATGAAAAACATTTAATAGGTAATACATCTTCATACTTACCTTTTCCTCTTCCTTCTTGTTTCGCAATGAGTGCTTCTAGTTCTAGAACTTCTCTATCTTGGTCTTTGATCTGTTTCATTTCTTCATCATATTTGGATGCCCTTCTAGAACTCTCTCCAGGACTGTAACTTTGCCTGTAGCTTCCTGATACAATAGCTTTGAATGCAGATTTAGTCTTCAGTGTGGATTCACCAAATTCACTTATTTCAAAAGAAGCAAGCTTTCCTATCAATGTGTCTCTTGTCATCTTGTTTACAGACATAAACTCTTCAATAGAATGAACTTTCAACTTGTAGGAGCGAGGTAAGGATCTAAGTATCTTAGCCACAATTTCATCTTCACTTACTGAACCACCAACACATTTAATACCTAGCACTATCTCATTTACTCTTTACAAAAAAGAAGTAATATTCTCATCTTCACCCATCTTCAGGTTTTTATACTTATCTTTCAGACTTTGTAGCTTAGCCATCTTTACCTATGTATCTCCTTCATACAAAGTTTCCAGCTTTATCTAGATCTCATGAGTTGTCTGCAGGCCTACCACATTAGTCATCTTTGAATCTGTCAGAGTGCTCACCAATGCTTCAATGGCTCTAGTATTGATTTTTTCATTCTTGATCTCATCAGGAGTGGAGGGTCCATTTGTAGGAATAGTGTATTGATTCTTTGTAATCTTCTAGATAACATCTCCAATGCACTGTAAATGAAATTGCATCCTAACTTTCCATAGTGAGTAGTTGGTGCCATCAAATCTAGGGTTGTCCTTCTTGAATGTTGTCATCTCAGATCACCTCAAGTTGTTAGAATTTTCTTCAAAGGAACTAGCTCTAATACCAATTGTTGGCAAAAGCAAGGACAAACAACTAGGAGGGGGGGTGAATCAGTTTTCGCAAAAATTTAAACTTTACAAACTTAACTTTAATCTCAAATCTGATGAATAAACAATTAACCATAAGTAATTAACACATCAGAGAGACAAAGAACACCAAGATTTTTGTGTGGGAACCCTATTAGGGGAAAAACCACAGTGGATGCCAGTCCACAAGATTATACTCTGTTAAAAGTATAAAGAAGAATAATAAGGGGAATGCACATGCATTCAGGCTCACTGCCTAGAGCTCGCTGCTCAATTACAAATAGAAGACTCACTGTCTTACAGAAAGATTCGGATTAAAACCATCCAGAAATTTGAACTGAGAGAATGGCTTATGTCCAAGCCTGGTTACAGTTCCAATTAGGCACAGTAATTTTGCATACTTTGCTCAACCTTCTACACACTTGCTCTTCAGTAATAATCGCACTTATGCACACAAGAGAACACAACGCATACTCAGCACACTAACCACACTTCGTATATTCCACAAAATTGCTTCTTATATATCCACCACAAAGATTTCACCATAACAAAGTCGGCTAAAGGAAAATAATATATTTTCAATGCCAGCTTAAATTCATAATTAAATTTTCAATGCGCACCCACCAAGGTTAGCCACAACATAGTGGGGACCCAAATTCACTTCTCCAAAACAAGAATACTCCAACTAATCATGCCTTGAACATCCACAACACACTAGCATCAACATGTCGGCCAAGAACAAGAAAAATCGAACATACACAAGAAAATATTTTCAATCACGAGCTTCACTGGATCATGTGGATGTACCAAAAAGATAGAGGATGAACTAGAGACATCTGAAAACACCAAGAAATAGCAGAGAGACATCCGTGACAACTGAGATAACCAGGAACATACAATCTTCACTCAGAAACTCTAACAAAGACCAGCAAACACTATTAGTCCGCAACTTGCACACGAGTTCATGTGGACCTCTGAAACTTCTGGTAGATGATCTAGACATACTCAACATTAAACCATTTGATCCACAACAACTAACCTTTTACATACATAATGTAATGCCTTCATGACCTGCACAGTTCCACTAGTTCTCAATATCCTCGACATATACAACACTTAGAATATCAAATGCTAATAGTGTTGACATCAATGACAACCACGTATCATCATCACATCACACTATCCAAAAATTTCCCAATAGAAGCATCAGCCTTGACTAGATGGTAGATGACTTGAGATTTGGGGTTGTCATAGGTGGGGTTAAATAGTTGTTCCACCATGAACTCATAACGAGCTCATTTTTCAGGTATTTGCAAGAGAGAAGCAATGGTAGCCATAACATCAACAGCTTTGTTGTCGCCTCTAGGAATCTGCTCAAATTTCATCTCCACAAAGTACTTTTTGAAGTCATCAACCATTATTTTATATGGCATCAACTTATCATCTATTGTTTGGTAATCATCATTCACCTGGTTAATGACTAGTTGGGAATCACCATAGACATGCAACTCTATGATCTTCCACTCGACAGCTACTTTGATTCCAATGATCAATGCTTCATACTTAGTTGTGTTGTTAGTGCAAGGAAACATCAATCTGTAATACTTTGGAATGGTATGTCCTTGAGGTGTGATAAGCAAGATTCCTGTGCCTGATCCATGTTGTGTGTAAGAGCCATCAAAGTACAACATCCATTGTTGTGTCGCTATTGTAAAGACATCAGCATCTAGAAACTCAATGTTCATTGGATGATTGTCTTGCAATGGTGCTTTAGCTAGTTGATCCACTATAGCTTGACCCTTCATTGCTTTTATGTCCACGTATTGGATATCAAACTCACTCAATATCCTGACCCATTTGGCTAGTCTTCCTGTCAAGGCAACTTTGCTAAGTAAATACTTCAATAGATCAATTTTAGCTATGATTTTGATAGTGTGAGTCAACATGTAATGTCTTAGTTGTTGGGTAGCAAATACTACCGCCAAACAAGCTTTCTCAATAAAGGTGTAGTTGATTTCGTAGTCATTCAAGGTTCTGCTTATGTAATAAATTGCCCTCTCTTTTCCTGCAAAGTCTTCTTGTGCCAGTAAAGTACTCAAAGATACCTTTGTTGTTGCAATGTAAAGTAATAATGGCTTTCCTTTAGTTGGTGGTACCAGTATGGGTGGTAACATCATATACTACTTTAGTTTATTAAAGGTTACTTCACACTTTTCATCCCATTTGAAAGAGAAATTCTTATGTAGTAAGTGATTGAAAGGATGGGTTTTATAAGCCAATTGTGTGATGAACCTCTTGATAGATTGGAATCGTCCTTGTAAAGATATGAGTTGAATGATATTTTTAGGAGGCATCTCCATGATGGCTTTGACCTTTGCAGGATGCACCTCAATGCCTTTAGCCGATACAATATACCCCAAAAGTTTAGTTGATGTTACGCCAAATACACATTTCTTGAGGTTTAATCTCACATTGAATTTCTCTAGTCTGGTGAAGATTTTTTCCAGAATTTCCAGATGTCCCTCTCTAGTGAATAATTTTTCCAAAAATTCATCTACATAGTCTTCCATAAAAGTGTGCATCATGTCATGGAAGATGGTGGTCATCGCTCTCTGATATGCAGCTCCAACATTTTTCAACCCAAAAGGCATTATGTTCCAGCAAAATGTGCCCCAAGGACATGTGAAGGTTGTTTTAGCTTGATCTTTGGGTGCTATCTTTATCTGATTGTAACCTGAAAATCCATCCATAAGTGATAGCATTGCATGTCCAACTGTCAAGTCTACAATGATGTCAATGTTAGGTAGAGGAAAATCATCTTTTGGGTAAGCTTTGTTAAGATCTCTGAAATCCGTGCATATTTTGATGCTTTTGTCTAGTTTTGAAATTGACACAATATTTGATATCCACTCAGCATAGTTAATAGGTCTGATAAATCCCACATCTAGTAGCTTCTTCAATTCAGCTTTCACCAAGAGGGTGATATGGGGATGCATTTTTCTCAACTTTTGCTTCACTGGTTTCACCCCAGGTGGTAGTGATAAATGATGCATGATAAGATCTGGATCTATGCCTGGCATGTCAGCATAGGACCAAGCAAAGTTGACTTGTCGTTCTTCAAAGAACTTGGTGAAGCTTGGTTTTTCTTCCTTTGTCATGGACACTACTAGATGTAAAGTCTTGATTGTTTCGGCTATGCCAACGTTGATGGATTGTGTGGGTTTAATCAGCACAAAAGATCTCTCCCGATAGTGTTCGGGAAGAGTGTCAAATCTTCCATCTCTCGGTGCCTCATAGAGGTTTTCACCTTGAGATGCGCTCTTTATTTTTACTTTTTCTTGATCTAATAGTGCCATTAAATGGTTTTCACTATTAGATCCATTTTTTATATTCATTATTTTGCAGCTGGAAGATTTGGCACTCCCTTGTCTGAAGCTTCGTTATGAGATTCGTTGGTGGAACATGTTTCAGGGTTATCAAAACAAAGGAAATTCACAATAGTGTCATCATTTGGAAAGACTGGTATGTCAAGCAGCTTATTTTGGTCCCAATCAATTAGTTCAGGGTGTATCAATGGCAAGGAATCATCATATTGGCTAAGGTCAAAAGGGGTGAGTGTCATGATGGCAACATTGTCAGAGTGTCCGATAGCAATATCGAGGTCTATGATGTTACTCTCTTTCGAAGTATCTATCTCACTCGAAGCATGATCATCTTCACTTGAGTCATTGATATGTAGTGATCCAATTTCAAGTGGTCTAGAACTCGAGCTCCATCCCTCCATACATGTTGGTGTACACTTTTGTATCACATCAATTTCCTTATCATGACAAGACTCTTCAAAGAGGGAATCCCATTCATATTCATTGGAATCCGTTTCAGAGCTATCTCTCAATTAGAGGATTCTCTCAACAACCTATTGTCTAGTTTCCTCTTTTGATTCTTCTCTATATCCTAGTCTCATCTTGTCCTTTGAATTCATTGTGATGGGTTGTATTGGTTCTATGATGCCTTCTTTTCTTTTACCAATAGGACATTTCCCCTCATATCCCATCTTTTATAGGATTGTCTTCCCTTTGCCATATTACTCTGTTTGTACATTGGAGGTTGATGCTTGTGATTGTTCTTCATCCTTGTACAACCAATTCAAAACCTCCTTGTCTTCTTATTCATCCACTAAAGTGCCCGCTTTTACAAACTTTCCATCAAAGAGTGTGATTGGTTGTGATGATTGTTGTCTTGATGTGGATGGTTTCCCATATGACTTAAGAGAATATGAAAGTTGTGATAAACACAATGATTGCTCAAATGAGTATTCCGCCATGCCTTTGTCTTTTAATTGGATCTTTTTAGCCTGTTTTGATAAGGCATTGAGTTGTCCTTCCTGATTTTGTGGAGTAGAATTACCAATACCTTTGTCTTTTGACTGATCCTTTTTCTCCACCCACTTTGACAAGGAATTTAGTTGTCCTTCATTGTTTGATGTGCTAGGCATTGAAGCTTCCCTGTTATGTGGCACAAAATTATCTTGTGTTGTTTTGAGGGTGTTACAATATTGTGGATTGTTGGAATCAATGGCAATGGTGATTTCTTACCTGTTGAAAGGAAATTTCAAACACTGGTGATATGTCGATGGTACAACTTGCATTTCATGAATCCAAGGATGTCCCAAGAGTATGTTGTATGTCAACTCTTTATCCAACACTTGGCAAGTTATATCTTTGACATCTGGTCCTACTTGAATTGGTAGGACAATTAATCCTTGGGAGGATCTCTCTTCATCATCATAGGCTTTGATAGTGATTTTCCTTCTAGGATCAGTAGCATTTTCTAAATATCTAAGTGCACAAACAAGTTTTAGAGTGCAAATATTTAGGCCAACTCCTCCATCTATTAGAACACGTTTGACGCGATGTTTATGAATTAAAACCTCAATGTGGAGGGCAGCGTTATGTGGATGGGTGATTGATACATCACTTTGTTTGGAAAATGATAGGTAATGAGGTGTGGTAAAGTGTCCCACCATAGTTTGAAATTGGAAAACTTCCAAGTTGTTTGGTACTGTGGTGGCTACTAGAGCTTGTTCTAAGATTTCTTTGTGCGTTGGTGAAATTTTGAGAAGCTCTAATATGGATATTTGAGCAGGTATTTTCTACAACTGATCAACTATGTTATATTGAGTTGCAGGGACAACAGTTGCTTTGGATGTAGAGGAGGCATCTCCTTTCAATGTTACTTTAGCTTGCCCTCTTGTGATTGTGTTGATTGGTGAATTGTCTTGTTTTTCTTTGATTTTAATGACATTGATTTGGTTGTCACTTGCAGCAAAGTTTGTGATCAACTTCATTGGTGTGATGTCATTAATATGATGTGGTTTGGTGTCATGGTGATGATTTTTCAATTGTAAGAAATGTTTCTTTGGCCCTTTATTTCAATATCCTTATTTTGATGTTCAACTACCTCAACACAATGAATGGTAGAATCATAAATATAGTTCACATTTTTTCCCTTGGTATTTGATGAAGAAGATTCTCCTTTTTTTGTAGTTTTCTAGAGGGTTCTTGAATGCTCCATGATCATTATTTTTTTGGGGTCCTTCCACGAATATGGTCTTATTATCAATCAAGTCTTGCATCAAATGTTTCAATTGCATGCAATCATTAGTTTTATGTCCTTTTTTTTGATGAAAGTCACAAAAATGTGCATCATTCCACCATGGAGGCTTAACTTATGGTTCCCAATTTCTTGCCTCTGGTAATGTTATGACTTTAACTTCAAGAAGTTCCTTTAATGTTGATTCTAATGATTGTCCCAAAGGTGTGAATCTTCTTCGATTGGAGGATGTTCAATATGGTGGTCTTCTAGATTCAACATTACCTTGATTATTGTTTTGGTTGACATTTTGGTTGTTGTTTTGATTGTCGGTTGGATTATTGTTTTGATTGGTTTTGGTGGTCGTTGCCATCAAGTTGAATATTGGTTTTGCATTTTGTGTTTTAGCTGCACCATCATTGTTACCAACATTTTTATTTTGTTGCCAAAACTTTGGTTTATCACCGTTGTTATAATTGTTAGAGGAGCTTGATGTGTTGTTTTCATTGTAAATTTTTATGACTCCTCTTTTGACCAAATATTCTTCAATTTTAATCCATTTTCAATCAATTTTTCAAAGGTAGCTGGGCATTATAATTCCAATATGTAGCTCATCTCGTCATTTAGGTCATCAATAAATATTTCCATCTTTTCCTTTTCAAGTACGGGACGAGAATATCTTGCAAATAACCTTCTCCATTTTTGTACAAAAGTGAGGAATGGTTCACCCTTTTTCTTTTTCTTTGATCGTTATATCATGTTGGATGTTATAAGAGTATTGGGTGATGAACTTGTTAACCAATTCTTCAAAGGTTTTAATTGGTGGTGCAAGTTTGGAAAACCATTCAAGGCATTGTCCACCTAGGCTACGTGGAAACAATCTCATCAAGTAAGTTTCTTCGTGTGCAAATTCAAGACTCATGGTTCTAAATTCCCTCACATGATCTATTGGATTGGTTTTACCATTGTATTTATCATACTTTGGGAATTCACAATGTTTGGAAAAAGGAATCATGTTGATATCTTGTTCAAAAGGATATGGGAAAATGTCTTGTATCAAGTATCATTTTGAGGTTCCCCTTTGCATGTCATGAATTTGTTGTTGGAGGTTTTTCATTTGATGAGTTAAGGAAACCACTTGTTTAGTATCTTTTGAATCATTTTCAGGATTTTTAGGAGGTGCTTTCAATTGATTAACATCAAAGTCATTAGGCAATTTGACACCTCGTTTAGCCATCATTAGTAAGTATTTTTCCCCATTTCTTTCAAAAATGTTTTCTAAGCACTTGTGGAAATTTGGATCTTGTTCAGCATGTTGGATGTCTTCCTCAGTTATTTCTTCACCTTCATTGTTATGGATTCCATGGAAAGTATTCTCTTTAGGTTTAGCCATGGTGTTTGGAGTTTCAATGTTTTGAGTTTCGATGGTTTGTGTTTCGATATTTCGAGTTTCGAGCTCTTTTTACTTGAGTTTATGCTTTTGTAATCTTGTTTCAACGAGCATGCAAGTGTTATAATCTAACTAAACTTTGATCTTTGTTTGGAGGAGTGCCAACGATGAAAACTAAGTCAAATAAAATGACAAATTCTATTAATGAGACTAAGTTTAATCTGATTATATAGCTTTGTTTTGTGATGAAAGGATGACAAATCCTGATGATGAAACTTGGCTTAATAATAATCAAAGGTGTGATAAGTTTGATGATTTAGGCACTTTGAGATGTTAGACCTTGGTTTATTTTGAAGAATTCCACTTGTAGAGGTTAGCTTTAACAAGTTTAAGACTCTGTTGTGTCTGAGGAATGATTCTGGGTTGAAAAAGATTCTAAATTATGGTTCAAACTGTGAAAAAGGGGATAAATTTAACTCTTGGGTTTTGCATTTACTGGATGCACTAAAACAGAGCTTGAATACACTAAAAGACTGCACATATACACTAGAAGACAGCCTAGATGCACTATAACATTGAATGGATGCGCTAAGATATTGAATCAATGCGCTAAAATATTTTGTGTATGTGTTGGAATAGATGTCGGATGCACTAAAACATGTTGTCTATGCATTGGAACATAAGGTGTATGCGTTGAAATATTCTGTCTATGCGCTAAAATATAACTCATATGCGCTGGAAAAAGCAGTGGATGCACTAGAATAGTGTATGGATGCACTAAGATATGCTATGTATGCATTGGAACAGATGTTGTATGCGCTAAAATATGGCAACAATGCGCTATAATAGAAAATGAATGCACTAATATGGAAAGATTTAGTGTTTTTTGCAAATATGTCTATTTGTTTGGCTTTTGATCAATGAATATGAGTATTTCCAGGGATATATTCTTTTGACCAGTGAATTTTACATGATTTCCAGCTTGTGAAGTATGGGAATTGAGTGTTCAAATGGATGCTTTTTTAATTATGACTCCAAACATAGCCACAAGTTGTCAAACAGTTACATGTCAAGCCTAGTATCTAAAAATTAAGTGTGTATTCAAGAATCTGGTATGATTCCTTCGATTTCCACAAGTATAACACAAGAGAATACAATTCAAGCACTTTTCTATTCTCAAGGGTTACTTAAAATATCATAGCCCACATCTTAAAACCATGTCAGCTCACACAGCCCTATCACCCCCTAGAGGGCACTTGTGTTTTTGCCTTTCCTAGGTCTTAACCAAAGTCAAATCCTCTGCTTTTGGCTAGTAATCCCTGATGGTTATATGGTGAGTATCTTGGGGGCAAATTTTTCCCTCCCCTTGCATCGTGATATAGAAAGTGTTCAGAAATTGACTCAGTTGGATTCTACACTATAGTTCGTAGTAAGGGTTTCCGTTTGGTGCAACAATAGATAAACTCCCTTAGGAGACCTCCCAACCTTTAGAAAAAAGGCTTTGGGAATGGTTACCTTGCACACTATCATCAAATTGCAGACTTTCCCCAAATTCGCTTTTGATTATAGTGAGTTGGAAAACCTTGCTTTGGTTGTTCCCACTTAGGTCGTTCCCGTAGGGTGAGTACTTTTTCCCACTACGATAGGCCTTCTAAAGGTGTTAATAAAGCATAAAAAGTGAGTCTGGCATTCTAATCACCCAGTTAAGGGGAGAGCATAGGCCTATCACTTCAAGCACAAAAGACCAGGGGTTCTTTAACCTTTTAATTAAACTAGGTTCCTAATTTAATCAAAAGAAAGCATTCAAATATCTCCAACCCTTGCATACATCATTAGTAGTTGCATAATTTTGTCTTTGACCAGCGTATCATGCACCTGCAACACATAAAACATTAATTAGTTCTCAAAATTTTAAGATTTTGCAAATTTAAATAGATGCGCTAAAACAGTCATCCAATGCGCTAAAAGATTATTCTAATGCGCTAAAAGAACTACTCTATGCGTTGGAAGAATTAATGTATGCGCTAAAAGAACAACTCAATGCACTATAAGAAATACTGAATGTGCTAAAGTGTTAAACAAATGCGCTAAAAGACTCCCTGTATGCACTAAAATAGTTGATCGATACGTCGAAAGAAATATCGTATGTGTCGTAATAATCCCTGGATGCATTGAAAGATTTGTCATATGCACTATAACAGAAATCGAATGCACTGAAAGATTTGTCATATGCATTGAAAGAACTCACGTTCACGCTAAAAGGTCACGTCCAACCTATTTACAAAAAAATTTCTAGAAAATTATTAAAAAAAGGGGTTGTGCCCCACGGTGGGCGCCAATTTATGTAAGTGTGAAATTATGCGAGTTAGTAAATCAATAATAAGACACAAAAATCAATGAGACGTATTACATTAAAGATTTGAATCATAAAACTAATCTAATTGCAGCAAAACAAATCTCTAAAAATGCCCCATTGTTCTATATTCTCAAGGATCCTTTAAATCATGGGTGCTCTCAGATTTGTATGTGCCCTATGACTGGTTTGGATGACAACTTAAGAAATTAGATGTTGTAAATGCAAGAATCTAAGTTCCTACATGGTATTGCATGATGCAAATGATAATGGTGATATTGACAATGGATAATGATGCTAGATTATATGATGCAAATGTTGTATACAAGCTAAGATGGTAACTAAAATGCAACTATAAACTAAGACATGATTTGTAAATTAACATGACACTACAATGCTCAAATGATAAATGCTAAATGCTCTAAACTCAAACTCTAAATGCTTCAAATTCTCCAATGTTATTCCTACATAATAAGTTTACTCAAAGATGGGATGTTAAATGTTGGAGCATGGGCTTGTATTTATAGGATTTCCAAAGCATCTTGTGATGTGGCAGCAACCAACGGTCAAGATTTCAGCATGAGGGATGAACAATGGAGATGGAAGAATCATGGAGGATGTTCCCTTGACCAAGGGAAACATGCCAAATGTATGAGAGAATCAAATGGCGAGATTGCCAAGTGTCAAAATTTTGTTATGGAATTGGTTGAGAATAATGTAATTTAAATATTAGTCATATTTAAATACATGTGACACTTGATGATGTGGCCAAAAAGTGTTGTAGACATGTGACTAAATTTGAATTTGAAATTATTCAAACTTAGTGAGAAGATATTTAATTAAACAAACTATTGACATTTGTTTATTTAATTAAATTTAGAAGAATGTGGTTTAAGATGAAGAATTTAGAAAAAGTGTAAACTATATAAATAAATTGAGAATTTATTTATAAGTAGATGAAATAAAAGGGGTCATTAATTAAATAGCTAGTATTTAATTAATTAATTGTCTTGACCGATTTTAGGTGTATACACTACACTTTATAGGAAAGTACTTCATCTTTCCTCACATTGGTTCTACATTTTTTCATGCTTCATGTCTATGATCTTTTCTTCATTCTTGTTTGTAATGACGATTTATGTTCTTCACAAAACTATGTTCCATTGCAGCCAAAAATTCACTTTATTATTGTTTTGGAATCTCGAGTTTCTCATATGCATTTTATAAAACATTTCGGATTGTCACACTACCATTTATCATGAAAAAATCCTATGACAATGTTTCCATATCTTAACCCCTTTTAAACTAGCAAAACTCCTTGAACATTGTCTATTGTCTAAGAACAACCTTGAAAATTCTTTGAGTTTTAGTGATGAGAAATGAAATACTACTTTACCATCATATGAGAACCTTGGAAAATCCCTTAAAATTGAAAATATTGGACTTCTTGATTTAAAGAAGGTTGTAGGGCCTCTTTTCTCTGCTTGGATTGCAAAAAATATAGGTTTCATACACATTTTCCAGCTATAACCATCAACAATGATAATAACAAATCATCAAAACGAGCTCAAATATCATAGTAGTCGGTACTTGACAATAACAATGTATGATGTTCAATAGCTTCTTTGATAACTATACGTGATTCATCCATGCCTAATTTTGTAGCTATATGATCCTCTCACATTGAATCTAACATGACAACCATTTCATCTTCTATCCCTTTTAATAGTCAAGTCTCTAAGAAGTATTTCTCTATACATCTTCACCTTTGGTGACTTGCAAGGTTGTTGAAATTATTAGGAATTAGTGTTCACGTAGGTGTTAGGAATATTGCATCATAGGATGCATAAGATAATATTTTAGTAGGTTGGTTAAGAGTGTTGGGAATATCACATCATTCCCGTAGAATATTTGTTATTTGGTTGTGATTATTTGTTTGTGTGTATTATGAGTTGTTAAAACAATTCGTATCTTTAGCAAGTTGTTATAAGTAGTTTCCTATAATATAGGATATTTAAATCCTATATATATGTAATGTATTATTGAATAAAATGATCAAGCATGACATTATCTTATGTAATATTATTCTTCTTGACTTTGTCCCATATTTTCTTATATGGTATCAGAGCTTAATTGATTTTTTGCCTATTTTTTAGTGATGAGGAGTGGATCTGAAGGACCTTATCAAATCAATGAATATAAAGCTCAGGCAGTGTGTGCTTTTTTCTAATTGTTCGCTGAACTATAAAAGGGGGAATAAAGGTTTCTAAGTTTGGTGTTTGGATCACATGTTGGTGTGTTGAGCGTGCGATCCGTAGTGGAAGTATATTGAGTTTGTCTTTCATTTCTCCCATAGAGTGACTTCTACATGAGCATAATCTTGCTACTATTATTTCTTAGCCACGAGTATAACAAAGACATAATGTTGGGGTGGTGTGAGGAAAATTGATAAACCAAGAGGATTGAATAGTTGTTTTGAATGGTGCATCTTCCTCATTCCCTAGATCGACTCCTGTAGGTAATTATCAGCCTTCTATCAGTGTTTCTATTTTCAATTTTTGAGGAGCAAGTGGACGTTGTTCATTCCAAGAGCGACATCATTTTTTGCCAATCTTTGTGGCGCTTATGCATCCACAACAATGCGGTCACTGTTATGATTTGGCTTGCTACTAAATTTAAGATTCATGGATCTTCCTATTTCATAGGAGGAATTGATACAAGTTTGGAGAGTGATTTCATGCTAGAGGAAGCATATAGAAGCATCAAAATTTCCATTGCCAATGCTGAGGACACTCACTGGATGGGAAAGTGCTAATAAATCCTCAATTGTGTTTTTGATCTCCAATTTGATGAGATATGATGTTGTGGAGCTGCTCTTATTGAAGGTCGATCAGATCTACCATTTGGCCTGTGTTATTTCACCTATTCATTACAAGTTCAGAGCTTCTCCAGAAGTATATGAAGTTTTAATCCATACCCATGATAAAGACTAGCTAATGAATTTGCTCACATTCGAAAATGTCGAATTGGCATTTGAAAGAAGAGAGGAAGAAAAAACAAAGGCATATGGTCAAAAGCACTTGAGTGTGATTGTCAAGAGATGTGGTGTAATGAAGGATGCAAGTATTTCAAATGGTAGGGCACTCTTACCTCCAAGCACTTGTATTCAAATGAATGAAAAGGAGGTCATGCATCGCATGGATTGAGACACTGAATTGAAGTAATTTCAATTAGTAATTTTATTTAGTTTAGTTTTTTAGAGTCTACATTCATATATTAAGTGTCTAGTTATTGCTCATTTAGTGTCTCAAAATGTATTATTAGAAATATTTTGTGTCAAAGAAAGCAAAAGTTAACTTGTATTATTTTGTTTAGAATAGGGTCTATTTCCATGAGTCATTAATTTTTGTGTCATAGGCATAGTCAAGTTGTATTATTTTTATTTAAAATAAGGTCTATTGTCATATCAAAATAGTGTTAAAAAAGGTAATAAATTATAAAAAATTGTTTCAATTGTAATTGGAGTGCATGATCAGTGGTACCTGAAACTCCTTGTAAGAAGTTCACAAGAGGGGGGAGGATATTTTCTTTCCTCACAATTGATGAAATGAGCCTCAAAAGACAAATTTGTTGAGTAGCAAACAAACTAGAGATGGAGGCATCGGAGGTTGGAGGACAATCAACAACCTCTCGTGAGTCACTAGCAACAAGGTTGCAAATTTTTTTTAGTGACAAAACAACTTGTGCCAAAATGACTAAAGCCAAGATCGGTTTCAAGGTGGCAGTGACAACCATCTCATATCATTTATGATTAGAGTGGAAATAATCTATAGCACGGTGGTTGCATACACGACAAGGACTTGGTTCACAAAATTTGTATTTGTGGTTGGATGTGTATGTCCCCTATCACAACTATTGGTTGTGTGAATGGATGTGTTTGTCCCCATTCACAAGATGGTATAAGTGATTGGAAGTGTTTGTCCCCAGTCACATAAGTTGGTGATTATGATTGGATGTGCATGTCCCCAATCGTAATTGTTGTGAGCAGATGTGTGTGTCCCTGTTCATAACCTTGATGTTGGATAGATGTGTTTGTCTCTATTCAAAATTGTCGTAATACCTTGGGTAGATGTGTTAGTCCCTATCCTCAGTTCCATGGGTAGAAGTGTTTTTCCCTATCCTTTGATGGAAGTACTAAGCGTAGTGAGGTTAGTTCCACTATTGCTTGATATGAGTAGATGTGTATGTCCCTACTCTTATCTTATATTGTTTGGTAAGCTACTGTGTGTGGTCATTAAGTATTGTGATGTACTTTCACCCCATGTTCACACTAAGGGGGGGTGTTGGGAATTAGTGTTCGCATAGGTGTTAGGAATATTGCATCATAGGATGCATAAGAGAATAGTTTAGTAGGTTGGTTATGAGTGTTGGGAATATCACATCATTCCCGTAGAATATTTGTTATTTGGTTATGATTATTTGTTTGTGTGTATTATGAGTTGTTAAAAAAACTCGTATCTTTAGCAAGTTGTTATAGGCATTTCCTATAATATAGGATATTTAAATCCTATATATATGTAACGTATTATTGAATAAAATGATCAAGCACGACATTATCTTGTGTAATATTATTCTGCTTGACTCTGTCCCATATTTTCTTATAGAAATGGAGCTTTGATACCATGTCTTGTTGATGCCATTGTTGACTCATGGCACATGATTAACAGATAATGAACACCTCCCATGTACATATTCCCTTATAGATTTTTGTTTGCTTAGTCAAGGTGGCCTACCATGACTACCACAATTGTGCATACAAACCTATTCCTTAACCTTTATTTGCCTGTTTTCCATTGTTGTTTATCAAGGATGTCATGCACTTGGATAAAACCCTTCTAAGTCTTGGCAAAACAATCATTGTCATCTACCATCACAATACTCTATGACTGGATTGTACATCACCCATGTCCTCTTTGTGTTCAACTTGATGATGATGACAAATATCTGGAGAAAAATGAAACTTCAACCCACAGAACCTATAGGTGTATTGATTGGATGAACTCTTCTGAATGAGTAAATACAATATGCTGCCATAGTTGCTCATAATTCATGAAATGACTACCACAATGCATATATGCAATTAATACACCTTATATCCTAGTATTTGATCATCATTAGAAGCACAATTCCCAATTTAGGTTAAGTTATCATAAGGTCACACATGCATTTTACAATGCTTTCAATGACTAAGATCTACCTTTTAAGCTTTGTTATTGAGGTCAGACTTAGTAACACTATTTTCACTATACTCTTAGACATGATTGTTGAAGCCCATATTATTGTGAATGTTTAGGAGTTGATATTGTCCTCATCCCAAGTCATTGAATATCTTCATCCATATTTTCAACTCTATGTCAGCTTCCATCTTGATTTCTTTGAAGGTAAATGTATCTAAAGCCCCTATTGAATATTTGACCACATTTGACAAAATGTCAATTGATAAGACTGTTTGAGGTGGTTCCAGGCATTTTCATGGAAGATGATCCAATTCCTACAGAATTTGAAGATGTTGAAGAATCAGGAGAGAAGAGTTCCATGTCACTTTTTCACATCAGGTGGTTGGAGTAAATATGTATTTGGAACTAACTCTAAAGATGAAATTGTACCCTCTAGGATTGAAGAAGCTATCGGGAACACATTTTCCTCAAAACAAATCTTGACACAAACCCTATCATCTACCTTAAATGGTTCAACAAATTCTACTTCTTCACCACTTTGATGAAAGATTTATGTCGTGGAAAGATTCAATATCACTGGGACTACTAAAATATACCCAGTTGTTTGTTCATTATCATGATGGCCTATAACAATTTCACAAATCTCTATTGTATAAGGTTTGCCCATGATGAATTATAAGGTACAAGACTGTTCCTCAGTGTGATGTGATTGTCTTTGCAACAGACTACTACTTTCATGATGGCCTATCATCTGCTCTTGGACTCAAATGGTTGATGTTCCTCTTTCATGGACTATTACTATGATCCTTTCACTTCCATCTTCATTAGACTGCCACACCATGTAGTAGTAGCCTCCTGCCAAAATCACCTCTGCCATGGTCTTTTACCTTTTGTCTTTGGCTTCTAAGGGTTTTGGATAGTCTTTAATCTCCCCACTATTTAGTTGGACACCATATTAAACATTTGGAGGGCTTAGTAAGGGTCTTTGCACATGTCTTTAACATAGCCCTTTATGACTATCATAACTTCTCAGTAAGCAAAAACCACCTTTCTAATTATCATTTCCCTTTTTATCTCTTAAAACCATCTTTTATTCATGATTTGTTGCTCACTTAATCACCATGTTGCCCCCTTTTGGATGATGCTTAGAACATGAGTTGTATCTTGAAATCTTTGATCTTTGACTTTCATGGCATAACCCCCATAGTTCTACCCTTACTAATATGACTATCCATATAACGCTACTAATACCTTGAGCCTCTCACCATGCATTGGACTGTCCCTTTACTTTTGTTGCCCTTTGTCATTTTGGCATTATATTTCAGGATCTACGAGTATTCATATGATTGTCTTTTAGTCATTTGAAAGGTCCTTCAATATTATCAAATTATTTCCTGAATTGAGGATATATTAGAGCAACCATTTGAACTTAGGAACTACAATTAACTTAACAAGAGAAAAAGTGAAAATATCTGATAGTTACCCTCCAGCTACTGACTAAAGTAGAGAAGCTACTCTTTATCTGCATTTCTAAAAATCCATTTCAAGAAGATAAATTACAAATAAACTCATAAAACCATAACAATAAGGACAATTACTACTACTCTAGGTCAACACGATCTTCATAAGATATGAACAAAACTTCTTTGCATTCCCCATTGTTTTAGACCCACTTTTCTAGTGCATTATAGGCACACTCAACAATCAGTTAACTTTGTTTGACAAAATAAAAGCATTCCCTTAAGGTAATTGGCCATGATATGGAGCTTTTAGTCAATCTCCAATGAATATTGAGAAAATTGGTTGCATGTTGTCAACTAAGGATTCTCCTTACACATCATTAAATCTATAACAGTATAATAGGTAGCATAATAGATAGACCCCTATTTGCTATTACTTACCAGGGAAGAAAAATTCAGAAATCTTTTCATGTGATATGTTGCTCTAAATCTTTTCCTAACACCACTTAACATTTGGTGAAACAATATATATCCTCCTTTGAATTGAAATGGAGACACCTTTATTTCCCGTTGAAAGCCTGAGACCCTTGATTGTGCCATTTTTCTATTTTTGAAACTCAGATGATGCACATAAAAGGTACTTTGTGGATTATTCTTTTATAGCAACATATATCCCTTATTTGAATCTGTTTGTGAGAGCTATGATATCAAATTTCAACCAACCAAAACGCTAGCACAAAATCCAAATTGTAGCATTACATTTCCACATATTTTCCCGATTGTTTCATCTAAATAATTATGTAAACGGCAAGTGATATACAAACTAAGAGCATATTTGTTGGATACAACTTGCATCAAAAGAGTTTCTATGCCACTAGTATTACCATTTCCTGCTAGATCATTTGAAATTCCACTCCTAAACTAACTACTAAAGTATAAGCAAGAGCCAGATAGATATCATTAGGGAAAAACCTCCTTGTATTTCCTTCTTCCCGTACAATATAGCATTTCTTCCTCATAGATATGAGACTCAAAATTTTCTTTGCTTAGCACAAAAACTTCTAAGTGTATAGACTTAAGGAAAATAAAGAAAAACATGATAACTTCTTAAAACTCTATGATGCTTGAAGACTCCTTCATAAATCCTTAGCCATTATAGAGAATGGATCAAGTGACAGGGAAACAATAAGCACCCTGTATACTGCCCATTCATATGACTGCCATCTAAGGGTTTTCTTTTTACAATAACAATGCCACATGTCTAGATTTTCCTCTTTTTTATGCTTGAGTATTGAGCCTTTATTAACACCAAAAGACTGAGCAGACAAAGACAAAATTTTGTGAATTTTTTTTACTGATTCAACTATACAAGGACAAAGGTGCTCAAGGGCATTCGAGTCCTTGATAGGGGTTCTAAAAATTCTAAAGTTGAATGTTTATTATGTTGTCTAGAGGTTCTGATTCTATGTGCAAATAGGTTTGTAACTAAGTATTTTTTTAGAATTTGCTCAAATTAAGATAATGTGATGCAAATACAAATGTGTAACAATGTAACTGACAATTACAAATACAATTTTTAATGTAGATCTAATCTAGGTGACTAAAACTAATCTTAATGCAACCTATGATGCCATATGATATACATTTTTTGAATTTTTATTACTTTTTATGATGTAAAAGTGAAACCCTAAATGGAAGATGCAAAATAATGCAATGCAAATCTTACATCTAGGATGCAAATCAACAAGGAAAATAGATTGAATTTCAACCATAAAGGCGAGTCAATCAAGCCTGGATCTAATCCTTTTGAGTCTTAGAAATGGATTGGAAATGATTTGCTATTCAACTATGTACCCAAATGTGAAAAATGCAATAATTCAAAAGTACATTGACTAAAACAACAATTTATAAGTAGATATGGGAAGTGTAGAATGATGTGTACCTATCATAAAAAGTTATATCTGAGTGTTGTAGTAGGATTGGGTTGCCCAAGGGCATATGGGTCTTTGATAGGGTGTCCTACTTTACTTTTGGGGTCCTTTGATGACAGATCTAAGCTTCTAATTTCTGGTTGCAGAGTTGTCAGAATGCTGTCAAATAATTTTATAGGTGAGTTTTTGTCTTAACAAGATGTAGGGCTTTGAATGCAAGAATATACATTTTGTCTGTAAACTCTCTTTAATCCTCCTTAGACCTAAAACCTGCACATTCAAAGAGAGGGAAGATGTTAGGCCATTTAGGGGCTTGCCTTAGTCAAACCCCATGTAAGTGTTTCCACTTGTACAATGGCTATGTCAATGATAAAATGATAATGGAAAGGAAGGCATGATGAGATCACAAAGTGCTGCAACTCACCACCCTTCAATGGCTTCCTTGAAGGATTGAATTCATGCACATCACCTCAAGGTCTTGATCTTACTTGCTTGATTTACTTGAATGCTTTGGATACCTACAAAAGTGTTAGCCTTCATAAAACAATAATAACATGAACACACATAAACTCACATAGGATTTGACATGATGTTAGGATCTTGGATTTCTACAATGATGTTCTAAAATGTTGCTCTTGACTTGCTCTTGAATGATCTTGACAATATTTTTTGTCTCATGAATGCTTGTTAATTCTTTTTAGATCTTAGATGATGCAATAACTAGGTATTTATAGGAATTTCTCTAATTTCTTGAAAATTAAATTCCAATAGCCGACATTTGAAATTTGAAATTTGAATGTTAAAATGGCCACTCCAACATATTAAAAATTGGTCCTTGATAGAATAGGGGGATCCATATGGCCATGTTGTATGGATCTTGGGCCTATTTTCCAGGACACAATGTATCAAGGACAAAACATTAATTGATTACATTTATTTAATAATTACAATTTCTCATAAAGTGGTACAAATGGGCTATAGAATGCATAATTTAGGAAATTAGGGACCCAATTAGGCTCAATTTTTTAGGAGTAAAACATAAATGAATTTGTCAAGGGTGACAATTTACGAAGCTACAACATATTGTTCAACCCAATATGTTTATCCAAATCCCACTTTTCTCTCAATTATTACATTGCTAGAAATAACTAAAACGTTCAAAGTTGGATATCCTTTTAAACATGCCAACACTTCTAGTTTGCATGGAAAGACATCTAGGGATAAAAACTAGGAAAATAGATGGAATCACTACTTGTTATAGATGCACATCAGAAAAAATGGCCACCAGTTCTCAAAATGGAACAACATGGACCCTGGTGAGCAACCCAAATGTTTGCAAATACTAACTCAAATTGAGGAGATATTAATAGTGAGGCTTAACCTAGTCCTTCAAGTTACCTATGCATGGGGGGCCAACTAAAATACAATGGCCACAACATTTTTTTCCTCTGGATATTTCTACGATTGCAACCTACTTGCCTAGGCATATTGATGAATTGGATATAATAAACATAAATAGGGAAAATATCGAGCATCAATAATATAACTTCTATGTTAGTAGAGAACATGTTCTCGAGGCATTAAGATATAAGATCTCTAATGACCCATACTACAAAGATGTACAATTAGACGACCCTGGATTATCATGTTTACCAGATGATTCCATTGACATCTCAAATCTTCTATATGCAAAAACTTAAAACCATCATCCCATAGATTCACGATTCATGCAAACAAATGTTATAGAGGATGACCCATTTGAAGATAACATGCAAACTACAACTTCATTTGTGGCAAACCTCCCTCTCCCACGTATAAATATAAGAGGTGCACTCTTTACTACAACTAGGGAAAGATTGACCAACTCCTACTCTACAATGGCCACCCATTTCTCCATCTCCCATAGATGAATACACCACTAAAAGATTATTTGTAATGAAATTCCCCACTTTGTTTCTGAATGGCATAGGCACATTCAAACAACAACATATGAAAGACATTAAGCTACATGAATATGCTCTTTATCTTCTAAGGTACCATGATAATAGATTTTTCCAACATCCACAATTTTGGTACTTCATACTGAATATACTTATGTATCATTAGAGCCAAGAGCCAAGCCACAACATCTTTTCTTTCCATAGAAAATTGGATGATTCTCTCCCAACAATAATTCATGACCTTCGACAAAGATTAAAGGACCTAATATCCAATGACAAGCTTGTTGATCAACTCATGCAGTTTTCCTCATCGATTCATGGTACATGCCCATTTTGGAACAAGCGTAGAGGGGATATTTCTAGCATGGTCATTCAAATTGGTTGCCCCACATTATTCTTCACCCTCAGTGCAATAGATACAAAATGGCTAGACTTGTATAGCATCATGTTTTCTAACTCACCTACAAATTCTTTCACAACTTCTAGGTGGGGGTTACAAAATTTAGTTAAGAATCCACACCTTATTGCACTATACATGCGCCATAGATTTATTGCGTTTCGAGAAGAGGTCTTAGAAAAAATTCTTGGTGCAATTAACTACTGGTATAGCTATAACACTCCTAAAATCATAAGCTTACATCAATTTTTTTTATTACTTGCTAAATATCTCTTTCCCTAGGTATGAGTGCCAACATAAAGCCTCTGCACATATCCACAATTTTCTCTAGCTCCAGGAAGCACCTTACATTGGTAAATTACAATGGAATAACCTTTAATCATTACAAAATACACTCGAATACATTGATAGATATGTCTCTGCATGGAACCCACGAACCCTTGAATTGAGAAACCAGATATTTCATTGATCTATTCTTGGTGACCATTGCTTGGTGGAAACAAGAATGATTATGGCAACCAACCCTTCCACTAACTACATTGAACTAGTCAATTATGTTCAATTCCATAAAAAATGTACCCTACAAACATGTCTTAGGAGGAAAGGGACATATCTTCTACATCGTTATAAAGCCCCCTGGCTCATGCAAGATAAATCAAGTCTTTCAAATGATGAAAATGGTCAACTTAAACACACTCCTGCTCTCAATGATGATCACTTGAGTCTTCACAACCCATCTATCCTCTCTATTTGGAGGGACAATGTAGATTGCCAACCCGTTCTTCCAATTAAATCAGTGCTCAAATATATTGTAAATTATACAACAAAATTAGAACACAAATATGAAACATACCATGGCATGATGTCTCGCATTTCAACCAATTTTGAATCAAATAAGCATGCCTTGTTACTTTTCAAAAAAAATTTATTGATAGCCTTGTGGAACACAATATTGGTGCCCAAGGAAGTTGCCATATTTTATTAAAACTACCACTCTCCTTATCTAGCAACCCATTCATTTCTTTAAATGTAAACCTAAAAAAATTTAACGTGTTTTAGTCTCATCCACATCCACCACAACATCCCCAACCAACATTGATGCTTACATGAAAAACTTGATACATTTAGAGACAATGTCACTAATTGAAGTGACTCAAAATTGGACCTTCAAAGCATCTCAAAAGTACAAGCAATAGAAAGAGCACACCAAACAAGCCATTGTTCAAGTCACCCCATGGTTCACAACCATCCCTACAAAAGAGGAAAAATGTTTTGAAGCATTTTGTTGGGGTGAACTAATATTTTACAAGCCATTTCGTAACATTCACAATGATTTTGGTTCAACAAAAGATCAGATTATAGCACAGTGGGAGAGATTCTTAGGTGAATACCATCCATGGCATGTGTGATGCACACCATCACAACAAGATCAAGAACTTGATGTTGAAACTCCTTCCAATGATGAAGATGGAATGCAAGAAAATATTTGTGATGAATGACAAGTCTTGTTGGGTCTATACCCAAGCCTTCCTATTTAACTAGATCAACTTGACATGCTTGGTTGATATGACATTGATGTATACCATGACTGGGGAAAACCTCACTTCATTCCACTACAACAAAACATAGCTATTACTTTCATAGAATCCAGTTTCCTAACATTTCAATTCCATCATGTTTTTAATCAACTCAACCAAAACAACCTTTCTATTTAACAAAAAAGGCATTTGATTTAGTTGTGACACATCTATCTACAACTACTTTGCAACCACCACTAAAGTTAATTGTACAAGGAAATACAAGAACTGAAAAGTCACACTTGATAACAAACATCAAGTTTACACTCACGACAATAGCCCCACTTGGGCAACCACCATCACTACTTCTTGCACCCACAAGTGTTACAAATTTCAACATTGAAGCATTGATAATTCATTCTGCCCTTTGAATACCAAAGACATGGCCCCCCTACTGGGACACACACTTGTAACCTTCCAAGAAAGCATGTACTTCATTTGATACATTTTAAT
This sequence comes from Sequoia sempervirens, assembly GCA_007258455.2. Classification (NCBI taxonomy): domain Eukaryota; kingdom Viridiplantae; phylum Streptophyta; class Pinopsida; order Cupressales; family Cupressaceae; genus Sequoia; species Sequoia sempervirens. Next base: position 293,345,639 of record VDFB02193867.1, read on the forward strand.
AGATGAAATGAGATTCATTGGCCCAAAGTTCCTAGAACAAATTGACCTGAGATTACGTGAAGCGTTTCCTGGCCATAACCTCATCCAATTTGGCAGGCGCTCAATCATGCTCTTCGATGACCTAGGCCAACTACCACCAGTCAAAGACATCCCTATGTATGCTTCAACTTCCTATAGGGGAACACTATGGCACAACTTCACAATAATTATTATATTGAACAATTTTTTTTAGCAAATTGGTGATGACCCTGCATAAATTACTTTTTTTGTGATTCTCTCAAATTTACGAAATGCACATCATACAGTTGAAAATTGGCAAGTTCTAATGTCATGATCAAGTTCATCACTCACCTCTATAGAGAAATCTATTTTCTTATCCTCCATACATTTGTTTGCCATAAATGAAATGGTTTCACTACACAATAAATGTATGTTATCAACTTTAGCAATGTTGGTTGCATTATCCATTTCAGAGAAACTGAGGGGTTCAACATGCTCAAATCTAGATGAAGAACAACTAGAATCTAAGATCCTCTTGTGTATTGGCCAATAAGTTATGTTATGTTCAAATTTATGGGTGGAAACATGTCTTGTCAATGGTGCACTTGGACAAATCAAAGAAATTGTATACAAGGATGACAAAAATCCACCTCAACTTCCCTTATTTGTTTTTGTTCAGTTCAAAAATTATATAGGGTTAGTTTGGGATCAAAACAACCCCAAAAATATCTTTATAACCCCATTAAGTCATGGAGTTCATCATCAAATCCTATTAAAAATGGCACGAGCCTTAACAATCCACAAATCACAAGGCCTTACACTTGAAAGGGCAACAATAGACATTAACAACATTGACCGACAAGGGTTGACATTCTCATCAATTTCAAGAGTATGCGAACTTGCAGGTATTTGCATACACCTTGCCTTCACATTCAAAAGATATGCACACATGCAACAAAAACCCATATATTGCTCACCAAAAACAAGAAGAGGAGTGCTTGAATGCACTATCACATCCACACTCTTGAAATGACCACAATAAATAACAAGCTTTCTAAGTATGTTCCTTCCATCCATTCTTTTAACGACTATTATTTAAAGCAACACCTATCACTTTGTGTCTCTTTATAATATGTGTATTTTTAAAAATAATTCAAGTCTCCTTTATTTATTTGATATATATTTGGTGGACTTAAAGAATATTTACATAACTATGTATTTACAATAGTTTTCATTATTTAATCTTAATATAAGTTTTTTTTAAAAAAAGGGGTAAAAACTTTATTGAAACTCAATAAGCAGCATTACAAAGGAAGCAAGAGACCAAGGTCTCTAGGAAAACCCAAAGCCATAGAACAGAAAAAAAATAGTCAACACCATCAACCATCACCATTCCCCTCCCTATCCTTAGCAAGAATTCTCTCAAGATCAAGACGAAGCACCTAAGGAACCAACTCCCACTCCTCAATTCTCCATCCCTCAACACGCTCTGAAGCCCATTTCGCCAAGTAATCAACAACCCTATTCCACTCCCTTGGAATATGAATGAAAGTTACCATCTCCATTAGTGAAATAACCCACAAAATCTATTGCACCACCCTAGCCAACTGCCAGTTGACATCTGCCACTTTCTGCTTAATAAGTAAATTGATCAAGACTTGGAAATTAGATTCACAAATAATCCTTCTCCATCCCAAATTGCGAGCCCTCTCAAAGGCACGAAGAATTACCAACCCTTCCATAAGGTTGATGGTTTGAGCCCCATCATAGATCGAAAAGAGGAAAACCACTGAACCCGAAGAATCCCTACCAATCCCCCCAATACCAGTTGGTCTCGGATTTCCCTTGGAGGATCCATTAGTATTAATCTTTAGAACCCCAGTCGGGGGAAGCTCCCACTTTCCAGACCTGTGAACTCTCTGCTTCATACACCTCCCATGCTTTACACACGTCAAAGCCAAGGACAACCCCTGAATCCCCAATCTCTCCACCACCTCAACATCTCTTTTCTCTAAAGGGAAATCCATCTCACACTTAGCTTCCACCATCTCCTGAACCATGCCCAATATTCTTTGCCAAATTTGCTGCACAAGCTTCTTCTCACCACAAAATATCCTCTGATTTCATTCCAACCAAATCTGCCACATCATGAAGATAGGCCCCACCGACCACATCTCCTGCAAAAAAGAAGCCATAGAAGGAGGCCTACCCAGTCCCTGCCAGAACTCAATCAAGGAGGAAGCATGAACACGGGGACTTTTCCAAACACCCCACCAGAAGTGCCAAAGTTGGAGGGAGAAAGGGCATCGAAAAAACAAATGAGTAGAGTCCTCCTCATTAGCCCCACACAAAACACAAACGAAAGGACCCTAAAAGCCTCTCTTCCGAATACTATCCCAAGTCAAGCACTTATTCTAAGCCAACATCCAAACAAAACAATTACATTTTGGCTAGGAAGACTTGTTCCAGATCTTCTTCCACCACTGAATTTCTTCCCCATCCACCTTGTGGGACAATAACATCCAATATCTAGATGCAACAGTATATTTCCCTTTAGGATTGGGAGACTAGGCAAGCACATCATCATCTTGAAGAGAACTACAACGCCTATTGGAAAGGATACTTTGTAGCTCAGCACACTCTTCCGACATACCCACATCTAGCCACTCCTCAGGAGACTTACATCCGGCCACCTCCAGCTGACCACATGAGGAGAAGGACTTAAAATCGCTCACCTGTGACCAACCAGCCTCAAGAAGTCTCTAGCAAAGGTTCAACAAGTGGGGAAACTGAGAAATGGTGGGGGGAGATCCATCGCAAGAGTTGGACCAGAACTGAACCTTTGACCCCTTCTTACAAATCCAAAATAATCCTTCCTTAATAAGCAATGCCCCATTCTTTAGAGTGCTCCATATCACCGAGCCCCTCCCAACAAGGGGGTAACGAGGTATTTCAGGCTGAGGGATCCCCAAAAAATACTTTTGAAATAGGATCCTGGCCCAACTCTTATCGTGCTCCTTACACCACCGCCAATACAATTTCACTGCCAGAGCCACACCAGTCAAAGCCATCTGTCGCAAACCCAAGCCACCATACTGCTTCGGGTTGTAAACAACCTCACATCTAACCAGACTCCATTTGGAAGAATCCAAGCAGCTAGCCCATAAAAACTATCATGTCACTAAATCTAAGTCCTTAACAAAACCCAAAGGGGCAACCTAGAGCATGCATCTGTAAATGGGCAAAGCCTGCACCATTGATTTGATTAGCTGAACACAACCAGCAAAGGATAACCACCGATGAGTCCAGTGATTAACCTTCACTTGAAATTTATCTAAAATACTTTGCCATGACTCCCTAGGCATTCTTCCCATCAAGATAGGGATACCAAGATAGGTCAAAGGAAGAATCCTGATATGAAACCTCAAATTTTGAGCAATCCTCTGTTGAATGGGGCCCAGAGTGTTGAAGAAGAAAATAGAAGACTTATCCTCATTGATCTGTTGACCCAAGGCAACCAGGTAAACATCCAACACCCTACGAAAATTATAAGCCTTCTGCATTGTAGTTGTACCCATCAAAGCAGTATCATCCACAAACTATAGGTGAGACTACGGTGGTAAATTACCTCCCCACCTCGAACCTTGAATGATACCAGACTCCACTTTTTGTCTAATGAATCACCCCAAACCTTTAGCGAGGAGAATAAACAAGTACAGAGAAAGAGGATCCCCCTGGTGAAGCCCCCTCAAAGCACCGAATGGCTCAGAATGATTCCCATTAATAAGCACAGAGAAGGAGACTGACATAACACAACTCATAACCCGTTGAATCCACTCCTCCACATATCCAAAAGCACCAAGAACCTACTAAAGGAAGGACCATCGAACTCTATCATAGGCCTTCACCATATCCAATTTGATAAACATCGCCTTTTCCTTGGAGCTGGCCATAGAATGAATGGCTTCAGTTGCAATAACAATCCCATCCAGAATTTTCCTACCTACTACAAAACCACTATGTTCTTCAGAAATCAACTCCTCAAGTCCCTTTTTCAACCTGCCAGCAATTAACTTAGAGATGATTTTATAAATTACATTGCAAAGAGAAATGGGCCGAAATTGGCTTAACCTATCTGCTCCCTCACACTTGGGAATAAGAGCAAGAAAAGTAGAGTTTAAGGCCCTTAACATCTGCTTGTTCCTTTGAGATTCTTGAACAACCGCCATAAGGTCAATTTTGATTATATCACAAAACTCTTAGAAAAACTCAATGGGGAAGCCATCAGGACCAGGTGCCTTCCCCTTCTGCATTTGGAATATAGTCCCTTCAAGCTCTTCAAGTGTGATATCACTCATAAGATGTTGGTTCAAATCCCTAGACACAAGATGAGGAATACAAGAAAGAACCTGGGCCTCCTCAGGAGACCCCCCTTGCGAGTCCTCCCTAAAGAGAGAAGCAAAATATTGTCTTACCTCATTTGAAATTTTGGGGAAGGAGGAAAGATGCTCCCCCTATCATTCACAAGACCAGAAATAGAATTCCCATGTCTCCTGGCTTTCACTGAATTGAAGAAAAAAGCAGTATTTTTATCCCCTTCTTGCAGCCACTCTATTTGAGCCTTCTCTTTCCAATACATTTCCTCCCTCAGCTCCCATTCCTCAAGAGTTCTCACAGCTTGTGCCTCAACCTGAAGAAGCTCAGGCGTCACCCCATCCTCCCTTAACCTCCTTGTGATACTATCCAACTCTGCCTAAGCCAACACCTTTGCATGGAAGACATTCCCAAAACATTGAGAGTTCTAGTGCTTAAGCTGATATTTAACATATTGAAGTAGCTTGGAAAAAGTATACATTGTCGGACCATAAGCAGGTCTACCATTCCTCCACCATTTTGCCACATAATCCATCAAAGAAAGGTCACGCAACCACATGAGTTGGAACCTAAAAGAAGGCGTATGTGGCACACAAGTTGAATCAATGGCGAGCTTGATAGGCCAATGATCAGAACCTCTCCAATCCAAGATCTCAGAGCAGGAAAACCACATCCCACCAACCCAATAACAAGACACCAGGAAGCGATCCAATCTTTCAGCAATGCAATAATCCCCAACTCGATGATTGTTCCATGTAAACTGACCATTGCTAGGTTTGATATCAACAAGATTTAAAGAATTGATGCTATCGCGAAGCAACAATGTAGAGGGCTCCAACCTTCCAGTACCACCCCGCTTCTCAGCCAGCTCACAAATAGCGTTGAAATCTTCGACCATAATCCATGGATGGAAAGGAGCCATACTGTGGACAAACTTGATATGGGACCACATAGCTTGCTTACCCCGAAAATCAATAGGAGCATAAATATTAGAAAAGAGAATAACCTCCCCTGTCTCAAAACTAGTAGCAATCATAGACATAGTGGATTTAGAAGACACCCACCAGAGAGGTCGTATTTTCTGTGGATTCCATAAACATGCCACACCCCCAGAAGATCCATGAGCACCAATACATTGACACTCCCCACTCCTCCATAGCCTAGGTGCCAAGCCAAGCATACTCTTAATAAATAACTTAGTCTCCTATAGAAAAATAAATCAGGACCTTGTTTTTGAGCTAAACCATGAACCGCTTTTTGTCGAGGGCTGTTGTTCAAGCCCCTTACATTCCATGAAAGAACAATCATTTCAAGGAGCTCAAAAAATGAGAATCCAGAGTCTTTACCGACCTTGACTCCACCAAGTTCTCGCCTTTCAATTTGATCTTTTCCACACCTTTCTTTCTACCAGGTTTAGAAAATTTCTCTGCCCCACCTTTCTTAATATCCTTTTGCAGGATGCTTAATTTTGGAGGCTTGGACTTCTTAGTTGAATCCAAACCCACATTTTTCCCAGGAAGAGAAGAACCTCACCCACTGATGGAACAACGACCAGGGAAATCAGAACCTCTGAAACCTCTGGTAGCTGAGCAATATCCATGTGCATACCATAATCACCTTGTGGTTCCATAGAAGAATTCAGAACAAGGTCCTCCTGAGCAAAACCCTTAATCCCCTGCTCCAAGTTTAACAAACTTGGGTTCACTTCCTATTGACTAAGATCGTCTAAAGCCTCAAATCTGTTATAAGTACCCTCTTCTTGCCTTTCCTTGAAAGATCTCTTTTGCCCCCTAGTCCTATTTTGGGCCTTGACCAGAACAAAACCATCAATACCAACCTCCACATTAGGATCAATGCCCTTCCCCTTATCTACCCCGGGAAGGTTGCAAGAAGGCTATGAGGGCTGGGGCTCCACAGGCTTATATCTTGGACATTTCCTTAGCAGATGGCCATATTCATGACATAGCCAACAGTGGAAAGGAAGGGTCTCGTAGTCCAATTGCTGCACCCAAGAATAAGAACCTGCACACATATCTATTGCATCGAGCAGAGGCCTACTTAGGTTAATTTCAACACAAATGCATGCAAAAGTCATTACCTTTTTACCCAAGGTCTGTGATGAAGTTCCAACTGGTTTTCCAAGTAGTGAGGCTAGCAAGTGCAACACATCCTCCTGATAGCATTCCACCGAGAGCTGAGGTAAATGAACCCACACCGGGACGTGATTTGGAAGATCCTCAGTAGGGTTAAATACTGCATGCCATGGCTTGATAAACAACCCACCTTATTATGAAAATAAGGTCCTCCTTTAAAAACCTTGTTGCGATAAGCAATGCAGTTAAAAGTAACCATGAAGTAATTGTTAGCCAATAACATTATCTCCATTTCTCCCTCCGGCTCCCAAGTTCTCTAAGCCCAAAGTTCCAAAAACTATAATGAAACCCTCATCCCCAAAAATTTACAATATAAGGAATGATGTGAATAATATTCAATATCTTCAGCAATCATCTTAGACGAAACTACAAATTTTGGTCTCTCCTTGCAATGCTCTAGGCAGCTGTTAATCTTTGTGATCCGTGAACTAGTGGACTGCCCCGCACCATCAATCCCAGAATCTGATACAAATAAATTGTTATTATATGTCGACATCCCTTGCTTTGGGGACTTCGAGCCAATTGCTACTCAGAAGTTCAAATCTGGAGTAACCCCAAAAGCCTCACCCTTAGATAAGGCCATTGAGCCCTAGGCAGATAAACAAACCCCAAAAGGAAATGAGGGGTCGAATCCCACTCCACTTCCTCCTCCCATTCTCCGCAAAAACTAACCACGCCAACCCTCCCACACCAGCACCAAACAGGGAGAATGAACAACAACTCCAAAAGGAACCAAATACGGGCTCCTTCCCGCCTCCACACACAAGGAAGATTGCTCCAAACACACACAAATCCAAGACTTAGAGCGCATCCAAATGCCCAGACGCGCGGAATCCCAACCCTGAGCGCACCAAAAAACTCAAGAATTGTAACTCGTGCTAGCCGACCACCCCAAACAACAATCACACCACAGAGAAGAGAAGACCACCCCCGAAAACATCAAAGGCCCCCAACCTAGACCGCATAGGAACAACGAGAAACAATCACGAGCTAGGGCGTGGGTGCCCTAGCTCAGCCCTCGCAGGAGTAGATGTGAGCCATCCAATCTTAATATAAGTTTTTAATCTATAAGATAAGTGTTCATTATTTCGCTTCTTTTTTATAAGCTCAACTTCTACAACATGATTGCCAATATTGGCATGGTGTGATGGTTTATAGGTGGCATTGTTGTTCCTGCCACCAAGGTTCAAACCCTGTTGGGGTGTTATTATTGAATGGTTGTATCCGGTTCATAGCTTCGGTCAAAAGCGTTTACCCCTTGAATAAAAATAAAACTTCTACAACATGATAATAACTTTGATTCACTATACAAATCTATTATTACTTACTTCCAAAATTGTATACTTTACAAATTTGACTTTTGTAAAAAAGGGGAAAAGATACATTTCCATAATATTCTCTTTATGCAGTATATTTCAGACTATTTTCCTTACTTCCAACTTGCACAAATTTGACATTAATATCTACAATATTATGATCAATGCACGAGTTGTTATATTTCCACAAAAAAATGTCAATAATATCTCTATCATTTGTTCTTCATTTTCAGTTAAATGATACACACACACATATACATACATACATACATATATACATATATACACACACACACACACACACACACATTCATATACATACATATATATTTGTCCATTATATATATACATATTTAAATTAGTTTCTTTAATATAAAAAATTTGATTTGTCCATTCTTCATTCAATAGGTTCATTTGCAATATCATAAGCACATATATACAAAAAAAATATATATTCAATTTTATGTAAAAAAATGTAACATTTTATACTTTACTTTTATAATATATTAACTTAATGTTTTGAATGTATACTCAATATTATTCAATTTAAAATATTATAATAAAATATATATCATCATTAATAAACACTTCTATTCCATCTTCCTATACAAAATAAACAATTATTTTGAATTGCTTTTCTTGTCAGTTCCAAGCATTCCACAATTACATTCTACTATAGTTAACATGAAACACTAAACTCTGTCCATACAAATTCTAACTTAACAAAACAACCATCAACGATTGCTAGTTTACATGATCTATCATTTACTCAATTTATTTGCTTTATTCTATTTAAGAATGTGCATGCATATTATAAATTTATATGGATAGAATAAGTTGATATTTTAGAATGACATGTAAAGATAATTAATCAATTGTTTTCCTAATTAATTAATTATATATGCACAAGTTTTTTATTTATGGAATGCATGAGAGGATAATTAATCAATTAATAATATAATTAATTAGTTATGTATTCATGAAGTTATTTATGGGATGTATGAGATGATAATTAATCAACTATTTTTATAATTAATTAATTATGTGTGCATGAGCTTAGAAATGGATTAATTAATATTAATTAATTAATTAATTGAGAGGATAATGTTAGAAAATAATTGATAAAAAAAGAAATTAATTAACTAATCATAGTAATTAATTAGTGTTGATGATGTTTTCTGCACAACAACAACTCATACATAATATAATATCCTATCTCTCTTGAAAGGTAAATCTCTATCAACAAGCCTTAAGAGATAACCCCAAGGTCTCTAATGTCAGGTCTTGACAATTCATAAACAACTCAGTGATAAATATGAAAATGCTGGTAATCACAAAGGGACCTTACTACAAGCAAAGACTGAATCTTGAACTTATAAGATCTAGCAATATAATGATACTTCAATCCTAAATCTAACTCAAATGATAAAGAAATAACAAAAGATTAGGGTTTTAGAGAGATTCCTAAATTTAACTACTCCTAAGATTAACAATGCAAATGATGAAATACTTGAAATGGACCAATCCCTCATAAACTAATTCCTGCTTGACCAAGATAAATCTACAATCTCACAGAAACAGTGCAATCTTCTAAGGTATTAAAATTTTCAGATCATGAACATTCATCCAAGACAACCCAATTGCAATTGAAATGAATAAACTTCACAATTGAACTAAGCACAATGAATATAAAGGTCTAGACTAACTTTGCAAAGCAACTAGCAATCAACTAGCTGCAAAAAGTATGGACCAGGGATTGCTGCAAATACTTCAAGCATCGAATCATAAACACCATTGAATCAGATCTAAATCTAAATCTAACATATATCTAATAACCTTGAGCAATTTGAAACATAGAATCATAAGAACCATGCAAGATAAGTCAACACAAAAGAGATCACCAGAAAATCACAATGTCTTCAATTGTATTGAATCACCAAATTTCAACAACAATTCCAATGTTCTGTTATAGCACTTGCTCATAAATTGACTAACTTCTACCTTTGCTCTACTACCTAATTCACTCTTTTCTATTCTATATGCTCTATTCTATCTACCTCTTACAAATGAGGCAAAATGTCCAATTTATAGGAATCTCCAAAGCATGTTGGCCTAGCAAGGGTTTTACAATAATAAAATAGCCACAAACAAGTCGGCCCAACTAATGTTTACAATAATAAATGACCATAAAATAGGTCGGCCCAAGGAGAATTCAAAATAAAACAAATTAGCATTTAATGCTTGAACTCAATCCAGGTCGCCCTGGGATCTTCAATATAATTCAAACCAATGCACAAGTTTCAACACAACCCTATATTAACTGCTTCCTTCCATTCTCATCCTGAGCGCACCTCACCAAGTCGGCCAAGGGTGGAGTAACTTGAATTTCTTTTAATTGAATTAATTTCATCTCCAGAATTTCCTTGACGACCAAGATTGAATTCAGCTTGCACTCAACAAAAACCACCATTAATATCTATTATAACATGAAAGATCAAGATCAACCCATCACAAATAACATATTCAAAATTCAAATAAATCCAAGCAAAGATCAAAATCCTGTGAAATATCGTAAATGCATAATTTCTACACAGTTTAGGATTTTCACCCCTTTGCGAAATCCAAGCCAGAAGATTTTCGGGAAAATCTGGACAAGGTGGATTTTAGCGAAAACAAACAATAGTCAATAAATTCTGGAAAATGTAGAGACAACGGGAATTTCAGGAAAATCCGGAGGGAGCAAAAATTCGTGAAGCAGAGAAAACTCCAGATTTTCAACGCAGAGGACAAAGAAAAACGGGGAAATCTGCTAGCATAGGAAAATCCCGAAGCTGAGGGAAAACCCAGATTTTGACGTTCTCCAATGATCTTGCGCAAATTGATCGAAGACCACAAATTTGAGGACCCAGGCTCAAATGCATCAACATTCATAAAATGACAGACCAAAACCAAAACCAAGAATTCGACAAGGAGATGGAATTTCGGGAAAATCCGGTCCATGCGCGAGGTGAGAAGATTTTCGGAAAATAGTGAGCTGCCGGGCCTTAAGTGAAATCCAGGAAAATCCGGACAGGGCGAAAAATCCCGAAACAAAGCAAAAACCCAGATTTTGCCCAGAACTTAAGATTTTCAAAGTGTAACCTTGGGAAAACACTTGGGCAAGCAAGATAAACACTTTAAGCTCATGCCAAGGCAACACAAATCCTCAAAATCAAAGGGGAAAAGCAACAAGAGAGAAAGCAAAAGAGGGTCCCTGCTTTCAGTGGGGCATGTGTGCGAAAACTGCACAACAATTAGCTAAGGGAATGTGATGATTTGTTGAATTAATTTGATTAGAATTGAGTAGGAATGAACTGATGTATATAATTGTTGATAGAAGACAACACAATTCAGATGTCTACATAATGATTCAAAGATCAAAATGAATGATGTGATCATCCAAATCCAAACACATCATCAATATTTGAGGTTCAAAAATTTATAATTATAGATAAGAATAAATAAAATTCTCAATGAAGTATGAAATAATATTTAATTAACTTACACATTTATAGTTAATACCCTTAAAATAAAATGACGACAAGTGACATTTTAGTCTTTGATAGTAGGAAAATTCTAGATTGTCACCATCTTTATGTAGACACTCACCAACACACTTCTCACCAACACTTTAGTCTTTGATAGTGAAGGGCCCCACTATATAAGATAGAGTTTATCTTAGATTAGCTAGTTCATTCCTATAGTTTTGAATATTCAATATTTAGAAATGACTTATTGACTAAATATTTTTTATAGATGAAGCTTAATATTATATAATTGAAAATGATTCTAACAACTTGTTAATCATATAAAATACCATTTAAAACGTGTCGTAATAATTAAATTCATAATTATCACTTAATTACTTTACTTATTTAACTATCCGAAATTTAATTAAATTTACATACTACACTTTATATTAATCTCATTTATTCTAAGACAAAATAATATCAACTTCGAGAATCCTTCTAATTAATTTTTATTCTACATGAATTTTTGTCGATCTCCCATTGACCTAGCTCTACCATATTATAATGTTAGTATATATCCTTTTTGGTACATTCATATAATTAAGATTTTTCTTATTATAAAGTGAAAACAATAGTAAAAAATTCTAATAAAAATTGAAAAATCTAAACAAAGACAATTGACTTTAGCCAATAATAAAATATTAAAAACATATAAGTCAAAATAATAGTAAATAATTCCTAATTAAAAAAAAATCACTGGATGGAAATAACATTAAAATATCTCATTACACAATTGGAAAAAAAATATTAATTATAATGGAATATAGAAGGCAGTAGGTGTGTAGTCCCCATACACATCTTTAATCAAAATCAAAAACAAAGTATAACTACCATTTTTTTGTTAGACTGAGATACATCAGCAAATAGAAATTTCAACACTCCATCTTCAAACTCGGAGCTGTCCCTTTTAAATATGGTTGTGATTACTAACAATTAAAATATAAAATGTGCCTTAGAAGCTCCACCACAACAATGGTTCATATCCACTCCTGTAAATACCCCACAACTTACGTCAATGTGGTGTAGTTCCAACGTCATGCTTCCGATCTGGCCTCATTTTGTATAATTGTGTATATACTGGCATGTAGACAACTGTGTGTATGTGTCACACTCCAGGACACTAGCCCATATCTAAAACAAAAAAACGGCGTATATAATACCAATACTATGTATACAGCTGTGTGTATATGTCGTATCCAAGTCAGAAAAACACATACTTAAACATAAACAATCATGGTTAGGAAAATTATTACAGTTCTCAAACTATAATACTTTACTAGTGCACAATCGTTTCTTATTGAAAAATATGAGCTTTCAAGAAAGTGGGTCGATCGAAATGAGTTGAAATGTGAAGTTTTGTTTGAGAGTGATATCTCAAACAGTCCCTCCCAAACGGATAAGCACACATTTGAGGGTCACACGGTGCTTTGGTACAGACCCACAGCAAATCTATGCAGCGGCTGCAGCAGCAGGAGACGAGGCGGCAGCAGGAGCGGATAAGCACACATTTGAGGGTCACGCGGTGTTTTGGTACAGAGCCACAACAAATCTATTGGAGCGGCTGCAGCAGCAGAGAATCATGAAAAAGTGCAAGGAAAATGACGGCGACGGTAAGGTTTCAGACACTACTATCATTCCTGGATTACCCAATGAAATTGCATTGGATTGTTTGGCTAGAATTCCCAGATTGATGCATCAGAAACTGACAAGAGTCTCCAGGTCATGGAAAACCCTACTCACATCCAACACTCTTAATTGGAATGCATCACCTGGACTACCCACAAACTATGTTTATGTAAATTTGTTGTTCTCAATTGGGGACCAGAGATTTTTTGCATGGAACCTAGAGGACAGGGCTTGCTTGCCTCTGCCCTCCTTTCCGACAAATCTGACCTGTGCCAAGTTCGTTGTAAACAGAGGGAAGCTTTTCTCCATTGGGGGTTTGATTAACTCTGCCAACTCAGCTGATGTGTGGGCATATGACCCCTGTGTCAATGAGTGGGAGTCTGTCGCATCCTTAAAACTTGCAAGGTATGAGCCTGCAGTTGTTAGTATTGCGGGGAAGATTTATGTAATGGGTGGTGGGGTGGGAGGGGATTTGTCAGATTGGGCAGAGGTCTATGATCCCGAAGTGGGTACGTGGTCTTCTCTGTCGATTCCTTGTTGGGACTTTTTTGGAGATGTGTTTTGTAGGGACAGCGCTGTGGTGAATGGGAAACTTTATGGGATGTGTTATGGGGGGTTGGGATTTATCTTTGATCCTATTTCATCATCTATCACTATAGTCAGTAATGAGGCTTATGAGACGAGCCCTTGTGATGACATCCATACACTGTTTTCGACATGGAATAAACTAAACCAGAAAACAGCAGTAGTGAAAGGGATTCTTTTCGCTTACTTTGAGGGCAAGATCAGGGGCTATGATTTTGATCACAATAGTTGGCTTCCCTTGCAAGGCACTGGAAAGCGTCTCCGAAATGGGATGTCCAAGGCTTCTTTGGTTAATGTAGAGGACAAGCTTTGCGTGATCCGTAAAAATGCAAATACAATTATATTTGCTTGCTTGGATATTCTTAAGATCCCTGGCATTCTGCGCTGCAATGTCCTGTGGTGTCACTCAGAGGCTTCTTCTGGCAGACCGTGGAGTATTGATGCATGTGTTTCTCTTGCCGAGTCAGGTTCTTGAGGTGAGTGGGTAGTCTTAGAATTTATATAGTTTGTCACACATATCCTTGTAATAAATAACTAGATTGTATGGTTATTTTCTTGTAATTGTTCTTCACTTTCTTCTTGAAACTTAATTACATATATTTTGCTATGCATTCCTAACACTTCCACGTGTCTTTCCTTTGGTTGCAAAACTCTAGTTAGCAGTGCTTCTATATTTACATTTGAGTCAGAATTGAAATACATAAATAAGTGAAACTTGAACGAGTTGTGTCAGAAAATAAATATAATCAAGAGAAAATGGACATTGGTCTTTTTAAGCAAGGAACTACCAAACATGTTCTGCAAGGTCTGAGAAAGAGGGGTGTTTTTAATCATCAGCAACATTGCATCATTGCTTTCGATTGGAAGTCCAAAAATAGTAGATGCTCTTTCCAAAAGCTGATTAATACCAAAGAAAATACATTAGTTAACATTCAGGACACTTAAGTTTAATTGCAGTTTGCATGAAGACAAATAATGTAGTTGTCTCAGCTGAAAAGATAATGATACACTTTATCCAGGATTAATTATTGGATACCTGTTACGATACTTTTACTAAGTGCACTTTATGTTGCTTGGAATATGGTTTTTACTGTCCAGTAATTGTTTTGTTTCCCGCCATTATATCTCTTTGAAATGTTCTAATAGTGCTAAAACCTATTTATCCTTTATGCGTGTTATATTATGTTAATCTTGTAAATATGATATGGTTTCATTGTCATTAAAGTTCACAATTTTCAACACACAAGAAGTTGTATGAAATTTTGTTTAAAATAATCACTTTAACTATAGTATACAATTCCTACTGTATAATAATTAATACTGTGCATCTTATAACTTATAAGCAACTGCTGAAGTGTATTGAAAATTTTGACTACAAAAAGAGTCAACTCTTGCTAGAAACTCACTTTAGCATATTGCGTCAAGAGATTCAATGCTTCCACAATCCTCTATATAATTGTATTTGGCCATTTTTTATTGTTTGAAAATTGAATCTAAAAGCATAATAAAGATATTTCTGAAGGATGCATGGCCTAATTATGAATGGTAATATATCCTTTATTAGAAAATGTTATCAAATCAAATGTTTTCTAAGCCTTATTTTTTTAATTGTACTTTTGTTCATAGAAGAGCTAGGAACCATGTGTGGAAGGAAATATTTTTAAAATTATATATGGTACCATACCTGTGTTCCACTTTGAATGGTTATAGAATAGAGTTCCAACGACAAATTATTCTTTTTGTGTTTCTACTTTGCTGCTATACTATATTTAGAACATTTGTTCATGAACACAACTTTTCCTCTTATAATTTGTATTATACTCTAATGATGTTGATTAGATCTTGCGATATATGGCTTTGTTGTTATTTTCTATTTAGGATAATACTGGATAAGACTAATGTTTATTGGGCAAAGATTACATTGTGGTCAATGTAGAATTCTTAATGAAATCATTTGCTACACCTGGATATGTTTGTATCATCTAGAGATTGATCTGGGAACGAGTTGCTTTGTTATTGTTTGCACGCATATAATTTGGAAACTTGTCTATCTCAAAACAGAACCTTGAGAGTTGGCTTGTCTGGAGCAGAGCATCCACAACAGGTGAAGACTGCCTTGCTGTAACAGATATTTTTGAGGAACCTACCATTCTGTTGCCTGGCTATTGTAATATGTTGATCATATATCTTCCAACTGTTTTGACCAGATTATCGTTTGAAATTCACTTCAGTGATGATCTAATAACTGTCTTTTCCTTTTTATAACAAATATTTTAATTCTAACATTTGAGGTTAGAGTACACCATCCTATTGTGAATAACTAAGTTGTAATGTAGAACTAGGGATGACAGATTCTACCCTATGTCAAAAATGGTAGGCACCTTGCATGTTCTTGTTAAATAACAGAGCTGTATCACGCATGGAAAACTGTGAATTTCCTAGACAAATAATGGAGGCAGTAAAACCAAAGAGCTTGGCTATTGGGTGTAATGGCATAATTTTGTTATTGCTTAATATTTACCAAGATATAGGCATGGTAATCTCTTCATTATTTGGGATTGGCCTCTTTTGCCTGTGGGCTTTCCCACCAACCACTAATCACCCCTTTCCCCTTTATATAGTAGGAGAGTGATTGAGAGGGAGAGGACTGACACCAACTGACTGAACTAAGTGATCAACCCTACCTAGTTATATCTGGTAGGGACTGAGTTAGCCAATCCAAATAAATGACCTGCCTCCCTGGTCACCACTGGCTCTAGCTGGGCGCATGGCCTCTGACTGGTGTCTTTATGAGAGAAATGAGAGTGTCTCTTGCCCATAACATAATATTGATTGAGTGCTGAGAACCAGGACCGGCTGATTGATACATGATACATATATCACTGCAAAAGTTACAGAAGAACAGTTTGCTGTCTTCCTTATTTGGGACTGGTCTCTTTTTGCCTGTCACTGCAAATGTTACAGAAAGACTGTTTATTGCCTTCCTTATTTGGGACTGGCCTCTTTTGCCTGTCACTGCAAATGTTACAGAGAGACAGTTTATTTTCTGAAACTGAAATTTCAGACATAATTCAACAAGTGCATTTAATCGATCAATGCTACTTGTGAACATAAAACTCCTTTTTCCATTTGGCCGCTCACTTTTGTTATATAGGTTACATCAAAATTTTACTAAATTTGTATATTGCTTTCTTTCCAAATGTTGCTGCAACTTAGTATGGCATCAGTTTGTAGACATTTGACACCTGTTTAAATTTGAGAGAAGGCTGGATCCACTTGTTTTTGACATTTTTATGGCTTTGGTCAAATTGTTGAACTTCTCAAAGTTGCAGATCTCCGTGCTTATAATAGTAATAAAAAAATATGCTGTTGAAGTGAGTCGACACTGGACAGGCAAATTGTTCTTCTGTCATTTTGCAGCCCGAGTTTAATAGTCTGACCACCACTAATCTAATATGGACCCTTTTTGTCAATGTCTGCCTCAGGTAGTGGGATCAATTGTGAATTGTTTTGGTATTATCTCAAGGCTCCATTCAGACCAGTTTTTTGGTCTGTTAGTGGTCTAGGAGGATCTGGCACTTTATTCATCTCGCAGCACAATTGCATGGCTTCACCAAATTAGCCTCTTCTTTCAATTGAAATCCAAAGGAAGGAGAAATAATGTTTTATTCTCAGATGTGGATTAATGGGCAACCTGTAATTTTATTGTTGCCATTGGGAATTAAATGAATCTGATTTTTTTTAAGTAGTTAAAGACTGAACCTGCCATTTACACCTCACCCACAACCATACACAATTGGATGGTTTAGCTCAGGTTTAGAGAAGTCGTGATGTACAAAATCAAGCCTTGTCAGGATACAATTTCTTATGATATAGTGCTATTAGAGGTATATGCAGTTTTACTTCAGTGACCATATCCTTTCCAATGCCATGCAATCTATGAAGCAAATTTTTGGGATGTTGTCATAGATGTTGGAGGGAACAGATGGAGCGCAGGAGAAGTAGTTCCTAAGCTTTAGTGCCAAGCAATGCAATAATCTAGTGAGTTCTAGAAGAGTTTTGTGCTCTTGATGGTGAGATCTAAACGTAAGAAAAAAACAGCCTTGCAGTACAAGCTGATACTTAACCTCTTTCAGTGAAAAAAACTATTTGACCCATGTGCTGGAGGAACAAAAGAGTCTTTTCTAGTGCCCAATCAGAGTGTCCAAGCAGTGTGAGGTAAGGCGTACTATTTCTTTGATATATGACAATCTCTTCCTAATGCTTCACTATATAGTTGTTCATTTTTAGAGAATGGAGAGGTCAAATGGTAGATCCCTGTACTTGTGGATAAAGGACACATCAGTGCTGTCTTTTTGCCTCGCAGCAGCCTAATTGTGTTAGTAGCAAAGAAGGACGGCACATGGAGCTTGTGCATCTTAGCTACAAAGCCTTGAACAAGGGCACCATAAAGTACCATTATCCTCTTCCTCGGATAGAAAACCTATTGGACCAGTTTTGTTGTGCCTAGTTTTCACGAAGATAGATCTCTAGTCAGGCTATTGTGAAATTTGTGTTGAACCCTTAGATGTTTGACTTAAAAGTTAAAACTAAAAAATAGCCATATTTGAATGAAATATACAAAATTCAATACAGAAGACTGCTGATAATTGATAATTCAATGTCAAGTGATAAAGATAAATTAAACAGGTTTCTTAATGCTTAGGAAATTAATTTTAGGTTTAGTTTAGAATTTTTTTTTCTAATTTTCTGTTCAAAAAATTGTTTTGTTTGTTTGGTTGGGGGTGTGGGGTACTCTAGTATGACCTCAGTGTGGATCCAGCTGGGGTCTGTCCTGGGCAAACCTGGGCTGGATCCACAGTCCAGGGCCATGGCCAGGGCATTCATGGACATGACCCATTCCGAGTACAGACCTAAGATGAGTACTTCCTGTTTACCGGGCAGACCTGGTAACATAGCTTAGAGCATGTAGAGGGAAATGGAAGTGATACCTTATAGTCTCATGATGCAAGTTGAACACATTGGGGATGGTCATAACAAGCAATTTCATAGCCATTACAAAGTACTAAGAATTTATGTTGATATTTTAAATTGGTTGTAAAGTAATAACATAGCTTAGCACGTGTAGAGGGTAATGGAAGTGATACCTTATAGTTTCACAATGCTAGTTGAACACACTAAGGATGATCATGACAAGCAATTTCATAGCCACGTTGACTTTGATTTCTTTTGGAGCTGCTAAGTTTTCCAATAGCTTTGCAATATCAGCCTAAGATTGATCAATATGCTACAATATCAGTGAGTTTGATGAGGTTTCTCTGAACAAGTGGCTTCATCGATCTGATCTATAGTTACTAGAAGACAGAGATGGAAAGGGCAATGGGAGATGGGGACCAGGGATGAGTTTGTCAATTTAAAAAAAATAGAATATAGGGGTTCAGGGACACATCAAAATATGATTTATATACATTTCAGAAAAATAAAAACACCATAAGTTTTGTGAATGAAAATAATTGTAATGTCCCCTAGTTTAACAACCCTCTGAAAAACAGAAACATCAAATTAAGACATGTAATGGATTTTACTGACCATCATTTTATTTAAGTAAAGTGCTTTGAATCCTATATATATATAAATGAGATAACAATTGTGCATATAATTCAATGTTTAGTTCCTTTCATCTTTAACAAATAAATATATTATCATCTAGGGTATTACTATTATGATCATGAAAGACTGTTTACTTCCGATGGAATAGACCTTCGCCTCATTCCTCTCCCTAACCTTGTGGGATGGTAGATTTACTATGCCAAGGGCGCGTGCACCATGTCGAGTTGGACACCCTCAAGGATTGGTTACCCGTCTTGGGCTCTGTCCAACATTGGGTGGATTTACCCGCCTTTCCCTTCCACACACTCCCTATCCTCATCGAGCGTTACAAAAGAGATTTTGGTCGAAGTCTATTCACGGAGTAGTACAACCATCATCACTCAAAGACACATTCATTATTGTAAACTATATCATTGTGTTTAATAAATGATAAATCTGCATATTTTAGATTTGTCTAGTAACTTAGTGAATTGACATTTGTTTATTACATTTCACATTTAGTAAGTATATGCTGTTTATACAGTTGATCACAAAGTATGGCCATTAGTTTGATACAGTACGAGTTAGGGATTATGCTAGATTCTGATTATGAAGTTTCACTTCATTTCTATCCTTAACAGTTGGGTGGGTTTATCTGGTTGATTTCTACACAGTCAGGAATCTCATAAAGCCTTCATATGTAATCTTACATCTACCAGTACCCTGTGAGAATGATTCAGATCTGTTTATTTAACTACACATAGTTCCCTGTAGGAAACCCGCCTATTAACAGCAATTATAATTTAACGTTCATGGGAGTTTACTTACCTCTGTTCTTGCCACACGGCTGAGGCTTCCAGACTTATATGATCTACTGATCTGTTCTTCTTCCACGTGATCCTTATTTGAATATTTATCAATCATAAATATATTTAAATATAATTGTGCACATAATATATTTAAACATATTTATATAACATCAGCCATACTATATTAAATATATTTATTAATGATCTGCTGTATTAAATGCCTCATTTACTTGCCAATCATCAACACTAAGTTCATAATGTATTGAACAGATTTCATTTCCTAAATTTATACTCATTCATTACTTCTTATTCGATTTTATGGAAAAGACATGTACCTCTTATTGCCTGATCTGTCTACAGACTGTCTACCTTTCCATTAATAGATTGATGGTATGAATATAAACAATAACGAATCACAGATTGTTAGGACTTGAAATACCTGTCTGAATGGTTCACTGTTTCTTGCCCAGATTATATATGTCTTACTGTACGTGCATAGCAGCCTGTGCCTCTTTCTTATATGCCTTCTTCCGTCTCCTATTCATGTGATGCACCAAATAGCCAAAGCCACCAAGCGGCACTCATGACAAGCCCGTCTAAAATGTATATATCTGCTAACCATCCTCTTATTTCTCCATCATAAACTTCTTTGTACCTACATGGATTGTTCTCTTAATTCTCCGTTCTATCTATTCTATTCCCTATTGCTATACTCAGACAATATTTTCCAGCCTTCTTGTTCTCCTTAATTCTACTACCTCTGCCATATGAGTGTAGATTCCTTCATTATTATCAATAGTTCGATCTGCACATTTATATCTTACCGATTCTATATTTCTCCTGTTCTTCCCTTTTGATTGGAATTATTGAATGAATGTGCTGATCCAATTGGTCACTTATTTATGCTAACTGAAAATATTTATAAACCTGAAACTATAGCTTATGATTTTTTAATTTATAAAGTTTTTATACTATCTGGATCGCTGCTCCCTCCCTTTCTTTTTCCTTAAATTTACATTCCTTATATATCCCTTTTTATTCCCAAGAGAGGTGTCTTCTCTAAGAGAGGATGACTTTATGAGAAGGGATCTATTCGTATGCACCTTTTCATAAAGTAATAATAATAGTCCGTGCATAATACAATCGCTGCTGGAGATTATCTTTTGTTTTGTATTTATTTATATTTGTTATTGTATGTTTATTGTTTTATATTTTATATTATATGTTTCTTAATATATTTGTTTTGATTTTAATTTTATCTTTACTATACTTTTATTTTAAAATATACTAATAGTAGACTTGCCAATATTACTTTATTTATAATGCTTATTTTAATCATAATAATTATAATTGTATAATAGTAATAATATTATTATTTTAATAATAATAATTATAATTTTATTATTATAATGATTGTTTCATACTTATCTTTTATTATAATTCACCTGATGATCACTATAATAGTATTTAAATTGCTAATATTGCCATATATTCTTGATATTCATTTTATTAGTATTTCAATATTCTATATTCGGGTATTACAATTTTGGGGGACATGACAATAATAAAATTGAAATGATCCATAAACATGTAAAAATACATGCACAGTGCATACTTATTTTAGAGGACATTACATGAAAGTCCAAGAGATTTTAGAAAATAGGCTGATTCAAGAGCTCTTAAGTAAGATCAATATGGTTACTGGAGAAATAGCTCTATTCCATAGTTCAGGAATCATGTACCTGGGAATGCCCAAAACAATTATTGCTCTTGCACTTCATCGTACATGTTAATCCTACTTGACCTGTATTGTCTGTAGTGGTTGAATAATCTTGAAGGCCTTTTTGCAGAAGCTGATAGTTATAGACAATTCCTTTTTAAACAGGAGCTGAAGCTGATAGTTATAGACATCACCTTTCAATATCAACTTGTATAATAGAAATCAAAGCTGTAATGCTATACATTGCCAACAGGAGCAAATACTAACAACTTGAGGCTATAGCAGCTATTCTACCTATACAAGAGCAGTTTAAAACATATACAATGCTCATTTACTCTTTATTACCAGAAATGCAAAAAGAACTCATAATATTACTCCTCCTTTACACAAGACATGTGTTCCCTTCCTAGTGTAGCTTCTTCTCTCTCCTCAATAAACTCCGCTACCCAACCAGCTGCATCAATAGCACCATCTAAATCATGGTTCCCTTGGTGAGCCTTGGCCAGAGAGGGAAAGTGGATGCAAAAATACAGTTTTTTTTATGACATGCCCTATGGACCAAGCCACCATAGAAGCTACCTACCTCCGCCCGGTCTCAAGGAAATAAAATGAAATCTCAAGATGAAAGATTGGGCTATGATAATATTTTAAAGGATTATGCTGATAGTCGTGGTTCTTAACTTCATGTTAACCTTAGGCTTAGCAATATCCTATATCATTAACATTTTGTTCTTAAAGGTTTTACTTAGAAGGCATTGATTGTGGTTTGCATATGTAAGTAATTGCAACCAATTAGCAGTGCTATGTGTACATCTTTATGGCTTTGGCCTCAGTTTAATATAAAATTATAAATGCTTTTTCACTTACCAACAAAAAAGGGCCTACTTGTTAGAAGATTTCAGTTCTCAAAGGAATATGGTGTTTGGACATGCTTGGCAGAACGCAGGCATAAGGCATTCAGAAGATGCATGTCCTCCTATATGTATGCATTTATGGTATTTTAAAAGGAGTCATCATTGCACCCAAACTTCAAGGAGCCATATGTGTCTTTTAGCCCATGGATGGTACGATATTTTGTGAAGCATGTATCTGTGAACCTGATTCCCAATGGGGATTGGAAAATGAATTTCCATTGGTGTGAACTTTGAACCATGAGTATTTTCCTCAATGAAAGGCTTGTTGTTCTTTGTGTCCTACTTACTAACATTCTTGGTTTCCTTTGGTGTGATTTATGTAACTTTGGAATGTTGAGAAGATGGATTGCATGATGACCTTACAACAACATTTTTTTGTCTGTGGGAAGTCCATTTCTTCAAAACTAGTAGCTTAAAGCAACTTGGCTCTGCTTTGTAGAAAATTTTGAACCACTCATGCATTCATTTAAATTTATGGGAGAACTCAGTGAGGCTATTGATTGAACAATAATAGGAGCAAAGGAATGAATGAGGCATAATAGACAAGGTGCCCCAAAAATCTTTTTGATTCTTGTAGTTTAGTTGGAAGGCATGCACATATGAATGGAGAAATTTTGGATAAATTCATGAAGTATAAAAAATTTAAAAATGTGATCTAAGAGATGACCTTGGATACAAAAACTGACATACAGTTTTTGTTTTTTAAAATATGGTTATGCATACAACAAGTAGTGTTTGCTAAATTTTGGAAATTCATGCGCATGAAGTTCAATAAATTGAGTAATGAAAGAACTCAAAGTAGTACTGATGGCTTCCTAAACAACATCTAAAATACTATAATGAACCAAGTGACAATACCTGAAAGAGCAAGGAAAATTTGTAATATCTTTATGTTCAAACCAAAGTTACTAGTTTAGGTTTGAGTTCGAGGGTTCTGTATGTCGAATTGGAAAATTTTGGTTTCAGTGTGCGTTTGATTTGGGTTCATCCATACAAATACACATAAAAATCATAAATATATACATATTTGCAGCATAAACATAGGAGTTAAGTTTAGAATACCACATAGCATCATATAATAAACAAAACTACCATAAATATTGAAAGTACTACTTCTATGTCAATTTGTCAAACTCAAATGGCATGATAGATATTCATTGTTCAATATTAAAATAATAATATTGGCAATAGTGTCATATGGTTCTTCATCATCATCAACATTGACATTAGATGATGTAGGTAGATTAGAAGAATCACAAGTAGTGCCATAGCCACTCTCACTAAAAGCATGTTGGCTATTTGACTCCTCAACAAATGAAGTATGTTGAGGAGTGGAAGCATCCAAGTTAGTATGCTCTAGCTCTATATCCTACAATTTTGTTTTCCCTTGCTTGTAGTCATTGTGGTTGTGCAAAACAAGTTGCAAATTAGAATGCATGAACACTAAGTCCTTTGCCTTTTTCGAGTGCAATTGGTTGCAATTTATTGAGTGGATGGAGTATGTTCTTTGATTCCGCTTATGTGTAGATGAATTGACAACTTATTGAGGTAAAGTTTGAGAGCTAGAGTTATAAATGAAACATCAAATTAAAAAATGTATTAGTTTTTTAAAAACTTGTGATAGAATTTCAATCGCAAGAGGTTGCAGGTGTTGAAATGCTTGCCCATGGTTGTATTGCTGATTATGAGCATCCTTTTTAAACTTGTCACAGAGAGCAAAAATACTTAGACCATTTGAGTGTACAAAACCAGCAAACTTCGTCATGACTGAAGACTAGGTCTCCAAATTAGGATCAATGATGAGTCTAGCAAATGCCTATTTGTGCCCTTTGCTAACTTCCAAATCTTTGTATGGTGCACCATGCAACTCTTTTCAACAAAGTAAGGATCTCAATACTGTAATATTTTGGAGTCAATGCAAATGTAGAATGTAGTGGGGAGGTCATTTTGTTTCATTACTCAGCAATAATTGCTTGCACTTTTGAAGAAAGTTTCTTTAGGATCTTGTTTTTTCTCATTTATGATGGTTTTCATCTTCTTATTCGTTGAGTTGATGCCATCATATACCTATCCCAAACATGGCTTAGCCGTGTTAGTATAATGGATCATACTCAAAATGGGTTTGGTGAAATTAAGAAGATATTTCACACTATCCTATCAAATGTCATCTAGAATCATCTACTTAATATTCACTACTCTCTGAATGTTAGTTTGCCTCCATATGGACTAGAGTTAGCTGATGTCCACATTAGAAAGTGCCTCCTAAATCTTCACAAGTTGTTTCAAGATGATTGTGTTGGAGGCATAATGGGTCTCAACAACCTATTTTGGAAAAAAAACAGAAAAAAAGAAGCAAAAAATAAAGAAGAAAACATACCTAAGTTAAAATAAATAAATTATTAAGTGAAAAATAAAATTTTATATTCTTTTACTCACCTTCAATAGCTCTAATTTCAAGAATGTTTTGAATATGCCTTGCAACATGTGGTTATTTGTGATGAACAATTTGGATCTTTTTGGTCTCAATCTATAGTTGTTTGATCCAATCAATTGTGTTGCCAATCTTTTGTAGCATAAGGTTGAGAGAGTGGACAACACATGATGTCCAAAAGATGTGTAAATAACGTGCCTCAACCAATGATCCAACCACTCTATAGTTGTTGTGTTGTCTGTTATGACTTAGGCAATGTTACGAGGTTCCCTTTCCTTAGTTGCCCTCATGAGGATGTTAGCAATAAATTGTGCATCCTTTATTTGCCCCTCACAATCCAAGGCTATAAAAACATAGCCCTTTTAGGGGTTATTGCAATCACATTGATCAAGGACTGAATTTTGGCATTTTTCCACCTATAGGATATGATGGACATCTTGACTCTTTCCACAAATCCCTAATGGTCTCCAATGAATCTTCTACAAGTTTCACCTCCTTTTCCAATAAAGTGCTACACACCTTCCCAAAACTCAAGCCCTTGTACCCTTTTTGAAGTCTTATTAATTTTGCTCACCATTTCTTGCCGATATAGTGAGTGAACAACATTGAAAGACAAATCATTTGCATAGATGCATTTTGCAATGTGTTGATCAATAATCTCTTGAGATTCATTTTGAAATGCCACTTCCAATGGTCTCATTGGTCTCTTATGTGAAGCAGGTTCTTCTTGAGGCATGGCCCAAAAATGGGTGACTCTTTACCACGACTTCAAGTATAGATAAGGAAGGCGTGGACTTAATCGCTCGAGATCCTTTCTTTGCCAAATTATGGCTTGTTCTATGACTTGCTACGTCATCTGCTTGTTTTTATTTTATAATATATTTCATCACTTGAGATGTTGGTACATGTACACCATTCTTTCTTGGGTAAGCTTTGATGCCTATTCCAGGAATGCCACATAAATGGCCTTTCATCCTACTAGATGAGCTTGTGTACCTCACATTACAATCATTGCAAACCCAAAAATATCCCCCATCACTTGGAACTTCTTGTCTCATTTCAATATACTTTCGCAATAAAGAATTTGGGTATATTTTGAAGTATGGTTGGTTCACAGAGCTAGGAATGGTTTCAATTGTAATCCCTATGGTAACAAGTTTGGAAAACAAAACATTCCAAACAAATGGAAACAATATTTATCTATCTATTTTTTTATCTATATATCTTAACTCATATAATATTTTAAATATATAGAATCATAGAAGAATAAAAATAAAACAAGAGAGTTTGTAGTAAAAGATGAAGAAAAAATATCAAAAGAATGTATCCCTTTTCCAAAAAATCTTTCTCTACGATCTCTTTGGCAGCAAATGGGTTTTTGCACACATGTAGGAATAACAATCCAATCGCCGCTTTAGAACCTTCAATGATTAATCTTCAGCTCTATTCATGTAATGACTTGCAAGAATGAATGATTTTTGTCATTTGCATTCACAATGAGGTAAAATTGTCGAAATTAAGAGCACAAATCTTACACATCTAAATCATGTTGCACAGCAAATAATAGCATACTATATTAATTCTTTGTGATAGATTTTACAGTCATATGCATTAGCTTATAAAGTCATTTAATCCTGTATAAAACTACCCAAACTATCTTATGGGAAAGTAACTCTTCAATAATTACTAACATTAATACTGACAAAAGCTAACACTCTAATTATTTATTATATTCTAACCTAAACTATACTATAGATTTAATACTAAAATTCAAACAAAAATGAGTTTGTTTTACTGTTTCAAATGGTTTAGATGACACTTTTAGGGTTAGTGCTCGCATTTATGTATTTTCCAGTCAAACTGAAAGTTAAAATATGAAAAAAAAAAAAAACCTTTTTTCAACCACTGATTAGTTTTGGATTTGCACGAGTTCCAGCCAGGTTCGTTTGGGATGAATCTGCCTCCTTTTGAATAGACCTTGTGTGTTTTCACAGGTGAACCAACCCAGAATCCAGATCGGGTATGAACTGGACCCAGATCTGGGCTTGTAGGGCTATGAATTGGTAACACAAGTTTGGAGCAGTCTAATCTCATGAGAAGTGAACGAAGAAATGGAAAATAGTTTTTGATTAACCTATATAAGATCTAATCAAAGATGGAAAAAGACCTAGTCTTGAAAAGTAGCCCTAGTCAATTTTAGCTTGTTTAACTCCCAAGTCACCTTATTTACTGTTTTTTACTAGAAGAGGTTGAAGATTGATGGATTTAAAGGAATCCAATCAAAATTGTTTGAGATCACTAAACTTAATAGGACAATGAAAAAGAGCTTCTCATATGAGTTTATACTTATTTACAAAAAGGTTGCAAATTTTCTGTGGATGCACTGTGGAATATTGAGATATGAGACTGTTACAGCCTTCTTCACCCAAAGAAAATTTCACATATCAATGGACTGTGGGGAAGAGATTTTCTGGTGCTACTGCCAACTCTTGAGCAGAACCTTTCAGTAAAGAAAGAAAGACAGGCCATCTCTTTTGCTACTGGACTAACATGAATTTTCTGTAAGGCAGGGCCTTGATTTTGTATGAAGATATTTGAAGAATTAGCTTTATCCTTCAGTTTTTTTCTTAATATTACTGTGTTTGATTTGTATGCACTTAGGTCAAGAAAGATGCTAAATCCTCAACAATATTTGGAGAATGTAACTATATGCTGCTTCTGGATTCGATTGTGTGCAAGTTTTTTCATCAACATTTCGGATCACACTCTGTGATCCATCATCAGGATAGAGAGCTCAAGGAGATAGTAAAATGGTAGTTGCAGACCCAGTTTAGCTTAAGGAGAGAGAGAGAGAGGGGGGGGACACGCTGCACGAGAAGATCCCATATATATAAAAATGGGTAAATCAAAATGCTAAAGTAATTAAAAAAAAGAAATAAGGAATTGCAAAATGCATACTTATGTTTTTTAAGAGCAAGAAAATGATGAACAGAAGTAAACAAACATCATAAAGAATTATGAGAAATAATTTATAAAGCTAAGCAAATAAATTAAGACAAAATACTATTCATCATTTTATATATATATACACAAAAAAAAAACTATAATCTTTTAAGAATAAAATTTATCATCTTTTAAGAATAAAATTATAGTTTATATTCCTTCTGTATACTTATAATTAAGTATAGTTATCCACAAGTAGTATAGTTTTTTATTTTGATTATTCATCTACAACTTTTTAGAACAGTTATTTGCAGCTATATATATATGTAAAAAAATAAGTGATTTGTTTTATTCATATTTTCGAATATTTATTGGTTTCTCTTCAATTCTTTAAAATTATAGATACAATACATTGTTATTGCATTGCACTTTGTTTGCCTTTAGTTAATTGATTTTTTACTTTGTTATTTTTTTTCTTACTAAACATAGCTATATTTATTATTATATCTCTTTTCTTATATATGATATATAGTTAACTTCTTTTTAAGTTTTGCTTAGTTACATTTTTTGATTATTCATCTGCAACTTTTTAGAATAGTTATTTGCATGTATAAATTGTTTTATTCATATTTTTTGAATATTTGTTTGGTTCTCTCTTTAATTCTTAAAATTTATAGATAAAATAATTTATTATTACATTGCATTTTGTTGCTGTTATTTAATTATTTTTTTTCGCATTGTTATTTTCGTTCTATACATAGCTATATATATATATATATATTTTGATACATAAGAGTTATATTTTATTAATATTAATAAGATAAAATTTACAAACTTCTGCTAATGCAGGAAAACGCCTACCATGAAACCATTCAGCATTATCAACTACTATCACCAACTAAATACCAACCCAAAATTCTTTGCAGGCATTTCAGAGAAAACCCTAGACATAGGCCCTATGCAAACCCGACCTCCACTACCCACCATTACAAGAAACCACCACCCAAACACCATAATTAACATATGCGAAAGAGACATAAAAACCTGACCATTACAAAATTTACAAAAAACTAGACTTCCAAACCAAACCCGTACTCACAAAAAGCCATTGGCCTTAGCAAAGGCCTCAAAATCCGCTATCTAGTCTATGTCCTGCACAACCATGAGATTGAAAAACTTTTTCATATACTCCACAGCGACGACAACGATCATACGATGCCTCATTAGAGCCGGTCCCTTCAAATCGAGTAGAAAAGGGTATATCTTCACTGCCTCATCCAAATTCTTCAACAACTCCTAGTCACTAGGGCGGGGAATGCCTTTGCCCACAATGGCAACCTTCAACACCTTGTCCACACCCAACAACAGATCTTTTTGAAAGACTTTTTCTAGCAGCACTTTAGCCTCCACCTTCGGCATGTAGTTGTCCAAAAGGGACGGGACGCCAAGAACCTAGAAGTGATATTCGTATTATCACTTCCAAACTTGCTTTTGCTTAAGTGCCCGGAGCCCAACACCATTTTCACCGCCACAACCAGCAGAGGATCAATGTTGTTCATATTCCTTTTAAGGCGCTGGTCCAAAACCTCCCTAAAGGCCGTTTGGCGAGTTTTGGCACCCAAAGAAATCGGTGTGTCCACACCAAAACACACTAGACCCTCCGTCGAGACTTCAATTATAAAATGCGAGCGCCCTTCCATTGCAGAGAACTAGCACACACCCGATAAAACAAACATTGTAGGAAATACAAGCCAAACAACCAAATCCAAGTTTCAAACGGTAACCTCCACAATCGCCACGACTACATTTAAACCAAGGAAGGCTCCAGGCTTACAATCATAAATCAATGCTTAACTGAGGATGACATTAATGCCATGACGCAACACACGAGAGAGGCCGTCCTCAACCTCAAATGCCATACAAACTAGTCAAAAAATCTGTCACATCGGCGGATGAACTAGTACTCATAGTCCGCCACTCTATCAACTAACCCTTGTTTTAAGTGCTCATTATGGGCTCCAACTTGTCCTTCTTCACATGGAACCCTGCCCATGTTAACAGCCAGGATGGACTTGAAAAGAATGGTACCCATGGGGATCGATTGCCTAGGCCCCTCATAAGCCCACCACACCCCTTCCACAACACCCGCCTAAGTAGCCTGACGTGTATGCCACCTACGCCAACCAGCCAATGCCCTCCGCCAGCTTGGAGGGTTGCCCTCTCATCCGCCCACTTATACATAGCTATATTTACTATTATATCTCTTTTCTTATATATGATTTATGGTTAACTTTTTTAGATTTGCTCATATATAATTTATATTGACATATAGTTTTCTTCTTGCTAAATTCTTGCCTTAATAATTTCTTGCCAAATTTAGAGATATAATTATATCCCTATTTCTTTTTAGAATTTTTATGCCTTTATTTTCTCATGCATAAAGTTTATTTATAATTATAAATTTTTTTTATGAAGAAAAATTATAGATAATATGCTTTGGTTTGCTTTTATTAAATCAAATTATAGATAGAAATATATAACTAATCTTGAACTTTTGCATATTTTCTTTCTTGCTACATATAACTATATATATAGTTATAGATAATTTGTACTGGTATTATATATTATTTTCTTCTTGATTTTTAAATTAGTTTATATATTATATTTGCATCTATTATTTCCTTACTGTTTAATGTTGTATAGATGGATATATTTCATTATGTTTATTTGTTTATATATTTACTTGCTAGTTATAGCTATTTATAATCTTATCTATTTTCTTCATAATTTAATATATTGATAGTATTATTTGGACATTTTACTTAAAATTACTCATACATTTATACAATTATTCTTGCATTCATACCTATATATTGCCTCACTATATAGAGGCTTATATTTTATAGCTCTATTTCTTAGTTAGAACATTTTTTCATGTCTTAAATTACCTTGTACAAAATTCATATATGGTTTTTTGTAATTAGATAATTATAGGTCTTCAACTATACAATCTTATATAATTATGTGTATATTATTATGTTCTTTTCTTTTAATGATCAATAGTTTTTTGTCTTAATTAATTTTTTTGTTTTGATCGGTAAAGGCAGGGTTACCCTGCATATTTTATTTAGAATCTGAAAAACATTACAACCAGCAATTACATCCAAGAGACACTTCAGCCAACATAAGTAACATTAACCCCATACATTCAACAAACCCCACCCTTAGACACCATACTACCCGACTTATATCCCCAACCCCTCTTGCTCAAAAAGCTAAAAACAACTCAGAATTACAAAGACAACTGCAACATGGCTCCTATTGCTGACCTTTACTACTTCCTCCTTTTGTCATGGGAGCGAAGAATCATATTGAAAGTGAGTTCCCTTCTCTTCTTTGTTTTACCTTGAACCTTATGCCAAATCCCCTCTTGATCATCTGACCATACCTGCTCTCCCATATCCTCATCTGGGATGCTCTTTCCTTCTGCGAAATCCAGACTCGAACCTTCTAATTTTTCACTCAACTCATGTTTTGGTATGCTGCCCTGCAACACCCCAAATGAAACACCCACCGTTAATAGTTGATCCTTCCTTGGGGATTTACTTGTGGCTGAAATAATTGGCTCCTTATCCAGGGCCTTGTCATCTAGTCCTCCTTTTTCCACCGAGTAGTGATGCAGAGAAACCTCTTTCCACCAAGTTGCTTGAGAAACATTCTTGTGTTTGGGACAATGCTTAGCCATATGACTAGTGTTAAAGCAACTACGACACCAAAATGGTAAACCTTCGTAATCAAACAACAGTTCCCATTCCTCACCAGAATATTTGATGGATACAATCGCTGGGAGATCTTTTGTAATATCCATTTCTACCATTATACGTGCATAAGTAGTGTGCAGAAAATTTAAAGAGCCCTCATCAACACCCTGAAATTTTCTCCAAGTGTTACCAATGACTTCGAAGCACAATTCAAACTAGAAGTGTAGGGGAAAATTTGGAAGCCTTACCCAGATTGGAGCCAACCCAAAGGATTTGGTATTTGGATTGAAAGCTGGATGCCATGGTTTCAGCATAAGCAAATGTTTGTCCTCCCAACTCCATTGATAATCACACAGAACAATGTTCCTGTCATTCACATTGTCAAACACTACCACAAAAAACCCCTTGGCAATAGGGTAAATCTGAACATCTCCTTCCAATATCGGACGCCAGGTATCATTGATCCAACGGTGCAGATTTGCTAGGCATGGCCAAAAACCTCGAATTTGCCTATTAACCCCAGCTCTGCAAAATATTTTGCATTTTCTGCCACTTCGTTTACAAAGTCACCGTCAAGGGAAATAGTGGGTTTAGCTTCAACGCATCTCACATGTTTAATCTTCCTTGCCACTCCTGCGGCCTTTGTATCCATCCTCCAGCTTTCTAAAACCTCCCCCCGCTACTTCCGAAACCCCTTTTGCACAGAAATGCGACCATAATACTCCTCTGTTGATTTCTGATGGCGCCATGTGCTTCCATTCGGCGCCACCATAGTATGATCCCCACCTGTCTGCGAGAAATGCTGCCCAAATTTCACAACCTCTTTGTAAGGGCGACACCATGTATCGGCAGAGCTAACAGAGCCAGGAAACTTTTGCCCCTTCTAGCCACATGAAACCCTAGCCACGACAGTCGAGGCCGAAGGCATAGACAACATCTTTCAATATAAATTAGTTTTTTGTCTTAATTAATTTGCTTAGCTTTATTTCTCATTATTCTTCTTGATGTTTATTTACTTCTGTTTATCATTTTCTTGCTCTTAAAAAACATAAGTATGCATCTTGCAATTCCTTATTTTGTTTTTTTATTATTAATTTAGCATTTTGATTTATCCATTTTTATATATAAGGGATCTCCTTGTGCAGCATGTTCCCCCCTCTCTCACTCTTATTAAGCTAAACTGGGTCTGCAACTACCATTTTACATCTCCTTGAGCTCTCTATCCTGATGATGGATCACAGAGTGTGATCCAAAACGTTGATGAAAAAACTTGCACACAATTGAATCCAGAAGCAGCATGATCACATTCAACATGGATTGTGGAAATCTTATATCATTATTATTTAGAGAGTCAACAAGGACATAATGTACTTGTTAGAAGAGGCTCAGCTCAAACAAGTTCATTGACTATGAATATATCATATATGAGAGATGGCCTCTTTATAGAACTATGATCTATATCTCATTGCTGCATTTCATGATTTAAAGGAACCAAATGCAAGATATATACTGTCTATATTTGGCGGCCTCAAATTGACTACTTGCTTAGGAGAAAGTTGCCCCATTTGCTATAGGTGCTGAAATTTCTGCTCAAACATAGATTTGTAGATCCATCTAGCTCATGAAGGAATTGTGCTATATTGTAGGCCATGTATGTTGTTGTCTACTTGCTTAAGATGTTATTTTGTCTTGGTATCGAGTAGTGTGCTCTAGATAGGAGACCGTATTCCTAAAATGGCATTTTGAGCAGGGATTGCCTGTTCCTCTATTTCTAAATGTACACAAGTCTAAATGTAGGAGCTAGAGTGTAAACTAAAAATACTCAAAAACATTAAGATTTAGGTATGTTGAATCACTTTGGTAGCGTTGTGGGTCCTATGTAAGGACCTTGGAGGAAGAGGCTCAAACACCATTGATCATGGTAGAGTCTCTATACATACAGTAATGCCTTCCTTGGATCTCATAGTGGATAGCGCACTTAGAGATAAAGTGATCCCCAATCTTCATATGTTCAGTTGGTCAAGCAAAAATACAAACCATGTGATCAATGGTGTCAGAAATGGTTGGGCTGAACAATGATGCCTTCTTCAATCACAAGAAATGCTTAGTGTAGAAGGCTAGCTTGGTGTTGAGAGGTTGTGGAGTAGAGTTCCTAGTGACCAAAAATTACCACCAGTATATGTCATCTTTGGCAACTATATTGTTCACTTCCTTTGAGGGAAAGATTTGAAGGGCATTGAAGGAGTATCATAGAGATGTTGATTCATTGGAAGAGGAAATTTGTCATAACAGCTGCATTAATGCCTAGCGAGACTTGAGAAGGTAACTCTCTCTTGAGGGACAAAGTTGTAATGTTAAGTTGTGGCCCAAGGTCCTTAAGGTTATGTCATGCAATGAGCTATTTCTGTATACCGTCTCTTTTGTAACGTTTAAGCTTTAGTCCTATGTCCTTAGGTGTTATACTTTATGTGTGCAAAAGGGAGCCATTGTGCAGTGTTAGGTCTCAAGTTCTTAATGAAGATAAGTTAAAGGAATGAATTAGCCCTTAAGGGTAATGTGAGCCTTGAGCTAGGGTTTTATTCTTTTTTATAGAAAGGTTTTCCTCCAACCTTGGATTGGTGAATGCTATCTAACTCAAGTATGGAAGTTCCATTAGAGATTTACAGTCTGCATGAATCTTCATTATTTTGCAATGTTTGGTATGGTTGTGCATCTTATAAAAAAAAATTCATGTTAATTTCTTTTTTGCTTTATAGGTGTGCATCTTTTGGTAGTTAGGTGTATTATGGTTTGGTAATCCATAGTTTGTAAAATAAATTAGAAGAAGTATCTCAATAGTTGTTGGAACATCAATGGTTTTGTAAAGGGGATAGAAACAATCAATTTGGAAAAATGTAGTATGGTGAGTTAAAAACCATGGTAATCTTTTGCAATAGGAAAATCAATAATGAAATTCATAGAAATAAATTCCGATGGTCAAGAAGGCACTAGCGCACGTTGTTACAATCTGATCTTCTAGTTGGATGCTACAGTTTCCCTTATGAGAGGAGGAGTTTTTCTCCTTGGGCAAAGTTTTCTAGTTGGTGCCAACTAATACTCGTAATTATTTAAGATTATATGCCATCTTGTCTAAAGGAGTATAAAGTTTTGCAAGAACTAGTTGTAACTGTGGATCCGAAGATTAAGTTATAGGTTTAGATTGAAAACTACATTGTGACCTCTGATGAGGAGGGTAAAGGGGATATGGTGTGTGTTGTTTTCTCCTGGTTAAGTCAGCATGTTCTAGATAAAGGAGAGCATTCCATGTCATGATACAACTGAATGACAATACTTTGCAGGAAAATGTGGGGCATTTGCATGGTGAGAGTTCCCAGTGATCTAACTGGTACAATTCAATTGTGGTGGTGGTGGGTCCCCACACTCTCCATTGCTTGGTGCTCATATGCGAGGATTGAAGTGGTTGAGTGGAATGTTGACTACAATAGAGAGCATGAAACTACCCTTTGGCCTGAAGAATGACAAGTTTGGAATGATTGCAAGAGAACATTTGTGATAACTTGGGGAAAAAGAATTTGGATACAGCTGGTTGGTAGTCTTGGTCTAACTGCCAAGCAAGAAGAAATCAGATTCATGCAAGTTTGGATAGATTCTGCAAGCTTTCAGGTTGCCACTTTTGCATCTGTGGCAAGTGTTTGGTTTTTGTGAACTCTTCAGTTATTGATTATGTTCATCGTCTCACTTCAACTCAATGATAGTTGGTTTTGATGATCACGGAGAAAAGTATTCCTTTTACAAGCTAAATGTCTTATTTTTCAAGCCAGAAGATTGCTTGCAGGCTATGGTAAGAATCTGGTCCCAGGTACATCCTTGAAGTTTTCATGAAGGGTGGAAACTTTGATGGGAATAAACTATTCAATGTACTGCTAATTTTTGTGAGGTTGGGGTTGAATGATTTCCAGAACAAGGAAAGGCAGAGAACAAGAAGTTTGAGCATAACTTTAACAAGTCAGATGTAGGTTGGAGTTAGATCCTTTCATTGCCATAAAGCAGGGAGCAACTAGCGATTTAGAACCTCAATTGAGGAAATTTGAGTACAGGTGAGAGGAACTAGAATAAAGGGGCACCTTCATTGATTATAGAAGTTGATGCATCTGCCAAATTCTATTTTGAATATCTAAAGTGAAAGCATAAGGCAGAAAGAGTCCTTTGCTGCAAGAGTCTTCTAGAAGATAAACTTCAAATTCAAGATATTTTTCAAAACTACTTTCAAAATAATTTTACATCTTTTGGCATCAATCATTTTGGTAGTGCATTTATGGACCTTGTCAAGTGAGTGGTTCCTCAAAAGCTGGAAACGTATGAAAGGATTTTACTTTCTAGAGAGCTAGAGCCAAAGGAGTTGGGCGCAGCCATGAATTATATGAAGAATGACAAGTATCTAGGTCTTGATGGTCTTTTGATGTAGTTATACAAGAAGAGCAGCCACTTGTTGGACCAAGCTATTTAAAGATGCTAGGAATTCATTTAAAGGGGAGTCATGGGCAAGCTAGTCAATGT
Source organism: Sequoia sempervirens (assembly GCA_007258455.2). Taxonomy (NCBI): domain Eukaryota; kingdom Viridiplantae; phylum Streptophyta; class Pinopsida; order Cupressales; family Cupressaceae; genus Sequoia; species Sequoia sempervirens. The sequence continues at coordinate 293,381,986 of VDFB02193867.1, forward strand.
AGGGATCATACCCATTTTAGAGGCCACCAAAACGAGTGGATGGCTTTATATTAGTCTCTTGAATGTTTCCAATAAGATTTTATAGCAAAAAGCTTTGCTAGAAAGATCTCATTGTTGGTGGCACAATTTTTCCTAGGGAGCAAATTGGTTTTATAGAGGGAAGATGTATTTTGGACACCTTACCAATGCATGGTAACAAATGGAATGGACTAGAGAATTTGGTATAGAATCTCTTTTTGTAAAGACCATCTTTGATGAAGCTTATGACCTTTTACAATGAGATTTTCTTGAACATGTTGAATTGGTTGGGCTTTGGATTCTTGCGCAAGGTAATGAAGAGTGTGTTTTAACATGATTCTACAAGGGGTATTGTTTGTGGTATTCTCATAGATGTTATTCTGTAGTAGAGATCCAACAAATAGGAATGCCCTTTCGCTCCTTATCTCCAGGTTATCAACATCAATGCTCTTTTGGGTATTTGTTGGATTTAGCTGAAATTCTTAGTAAAATTAGAGGTATCTATTTGCTAGATGGTAGTCAATTCTACGTTGTTCACTTTGACGATGACTTGGGTTTAATTTGTGACCTTACTCAACAATGAGTTGAAGGTATAATGATTGTTTCGGATGCCTTTCTGGAAGATGCCACTGCAATGGTGAGTAAAGAAACATAAGGGTTTTCTCGTTGGGAAAGATGACCCTCCTCCACGATTGAACTATAGATTGAAACTCATCAAACCAAGTTATTTGTTATTTAGGTATTTAGTTTGGAAGTTAGCTCACAATGGCTGAACAAAGGCATTGTGTATTGAAAAGTTGGAAATAAGTTACCAATGTGGAATAAGCTTGATCTTACCCTTGCTGGAAGGTTTGACTGTTGATAAAATTTTGACAGGACATATATTTGAATGTCGGTTGTTTCCCTCTCAAGGCATAAAGTGTTTGAGAAGATCTTTAGAAGTTTTTAATGGGGAAAACAAAGTACCAAAAACTTCCTTTTGTGTCTTGGGATGTTTGCTTTCTTCCACTAATCTTCTAATAAGCAATGTATAAACTTCTTGAGAAGACTGTTAGAATTTTTTATGGGAAAAACAAAGGAGAAAAGCCTTCATCTTGTGTCTTGGGATATTTGCATTCTTCCATTAAGAGATTGTGAGATTGGTGATTCTAGATATAAGAGTGAAATGAAAATGTATTGTATGGCAGTGGAGTGTTAAGAGTACTAGGGGTTGAGGTGCGTGCTAGGTCCTTTAGTGCACAAAATCCTTGATTCACAACAACTACAAAACAGTAGGGGGCCCTTCTAATTTTGTGGCATGATTGGGAGTGCTAGAGCATTTGTGATTGTCAACTTAGGACCACTTAGGAGAATTTGAGCTCCTTCACATATTCACTTGGATTTATTGCATTGACAATTTAAGTGTCAACCAAGAAACTTGGGATTTAGTTGAATGGCCTCTATGGACATTTCTCTATGGGAAAATTTTGAATTTTAAGACAAGTTTTTAATATAATTTTGCATGCTAAGTTTAAGTGGTTTGTTTTGTAATTGTTAGTTTCAATGAGAAATGAGAATCTAAACCAAGATCTTTTGTTAGTCATAGATCACACACACTCTTGTTGACATATGATTGAAGATCAAATAGTAGAATGGAGAGAATATCTTGAAAAAAGAGAGTTCACAAGACAAAAATGCAAGAGAATTCAAGCAATATTGACATTATTCGCTCTAATTGGTAGATATTGAAGAAATAGTGGCATATATATCAAGAGAATTAATGGCTCCAACTAACATGAATAGGGAAGAATTTCACCCACTGGTTAATGCCAAAATACATGGTTGCACTTACTTAGGTAAAGACAAACAAATAGTTATGAGAGGTGGCTAATAAATCCAAAAGATGTGAGATTCAACTACCCAAAGTGTGCAAGAAAGTCACATGTAATTGATGGATTATGCCACGTGCTTGCATAATAACCATGTCTAATTAACCTAAACAAGCTCAATAATGTGTAGGAAAAATAAATATCGCCAAACATAAGAAAAATAGAAAACCTACACTAACACTCTCCCTTGAGTGCAACTTTGGTGGGTGAAAAGATAGGTTTTGACAAATGATGCTTGATGAGGTACACATATACATAACCCCCCCACCCCAAGAAAAGAGATAATAGCCTCCCTTAGAATAAAGAGAGTATGAGTGGACTTAGAAGGCCCCCCAAAAGATGAAGCCTCTTGCACCCAAATAAAGCTTGCAGATGAAGATCCTTGCTTTCTATAAAGAGTTTGGTGAAAAATTAAAATATCAACAACTTGCTTAGAAGTTAGGAAGTAGTAGAGATCAATGACTTGTCCATGGATAAGCTCTCGAATTTAGTTCGTGTGAACCTCTACATGCTTGATTTGTTGATAATGGATTGGGTTTTGTGAAATTTGGATGGCACTTTGGTTGTCACAAAATATGACTGATGGTTGACTAGACAAGAAAGCAAACTTAGCGAGAATGTGCAGAAGCCAAATGGCCTTAGTTGTGGTATTAATAGTGCCCTCGATACTCAACCTTAGTTGAGAATAGAGCAATAGCAAATTGCTTCTCGCTTGAGCAAAAAATAGGACCTAAATCGAGAGAGAAGCTATAACATAAAGTGGATTTATGATTCTGAGAAACAATTGCCCAATTTGAATCTATGTATCCCACCAAGTCAATATCAGTGCTTGTTGTGTAGTGAATCCCAAAATTGTGAGTACCCTAAATGTAATGCAAAATCCACTTGGTTGCTTTCTAGTGTAGCTCATGGGGCTCTTGCATAACTCTAGAGACCATGCCCACAACATATGAAATATCAAACCTCATGTGAGTCAAGAAAGTGAGGTTGGATAATGCATAAATTGAGAGATCATGCCCACAACATATGAAATATCAAATCTCATGTGACTCAAAGTGAGGCTCCCAACATGCTGTTGATGCATGGTACCATCAACCAAAGGTGAAGAGAATGGAGCCTCAAGTTTGACTCCAAAAAGAAAGGGAGTAAGAGCAAGCTTGCAGTTAGCCATGTGAAATTGTGAGAGTAAAGAAGAGATTTGGATTGTGCAATGGTGATCCAAGAAGTAGATTGAAATATCTCAAACCCATATGCAACAAGCCGTAGTCAATCATCAAAAACCTATCATGAAGGGCAGTTTTCGTTGTTGCAATGGATGATCTACTCGTGGGCAATAGGTCATCAACATAGAGAACCAAAAAGAGGAGAGTATCATCTTGTTGTAAAATGTAGACATTCAGATTTGAATGGCAATGAGAAAACCCAAGTGTGAGAAGTAAGGAATCCATCTTGGCTTACCAAGCCCAAGGGGGCTTGTTTTCGGCCATAGATAGATTTCCTAAGTCTACAAACCAAAGTATAATTCGATAGAAAGCCCTATGGCTGCTCCATTTATATCTTCTCTTCAAGGTATTTGTGAAGAAATGCACTTGTCACGTTCATTTGCTGAACCCCCTAGCAATGTGTTGCAGTGATAGCAAGTGAGGCAAATGGAGTTCATCTTTGCAATAGGTGCAAAGGTTTTAGAGTAATCAAAACTAGGAACCTAGGAAAAACCTTTTGCAACCAATTGTTCCTTATTCACTGACCCATTTGTTTTGAATTTTGTTTGATAGATTCAATTGTATTGAATAAGTTTCCTTACCCAAGGAATGGGGACAAGATCCCAAGTGTGGTTACTAAACAAGGAAATATACTCCTATAGCATAGTAGCATTCCACTTAGGAATGCTAGATGCCTTTGGAAGACTATGGATCAAATAGGTGTGAACTCAACGTGCTTGCCCAAATAGGTGTGAGTGATTTGATCAACAAATAGGAGATTAGTTGACAATGGGGGTACACAAAGAACGTTTTTAAATGTGTCATCCCCCACACAAATAGACCCTCTCCCACACACCTCAACAAGAGTGTTATCAACCATCAAAATAATTGGTGTAGTACAAGGATCCAAGGAAATGAAGTCATTTTGAGATGAAGCCATGTGGTGCGAAGCACCCAAATCAAGAACCCAAGTGGATGGTGAAGATGCAAGTGTTATAAGGGCCTTGTCCTTTCCTTGCCCCTTGTCATCTTTTGCCTTAGTAGACCTCTCCTGTGAACTCTATTTTACTAACTTAGGAAGAATATGTGTCAAGTGATCTATCGATTTCTTCAAACATTTATATACTTTGGTGTTTCACAATAGGCCCACTTGACCTTTTCTTTCTTAAGTTTGTCATCTTTTGAAGAAGAGCTCCCAAAGGCTTTTGATCCTTTTTCTCTTTTGTTTCCATGTTTCTTTGTTTCTTATCCTTATTTCCTAATCCTCAGTTTTCTTTTGTGTCTTGGTTGCAAGCAAGGCATGTGACTTAGAGGATTTTACAGTACTCATTTGAATGAGCTTATCTTGCTCCCTAGTAAGAGAGGCAAAAAAGTCATTTAGAGGTGGTATAGTGAATTGGGTTCTTCGGGCATTCTTTGTGGCATGGAAGGTAGAAACAAAGATTGAATAATTTGAACCAAATTTAGAGAGAATATTAAGGATCAATTGTTCATCGTTCTTTTCAATTCCACATTGTTTTAATTGTAGTCTCACTGCAGTAAATTTAGTGAAAATATCTTGTGGAGTGTCAAAATTTATTGGGCTCAAACTAATGAACTCATTCTCCAATTTGATTGCCTCTCATGGAATCTTGTACCTCAAACAAATTAGCCATCTTGGTCCAAATCTCGTTGGGAGTATTCAAGGATTCAATGTGCACAAAAAGATTTGGAGATACAAACATACACAACAATCCATAGGGCTCATCATATTTGTTAAGCCATTTAATTTTATTTGCATCTATGGTAGGCTCTACCTTTGTACCCATTGCTATTTTGTATAATACTCTGCTTAATATGATTAGCATTTTATATTTAATATTTTCAATCAAAATAATTATATGGTTGAGTAGAGGAGTTATAGATTGATCCATAGTGCAAAAAGGAAATGAGAGTGTAGGAAAACAAGAGAACACGAGACAACTGGCCTGTTATTAGTCGCTGAAATGACGCTCCCTAAGATTACAATGCTTGATACTTATTTTAGTGTATGTGATCATGCAAAATGCTAGATTAATAGAGCTTATATAGGGCTCAAATGTGGCTGAAATACTGAAAGTAATACGTGCTTACAAAATAAGAACCAAAAAGCTACACTACTATGTAGAGCTCGGAAAAATACCAACCTTCAAAAAAATTTACACTAAAAAAGGAGCTTGTTTGTGAAAGTTATGAGCATTTCAAGTTCCAAAAAACATGACTTAACAATAAAATCTTTTATAAAACTCAAGTTTTGAAAAACGAAGAGTCAAATCTAAAAATTGATCACACCAGCATGTAGCTCTTGAAAAAACCCAAAATAGAAAAAATCACACATGATCTTAAGTTCATATGACCAATCTTTTGAAGTTGGGGTTCAAAATCAAAATAGCCAATGGAGAGGGGTCCCTTTTTGAAAGCAATCATGTCAAAACTGCAGAAGAGTAAAAAACTTTGCACAAATACATAAAGTAGGATGGTACGACTGCATGGATGAATAGTGCTAGACCAAAAAAATTCAACCTCCTTAAGACCATGAACTCGAAAATTTACAAATTTAATATGGAAATGGCTATTCTTGGCCTTTTGGATGCAATGGAAAATGTAGAGTATGCCTAGCATGCTTTGAAAATTGTGTCACCTATCAAGCAAATCTACAACAAAAAATACTCAGATGAAGTTCTGCTCTGCTTCATAGTCTTTGATTTGAGCAAAACTAATGCTACATCTCACTTTCTCAAGCCTTTTGCATGTAATGGAACAGCTAAAAATGCTGCCAAGATTACCAAAATGATGTATACACCCAAAATCACTAAAAACCAAGGTTGATTACTAGATGCTTATTTTTCTTTTAAATCATTCAAATTCTCTAGATCATCCAAGGATGCAAAAGAAGAGCTTATTGGATTTTTGAGAAAAATATTTGCAATAATTAGCCTCAAATCTCTCAAACAATAGGACAATATGAATAAAATGAACTATATCATACAACCAAGCTCTAATACCATCTTAGATTCTACAATAAATGATAATTTGAATCAAGATTTGTTGTCGGTTGTAGATCACACACACTTACGTCGACAGATAATTAAAGATAAAATTAGTAGAATGGAGAGAATATTTTGTAAAGAGAGAATATCTTGTATAGAGATATTCACGAAACAAAAATACAAGAGAATTTTGGCAATACTCACATTACTTCCTCTAACCATCAAATAAGAGAGATGAGTGTTGTAAATATAGCAAAAATAGAGGCATATACATCCAAGAAGAGTAATAACTCATAACTCATAGGAATACGTGAGAGTTTCACCTATTTGGTTAATGCCATAATACATGGTTGCACCTCCTCAGATAAAGACAAACAAATGGTTGAGAGGTGGCTAATATATCCAAAGGAGGGTGTGAGACTCAACCATCCAAAGTGGGTGAGAATGACATGTAATTGATGGATTATGCCATGTGCTCTCATAATAACCATGTCAAATTAACCTAAGCAAGCTTAATAATATGTGTAGGAAAAATAAATATCCCCGAACATAAGGAAAATCACTAACAAGAACTATTTGAAGTTTTACCCATAGTTGACATATTTATCGAGTACTTAAGAGTTAAGAGTTTTTCGAAGCGCTGAGTTTTTGAAGTTGCCACTTGCAAGATTCAAGTACTTGCGAGATTGAAATTCAGATACTTGATGAGTATGAGACTAAAACTCATGAGATGCTATTTTGACTCAAAAGCATCTTTTTGATGCATGCTTTACACTGAAAAACAAGGTATTTGTGTGATTTCTGTTGATGATATATACAGCTTCTGTCGTTTCCTTCCAGCATATCAATTGTTCTTGGTTGATAAATTAAATGATAGCCAAGAGGCTATTTAATTTATATATGGTGCGAGTTTTGAAGAATCTTCATTTAATGAAGAATTGTATGAGGCCGACCTCATTCTACATTGTCTACGTTTTTCTCTTTTGGTGCGATCTCTTATACTTATTAGTGGCCGACTTTCCTCTTATTGGTTGCGTCTCTTTACATATTACATTCTCTTATCTCTAGCCGACTTGCATTTAATAGGGTGGTGTCCCTTCATATTGTATTTATATGAGTTCGCTCTCTCATTATCATAATCAAGTAAGTTCGATATTCTTTCTATTATCAAGAGTGCAATTTCCTTGAAGAGCAGTTGGCGAATTCCTACAAGTGCAGATTGTAATCTGTGTGATTGCATCTAGAGTTGATGCTATTCTTGGCCCTTGAGTTTGGCCTCATTGTACAAGAGAGTGTTGTTCCTCAATAATATATTTAAGAGAGTTTTGTTGCTGGGTTTTTCTCCCTTAAGAGGGTGGTTTTCCCAGGGTATCTGCTGTGTTATTGTGTCTGATTTGAATTAATTTCTGTGCATTCAATCTGATCATTAAAATTTACAATTTCTTTATTAATGCTGATTGTCTTGCCTATTTCACATGGGTTAGAGTTCATTGATGGTTTTTTTATGTTTGTCATTTAGAATGATTTGTTTTGCTAGTGCTCTATTGCCTGACAGAATGAAATGGATCCTTGGAAATGCATTTGAAGTTATTCGTGGAAATTGATAACTTTCACTATCACATATCTGCTATGTCGTGTGATCACAAGGTATTTGCCACTCAAAACATTCACAAATGGTGTGCCTTGTTGATCTCTGTTGGCAACAATTGTGTTGTTCGATTCTCTTCCTTCATGTCACTTGAGTTTGGTCACTTCTTTTCATTCAAATTGCTAGCATTACTCTATTGTGCAGTTCCATCGCCTGTGTTGGCAATTGTTTATTGATTGCATGGACTATGGTATTTGCTTGGGAAATTTGTTTTTAATTGGGTCTACATTTAAATTGTATTTTGTATAAAATTAAATGTTTTTTTAAAGAAATTTAAGTGTTTTTTTAAGTCGAGTTTTGTTGAGTTTTTGCCAGGTTGGAAATTTGGTTTGTTGAGTCCTCGTATGTAAATAGGGATGCAAGCTCATGTGCTTTCTTTCCTCTTTTATGTGGGGGGAATTTTTATTTGTAATCATGATGCTCAGTTGATGTAAATATTTTAGATGGAACTGCTGAAAATAAGATGTGCATTGCATAATATATTTTAGTTTTTACATTAGCAGTTCTGGAACAACATACGTGGTGATCTGCATATATATGCAGAATCTTTGCAACACATGCTGCAACTTACTTTGGCGTGTGGTAAAGCTTTGAGTGATGAGAAATGTCATGTCCTTCCTCCTAAAGAACGATGCCTAATTAAAATGAGAGGCATCCATTTCTACATCAAATGCTTGCTATATGTTGAGTATAGAGCATCTTTAAGGTATTGGAAGGTTTTTTCTTGCCCAAGCTCCCATTGAGGTGTAAACTATATCATATTAGTAATGGGTGAAATTTTTGACATGCCATCCAAAAAGCTGTCATCTATTACATTTGATGGTGTGGACTATTCTGTAATAACCTTGCCTTTCTCAGGATGTACATGAACCTTGTGAGGGGCAATTACAAAGCCACAATGATTAATGGACTCTTTTCTGGAAAAACAATATTATATTTTTTCTTGGAGCTGTTTTTTCTGTAAGTGGTCCAAGAGAGCTTTCTGTTGTGGATGATCCTTAGAGGTTGTTAAAAAACCAAGATATTGTCAAGATATGTTATAAAAAAAGATTCCAAGGTATGAGTGCCAATGGCATTGACTAAATATTTGCATGAAGCTGGCCAAAAAATATAGTGAATTTAAATGGCATAGCCAACTGCTCAAGAAGCTCAAGTATATTTTGGATGCTTATCTTATCCATACATCATCAATCTCCATAAAACATGGTGGTAGTTTGAGCCTAAATGTATTTGGCTTGTTTTAGTTGGGTCATTGAGCTCATCAGTCTAAGGAAGATTAATCATTATCATGACCTTTTTTAGGACTTCATACCCTGTACACAACTGCCACTGGATAAGGGACTACTAGAGCTGGGGATTGACAAGGAGAGGTCTGAGACTGAATCTGATATTATCTATCAACAATTTAATAGTCATTCCATTATGTAGCTATGGTTAAGATATCTATTTGCCACTAGATGAGAAGAATTAAATCAAATAGATGTATCTTCTTAATCACATTTGTTGTCAGTGAACTCCTTTCTAATTAATAAATTGATGAAATGGTCAATATACTTTTGCATTCTAACTGACAAGCGAATGTAAACATAATTTGGCAAGTTTTTTAATAATTGATGGGATATATCATAGAAGTGGACATAAATTACCCTTAGGATGGCACACATATGCTTGTTAGCATATAACGGCCTAATCCTCCAAATGGCCTTCAATAACAATTGTCTTCTATATATCAGCACGGGGGTCACTAATTTAAATTTTTTCAAATTTCAAAATATGTGCATCGCAAACTTTTAAATAATTCCTCTTATTTTTTGAATTATCATCCCATCCACTTATTCTTTGGACCCTCTTTTACACATTTCTCCTATTTTGACAGTTGCACCCTTCACAAAAATCATGAATAAAAATTGGCTCAAAATGATTGCGCATACTTTTTACCATCTCATCAAAGGTGAATCCCCAGTGGGGATCAACAAGTTGCTGTGCTTGGACAGAAGCTTCAAAACTTCTGAACAATGAGTCTAGTTTTCTGCATTGAGTCTGCTGCCATTTGAGAAATACAGTTTTATTTGTCTAACTTGAGATTGGATTGTTGGACGGGAACTGCTAGGGAGACTTATTGGAACAGATTTGTAAGAACATGGCTATAATGTCATGAATTAATTTAGTTTGAAGCTCTTTCCCTCTTTGATGTTGTTTATAATGTAGCTCTTGGGCAAGGAGGTGGACACAGTTGGAGCCTATTGTTTTTTTCATCTTTGTCAGTGTATTCGATGGGTATGCTTTCTGTCTCAATCTTATGGCTATTTACTCATTTTAGAAATAGAATTCAAAGAACGTATGTTTCTTATGATATTTTATCGATGGGCTCTTGTCCTCATTTTGTCTCTTAGAAACAAAAGACTTCTAAAATCATGAGTTGCTTCCACCTTTTTCACCCTCTAAAACTATTCTTATGAGATTAAAATAAGACCCCTAAATAATATTACTTTGACTATGAGTTCTAAACTTTGGGTCTTCAGGGACAAAAACCTTAACAAATAACTAGATAAATGGTCTTTGCCTTAACTTAGTAATCCCTTTTTGTTTTATAGAAGTCTATCAAAATTATAGCAATGGGGCCCAAAAATAGAAAAAGATTTGTTATCAGGAGGCCTGTTGAGCCTGACCCTTGGTATGTGTCTTTGAATTTCTAGTATAGGGGATGGGGCTGAGGATGCTTGGTGATGCAAGCAGATATCTCCTAAAATCTCCCATTGTTTCAGATATGTACTGTAAGCATCTCTTGATATCTCTGAAGGTAAAAGAAAAATGAAAAAGAAAAGTAAAAACCAAAACTGAACTTTAGGCCAGATGTTTTAATATTTTTTTGTGCAAATATACAAGAATCAATTTAAATGTTCAAGTCACCTGTCAGGATTTAAAAAAAATCTTGATTCTGTGTTGATTTGTGGTTTATCAGATCTCTACCTCTTACACGTGGACTTTTCCCTATCTTGAACTGGTGTATTTCTGGAAGAGCTCATTCTCCTTTGGCTGAGTCATATTTCTTCATGTTTTAATGGTGATGTATGAATTTTGTATTGCTTATGATCTGCAGAAAGGTTTGTGGTTACTTTGCAGGAGTTATGCATGCTGATTGTAATTTTTGTTAAAATCAAATACTGATTTGACCTTTTTCTAATAAAATATATTAAAATAAGTTTAGCTAAAGGCCATAGAACTGACATAACTTCTTTTAAATAAGAAAATAATTTATTTTAGCATGTAAGACTTTAAGCTTTATGCTCGCTCACACTCGCATACCATGAGACACAGAATTTGGAAATGGCACCTGTAGTCATGTTTCCTGTTAACTGTATGAAAACCCGTACGCTGATTGTTACATTCTCAAGAAAGGTTTTATGTATAATAAGCAAGCTCACAAGTTCAAATGGCAAAATGCTTTAAGCTGGATAGCTTTTGAGCAAGTTTATCCGAAATTATGGTAGGTATTAGTAAGGCCATAATGGTGTAATAATTTTATATTTATTAAGTATTTATTGAAGTTGAAAAATCTGCTATGCTGGCACACCATGCTCATTTGGCATTCAATTTATTTATTTATTAGCCTTTTGCTTGGTAGATACTGGCTGATGTTAGGTGATGTCTTTAAGGTAATGTGGGGCGAGCTTGATCACATTCTTAAATGTGGTAATTTTGGACAAAAGTTATAAGATCTAAGCCGGGTCATGTTTGACTGTGCTCCATTAAACCTGGGTCAGGTTCAAGTGCACCTCTTTTTTGTTACACAACACAACCTCAATACATGTTTTCTGGGGTTATGGGCCTCCTTATGATGATGAGAGGAACCTGAATGTATGTGATGCTCTTGTAAACGCCCAAATTAAATCACACCTCAGCCTATGACAACTACCTTATATTGAAGATTGCTTGTGTCTGGAAATTTTATCATGCAATTATCCAGACTGCAGAGTAGTTTATAGATTATGATTTGTCCAAAAAGATTTAATCTAGTCAATCTGGGCACATCCTCAGCTCTTAGCCTTGCTGTATGATATTCCTTTAGAGTGAGTACAATGGATCATATATGATATTCCTTGTGGCAAAGGCTAAAATACTTCAACTCAGATGTGTTGTTCTTTCTGCATTTCTTACCTTTTCTCAAAGATAATTTCATATGCGTGTACATGTTCCTACCTTTCTTTCCTGATGATAATTAGCAATCTATTTTAGCTTTAGATGCCTGTTTCATTTGAAAGCTCAAAAATCATTTCTTATTTCTGCTTGTTCTGGCCTTTTTTCCAAAATATTTTCTATTGCATGTACACGTTCATTGCATTTTCTCCACCCAGATAAATTAGCAATCTTTTCTCTTATAGATGGCTGTTCCATTTGAAAATCCAAAAATCATTTCTGAAATTATGACCATGATTGCTATTATTGGGCTTATTTATATCACACCTTTTTGGCAACAGAATAGACAAGTTTATCACCATGATGGAAGTTACTTTTTGTTCTCACTTTTCTCTCTTTCTACAGGTGAAACATCAGATTATATCATGATCTATGCCTGATTTTATTTCTTTTGTTTCGTGTTTGGACAATCTACCAGGTCAAGTGTAAACTCCCCATTATTGGCAGCTGTTGGGAGCCTGTAAGAGGTCCTACAATTGTTGGCATTACATATTGGTAAATTTTCAAGAGAAAAGTTGCTAGCACATCATGAAGTATCTGCTGTTGTCACTTCGATGCTTGTGCTGATCAGACAAGAAAATTTTCCCCATTCCCAAATTGGAGAAAGCTCAATCTTTCTAATATAGTTATACAGCTTTTGCAGCAACATTTATTATAATATCTGGGTTCAAACGCACAGAGGACCTAAACTATAAATAATGCTGTACAAGTTGATGAATATCCGAGGCATTGTGCTCAGAATCGTAATCATTCTGAGCTCTGTAATCTGTTCATAAACTTCGCCGTTTGGTCATTTCTCTAATGTAAAATGTACAGTTTAATAAAGACAAGCTTGAAGTACTCTCATGGTTTAAAAAAGGGCTCATTGTTTGTACTTTCTGGATGACTACGTAAATTGAGAAAACAACCTTTGGAGGTTTGTCAGAGATTTAAGAATATTCTCCTGATAAGATAACAGAATGCAAGAAATCCCCACGTTATTTGGAATTAATCATGTGCCTCTGTCACTTAGACCATCGTGTTCCATCCAACTAATGCATGCTTAAAGGACAGTTCAAGTAGTCTTCACAACCCTTTATTTTTAGTTTTAATTACATATATAGTCTCGTTTGAATGTAGGTGATGTGTTGCAGTAAATGGCATCAATTAAGTATTTTTTAATCTTTCAACATTTATGGAGATACTGATATTAAACTAAATACAGGAAGCACATGAATACATGACCATTCATTAACACCCAATATTCACATTTGGATGTTGAGAATTTGAGGGTACCCCAAATTAAATGAAGGTTTCATCTTTGGCTTTTTCATCGTCTCAGTTGTTGCTCAACCATGTTCTGCTATCATGATTTTTTATTGCTTCAGTTATTTAATTCTTTTTATGTTTTGGGTATTTTCTTTGCCCCATTACTTTTAGAGGCCTCCATGCATTACCAGACTCGGGCAATTTGAGCTTATCTTTCATCTAGTTCCAATGCTGGGGATGATGATCTTTATTGGTTTACCTCGTGTGATTGGGCAGTTCAGATTCCCCCAAGATTAGTAGTTTCTGATTGTTTTATTCGATGCAAAGTAGGATAAGGAAGCCTTATTCCAATAGGTACCATACAGAGTTAATTTTTTCTCTTCAATTTATGTGTACAGTGGTAACTTAGCACTGCAATGCTTAGCTCCACTCTTTAATGGAGTTCTCCAGTTCTGTATGTCTCACATTCATAACATCCTTAATAAGCTGGATAATTTGCATGGGAATATCTTATTGACATAATTGGCTTGCATCATTTTTCCCGTTCTGTAAAAATCATTTATGGCGATATGTAGAGGACAATGTGCTAAACATTGTGCCATTGGAATAGGTTCCCACTTGCTTGAATTGAAAGAGCAAGCTGAATGACCAGGGGAGGTTCAAAATAACAAAATGCATTTATGAACAGTTGAGATTTTTCTCTTGTTTGTACAGTTACTGCCTTGGTGCGGTTGATGTTTAGCCCTATTTACTAATTACTTGGTTTATATATAGACTGAAATTTGTGTTCTTAGATGGGCATAGAGAATATAAATAAATATATGAGTAGTATATGGATCTCATGTAATGTTCTCACACAAGTTGCTGAATACAGAAGCAATTAAATTGTAAAGGAAAATAAACTTGCTAATTCAATAAGATACTTACACAGTCATAATTAACCTAGATTAATAAACAAGGATTAACTTTGTGGGCATATGGTTTCTGAAAATAATAAATGCTAAATACGGAAGTAAATTGCAACTTCACCCAATGCTTCTTTCCTCTATTTCTACTGCTTCTCTTATTTGCTTCAAAATTGTGGTCAATCTTCAAAAACCATTCAATTATATTGTTCAAATTACAAATATACTTAGATATAACCAAGCGTATCTTTTTAAATTATCTTCTTATTTTCTTCCCCAACTAGGGATACATGTTTGTAGTGTTAGGAGTGTGTCGGTGTGAATAGTGACCTGCAAAGTTTTCTAGCATCCATAAGCTCTTCTATTTTCTGTGTTTTTGGAACTTGTTTATTCAATGGTTATTTTTGTTTTGGTTTTTTTGGTTTCTTTTTCTATCGGAGATCTTCGTTAGTAGCTTCTTCCTCTTTTGTACTTACTCACTTATATGTGTGTCCTCTGCATTTTTAGAAGTTTATTTTATTTTTATTTTAGCTTCATCTTAGGCTAAGAGGATTATACTTTCTTTTTCTCTACACTCATTTGGAGGAGTTCCTCTATAGCTTCCTTTATTGATGATTGTGTAGTCACTTTCAACAGAGGGGTAGTTGCCAATCTTCTTCTTGCAGTGACATGTGATGACCTATTTTATGGTTCTTTTACACCTATTATCATATATGTTCTTGAATACCTAATTTCAAATCCTAGGGATTTTAATTTTAATTCCATTCTATTGACCACACTTGAGATGGCCCTACCTCTAATGAGAGTGGGGACTAAAACAAATTTGATTGTAGGAGGCGTTGAGTCTTTTGGGATTCCCCATTTTAATGTGACTTCTCCTTGGTATTCTTCACATGCTCCATAAACTTTTTCTTATATTGTTTGTCTTTGTATTATTGGCATGTAATAAATGTTTCTACATTAGGATCCTTGGGGAGAGCCATTAGTGCCTTGGCATTTGCATGAATAGTTCATCACCCACTTCATACGATAACTGCAACATCTAAGATGTGCATGGTTTCATTGCCTCAATGAAAGTGTGATAATTGTCTATCATGAATGCAATGTCATTTGTATATTGGCACACATCTTAGGATACCCAGTCCTTGCTTGCACTTGGGATTGAAAGTTTTTGAAAAAACCACAATAAACCTTAGCATAGAATGTAACATGTTTAAAATCTTTTACATGGTCATTTAAAAACTAGGAAGTTGATTCATAAAGTAACAATCCAAACAAATGATTAGGGAACCATACCTAAAATGGTATCGGTCACTCCCTTTTGTTCTAGTGACGTTCTCCATTAGTTTCTCTCTTAGGAACTCACAATGGTCAAATTTTATACCTTGTACTACTATTTGGTATACTATCAATAACACCCTGCTGATAGTAGATCCTTATTTTATATAGTAAATCTTATGGTGAGGTAAAGAGTAAATATTTAAGAGTGATGTACCATCTAATGTGGTCCCCATTAGCTATGTCACTTTTTTGATTGTTAATATTTTTCTTAGAGGGAAGACCATATCTATTCCATAGCCTAGTTACCACATGGATTTATTTTGTGGTGATATAATATGGCTGGTCTAGATATATGTAATTATTGTGAATTCTATAGAAAATGATTCTTACCCAATCTTCCTCTATACAAAAATATAGAAAATATTTCCATATGTATTACAATTTATTGATATTGTGGAAAGTATTCTTTTTCTCTATATGCAATAGTGTTCTCCAAAGTGGTCAAATGATTTATAATCAATCTTTGTGAGTGTGACATGGAATAGAAGACATCTAGTAGCATATTAGAGAAGGTGCCATCCAGATCTACCTTTAACATCTGGGATAGAAGACATCTAGTAGCATATTAGAGAAGTGCCATCTAGATCTACCTTCAACATCTTGAATGAGTATTTATTATACTTTTTAAAGTGGGTATTTTACATGTCGACTAGAGTAATAATTCTATCCTTTCTTCTTTCTTACCAATTTTATTCTTTTTCCCTTCTTATAAATCTATTCTCAATTGATCATATTACACAACTACCTTGTTCTCATCTTAAGGTTTGTATCCAATATTTTTTTTTTATACTCAACATCTTTTTTAAGAGTGATTTCTTCTTCTTTTAGATATACCTTCCTATACTTCCAAAAATGGGTTTGATATTTAGTATGCTTACCTACACTTCCATTCCCACCAATTATTTTTGTTGGAAAGCATTATTTTCATTTTGATAGACTCATGCTTTATGTTTATGTTGTAATATAAAACAATATATAATACATATGATATATTTTTTAAGAGATATGCTATTTAGGTTCTTTTATTGTAGTGTTTTTTTCTTGCATCATTTACATATATAACCAATAATTTTGTAATGTTTTCAATTTGATGACTCTTGAAGGTAACATCTCTACAATTTTGTATGGGCATAACCTGTACTTTTTTAATTTTCTTATATTTGTAAATTTACAATAAGACCATGTCATCAATTTTAAATATTTATTATTGCAAATTTTGGTCATGCTATATTTTCTACCATTTTTTTCTAAATTTAGATTATAACATACTAAGATCCTTTTTTCAACTAATTTTTACGAATTTCACAACCTTTCATATAGATATTCCTTCTCATTTAAGTATGAAGTAGTAGCTAGCCTTAAATTTGGTACAAATATACTGCACATGTAGTGAGGCACTAGTTCTATACATCCAATAGGAAAAACACATTTAATCTTCTATAAATTGTTCTATATACCCATAGGATAACTAATATTTTGATGTCCCATTTTATAGTGTTGGTGTTGCACATCTTGGTGAGTTTAGTTCCTATGATTTTATTTAGGGCCTCACTTGCTCCATTAGCTTGAGGATGATAATGAATACTTCTATTGTGAGTGATCATAAAGATATGCAATAGTTATGTAATTATCTTGTTCATAAAATACTTCCTCTAATCATTTGTTAGACTAAGAGGGAAATTAAATCTAGTTATGATATTTTGATCCATGAATATTGTGGCAATTTTATAGGTAAAATCATTTGTTGCTTAAGCTCCAACCCAAGTAAGATATTCTACCGTTATGATAAATATTGATTTTGATTTCCTTTTTGGGGGATCAATAGGTCTAATAAAGTCAATTACCCATTTTTTAAATGGGGCTTGTGCCATTATTGACCACATGGAAATCTCATCATCACAATAATTTTCACACTTTTTAACATCCTTGCAAAGACTGAGTCACCATAAATCGACTAACATAACATTTGTTGCATTACCTTCTTTAGAGTTATGTCCTTTGATTATGCCTTCATCACATTCTCTTAAAATGTGTTCTCTTTCAGGTAAAAACACACCTTATAATTTCAACCCCCCTTAATAAAATCTATTCAATAAATGTTAAGGTAGTGACCTCAATAGTCCATTCCTTTCATTTTTAAAACTCTTCTTTGGAAATTATCCTATAGAGAGGAATTGGGTAATTTCAATAAGCTATTCTAGTACCATAGTAACTCTATATAATTTTCAGTAGGAAATCCTTCCTCGATAATCCTTGGGTCTTCCTTTTTATCAATTTTAAACAAGTAATCTAGTCCCTAATCATATTTTCTTGGCTTTACCATAATTTTAAATTCAAACACCTAGAATAGTAGCAATCATATGTAGATTCTACCTTGTATAATTGGTTTATTCATTAATAATTTTAGTGGCTCATGATTTTTGAAGAATATGAAGAGTTTCTAGGAGATAATCTCTATATTTTTTCAATTTATAGACCGTGGATAGACCCTTCCTCTCTATTGTGGTATAGCTTGTTTATGCTTGAGATAGTTCACATATAGAAAACACAATTGGGTGGTTCTTGTTTCCTCCTTGTTGGGATAATAATACAATTATGGTGTGAGAGACATCCACATGTACATTAAGAGATATTCCAACCTGGGAACACCAAGATTGGAGCTTCTACTATTTTCCTCGTAAGTGTGTCAAATGCCTATTGGTATTGATATCTTTTCTATCGACCCAACTATTGCATACCATTTAATGAATTTTCTATGATATCTTGTAGAAACCATTTTTTTTTCACTTTACTAACTATGTTTAGGGTTGGTAGGTTTAGGATCACTGCTAATTTTAGTGGATGCACCATCAATTCTTCTTTGCGTATAGTATAGCCTAATAATGTACCACATGATACTGCAAATAAATAATTCTTCAAATTTAATGAAATTTATAAGTTTATGCATCATTCCAACATTATACAAAGCACTTGGATATGGTATTTAATTAACCCATACATAATCCAATCATCATGGTATACCTCTAGGGTATAGTGAATAAAATATTTGAATGTATTGACCATTATTTTGCTAAATATCACAATATATTCTTTAGGTCAAATGGAATGTTCATATACATAATTGACTCCCACTTAGTTGTAAATATGATTTTAGGTTGATCTTCCTAAATTTTCACCTTATGGTACTATAATAATTTTTTTATGAAGGAATAAACTTCCCTATCTACTACTAGTTCAAGCACTTATTCTATAAATAAAGTATTCCCTAAAGTCAACACAAAGCCTTCTTTATAGTATTTTCTTTTGTCATACCACCATAGGGCTTATTCCATTTAATATCCTCTACCAATTTCATTATAACACTACTCATCCTTTTGTCTATTTCATTCTTAACTCTATTTTTTAAATTAGGATTGAGTTTTCTCTATGGTTTTGTACCCTCCTTAAGCCAAAATTTCATTACTCTAGGCTCCTTTTAAATGCCCTTAAGATTAGTGAAAGTATAGATAAATAGTTCTTCATATTCTCTTTGTACCTCTACAACTTTCATGACTTATCATCGTAATAGTCTTTGATTTTAAACTCTTTAGGGCTTCCTTCCATTTTTATATTCTCCTCTTTTATTCTTAAAGTTTTATTAAAGAGTGCATGGTAGTGGATGCCTCTCTTTCTCCCTCCTTGACTTCTACTTCCAAGTCTTCAATATTCTCTTCATCTTCCTCAACTTCTCTTATTTTTCTTGTAGTATTACATAAATTTTGTGATGGATTATTTATCTTAGCCATCCACTCTATTAGTTTCTAGATTTCTTTTTATTTTGGTAGTAAGGTCTGATATCTCTTACCACCATATGCATTTTTGTTTTCTTCAATTGGTAATAGAATCATTCCCTTTGGGTGATCCCACAATACTAGTTTACAATTTTTGGCTAGACTAGACATTGAACTGAATTTTTTTAACTATATCTTCATTTTCGGGCACCTATAGCTACTAAACCATGAGGAATTTGAAGATGATGCAAACTAGTGATATTTTTTCTTTAGATTCTATATATATATATATTTAAAATTTTTGGAATCAAATTGCATTTCTTTTTCCATCTCCTTTGAATACTAGTTTTTAACAATAAATACCATTTTTCAAGAGTGACGTGTACTTGCTAACTCATAACTTTTTTTCTATGAAAGATAAAATTATATTTTTTTCTAATTTAGATTTGTAAATATGATATATAGTGCATGCAATTGGTTTCATAGTGTTTTATTGAATATTTTTTTCTTAGTTAAGTTTTGAAGTCAAACCAATTACAATTCAGACATATGTTTACTTGCTAACACATAACTTTTTTTGTATGTATTGAAATTCAATTTATTTATTTTTGTTGGATCAAGGACATCAATATCTAGTGCATAGATATTTTTAAGATTTTTTTTTGATAATCTTCTATTTTTCCACGTGTAGAACAAATAGCTTGATTTTTGGTGAAAAACCTACATTCACAAAAAATAAAAAATATATAATAATCAAATTAAATATATTTAAAATTATACTTTTTGGGAAGCTTATAATAAGAACTATATACTTACAAACAATAAATTTTAGATGAATTCATTTGATCCCCCAAAAGGTGAATCAAAAGTGGTTTTCAATCAACATTTTGATAGGTATGGTTTAAAACCAATGAGGTTCTATCCAAGAGGGTTTGATCTAAGGTGGTTTGATCAAACCCTCTTCAATTAAAATCCTTTAAATGGAACTTTTCAAGGCTTGAATCATTATATTTTCTAAAAATGTGTGATTTCAGTAAAAAATAGGATGTCCCAAAAAGTGTAAACCACTATTGTGGGATCACCCCTTTGTATCATGCAGTGCATTATTTATAAGTCTATTGGGGCTATAAAATGAGTTTCTTTTACAAAATTCATATTGTACTCTATTCCATTCTTTTTTTTCTCCTCTCTTCTCTTAGTTGTGTGATGTGGGAAAAAAGGGATCTAGGGTCTAAATCACACTTTCTCCTACATCAAATTGGAAAGGAACAAAAAATGATCACAAACACCCACTTGGCTACTAACCTCAATGGAAGAGCCAAAATGGTGGATCAGGGTTTTGGTCTTTCTTGGGGAGATTGATATTGATTGGTTGATTAGTGATTAACTTGATTTGATACTGTAAATGTGTACACCTAGGTCAACTATGAAGTTATAGTAAACTAATGTAATTATAGAGAAATGCAAAGATGAAACACAAATAAATTATAGAAAAACATAGTGCAGAGATAGAGGAACTTAACATATGAATTTGGAATTAATTTGGCTAGACAGGGGCTCTAGCACCCTAGAATAGGAAGTATAGATCTCAAGAATCAGAAACCAGATCTAAGATGATCACAGTCTGAAGGTTCTTCCTTTTTAGACCCAACTTTGGAACTTCATCTGTTGATGATTAATTCCACTTGTCGTAATTTGTTGACATAGGAGGCTTGGATGCTTGATCTTGTAATTAGGTCTTCAATCCTTTCCCAAATCCACTTCGGATCTATGACCTACACACAAGAGAGGAGAGAAAGGGTTGTTCCATAGAGGGGCTTGCCTAAGTCAAACCCTATTTGATGTTTCCACTTCCACAACAACTATGATGATGTAAAGAAAGCTTACCCTCGATCAAGTAGAGTCAAATGGATAAAAGAGAATGATAAGTTGACGAGTGTTGCAACTTACCACTCAGATTTGCTTTCCTTGATGGATTGAAGTTATTATTGATGCAGGAGAGGGTGCTCCCCTCTCTACACAAGATCAACTCACACCCACACTTCAAACTCACTACTAACAGATCTCATCAAAACTTTATAAAATTTGCAACAAACAATGAAACAAAGCACTTAATTTTTATTGAAGATTTCCATCAAGACAAAATACACAATTAGTGATTACAAATATTGGCCTTCACCCACCACAACTTCAAATGACATTCAATTTGCTTTGTTCTTAATTCCAGAACAACAACCTCCTCTTCATATTTCCACACCTCCTTCTCATACCTACACTCACATTCCTCTTTTAGTTTTCATTCTGTATTTATATGCACATCCCCATTTATTTTCTGCTTTGAAGTTTTTGACTATCTCCATACTTGCTCAGCCAAAGTATTGATCGATCTTCCAAACAAGTGCTATTTCGAACGCCTTATTTTCTGCTATGAGCATTCCACTATCTCCTTTTGTCATGACCTCCCTTAAACTCTCTCCTTCCCGTGTTTCTTTCTGTTATTTTGTAGACTTCTTGTCTACAACCCCCTCACATACTTGTGCGTAGCTCTCTCTCTCTCTCTATGCAATTCAACAAAGGTCCTTCCTTTCTTGAGTTCGTAGCCCCTACACTTCACATAAATTCCTCCCTTTCTACCATCTGCGCCTTTCAGAGTGATGGCTTGCTCTTTTTCCACCACGTGACCCCACTTTCCAATGCTAATATATTTTGTACAATGAATTGAAACCTCTAAAGGCATGCGTCCCTTCAATTTCTATTCACTTCTCCTTTGATGGAGTTCAATTATCTTCAACGCCCATTGGTCTTCCCATTCTATGCATGACTTCATGTTTGTGAGAGTAATGCACTGTTATGTGAGGTGTTTCCCTTTGATCTAAAACTTCTTTGAAATATGGCGCTTACACTGCCCCTCATCCCTCATCATTTTGTAGATTTTAATGAATACCAATGTAGCATGCTGCACGACCTTTGATTGCAAAGACATCTTAAACATTCACTGCTGACTTATGTGTTCAAATATCTCTATGGTCTTTGTCCAATCCATTTTTGCATATCTAGTAGTCGGTATTGTTTGTGGTCAAATGGTTTATGTATTCGGTCTATGTTTCTTACTCCACGTACATGTCCAACAAGGCATATGCAAATGTAACATTTGAAAAAATTCCACCAAAACTTTATATCTCATTGAATACCAAATTTAAGAGGTTTAGGCACTGATCCAGGTGAGAGAAACCAAACAAAAACAAAACCAAAATTGAAAGCAAAACTAACAATATTTTTGGTTGGTGCCGATTGCTTGTTCGCCCACGTGCTCCTGCACCAGACACACCGGGTAGAAATATTGTGAGCATAGGCTCACAATGGTGGAGTTGAGTAGTTACACTACTCTTCCAGGTTGCCATCAACCTGCAGCGAACTCCTTCGCTGTCCAAGTACTGAAAATCAATTTTTCTTTCACCTTTTCCAGCATCATGCCAGAACACGCACCACCTCTCTCCAACAACACTACACCTTCTTTCTTCTCCCCATTGTGGACTTATGTCCACCAAAGCCCAACCTCCTCCACCAAATGCTTTCCACACTTTGCTCCTCTTCCGTGGGTTCAAATCCACCTCTAACTGTCTACCTCCACCAATACCCTGCAACATCCTCAACCAACTCTACACACAACCACACAACATATGCTACATGCTCTTATGCTCTATTCATCTCATCTTCTACTACTACATCTGAAAATGAAATAACATCACACAACTGATTTACCTCATCTTCGCTCGCGGCTACAGTATCAAATTTCATTGCGACATCTTCCACCTTCTTGTTAGCTACAACTTTTTGCTCTTCTTTCTTCACTGCACAAATGAGCTTTTCATCCATTCTTCCTCAATCGTCAACAAGCGTGTCAAAAAATCTTCTTCACCATCCGTTGTGACTTCTTCACTTCTCACCTCAGTCTTTTCTTCTTCTCTCTTCATGCCTTCTTCACAACATGTATCAACTACTACTTCAATAGGGGCTACATCTTCCTCTTTCCATCTAAGGCTACTATCTTCACTCTTCTTCTCATTCCTCTTTACCACTTTCTTCTCACTCTTTCCAACATTCTTGTCCACTTTTCTACGAACCATATTTTCCAATGCTTCACACAATTCATCCTCCACATCATCTTGATATCGCTCCCAAAATCATATCCACATGGGCCTCTTCACGACCCAACCCATCTTTGTCTGCTGCAATCTCACCTCTCGCAATCTTTCATCACTTCTCAAGTTTCCTTCGTGGCTTCAAGCTCTCACTCTCACTGCTCAGGATTCCTTACACACATGCAACAACTCTCACTAGCTTCTTCACTACCGCTTCACACACTTTCTTCTCATGCGAATTGCCTCCCAGTTAGTGATCTGTTCACACAACACACATAGGTCCTGGTGGATCCTCTCCACTCTCAGGACTACCTACTTTGATACCAATTGATGCAGGAGAGGGTTCTCCCTTTCTACACAAGATCAAATCACACCCACACTTCAAACTCATTACTGGCAGATCTCAACAAAAATTTATAAAATTTACAACAAACAATGAAACAAATCACTTAATTTTTATTGAACATTTCCATCAAGAAAAAATACAAAATCAGTGATTACAAATATTGGCCTTCACCCACCACAAGTTCAAGTGACATTCAATCTGCTTTGTTCTTAATTCTAGAACATCAACCTCCTCTTCATATTTCCACACCTCCTTCTCATACCTACACTCACATTCCTCTTTTAATTTGCATTCTTTATTTATATGCACATCCCCATTTATTTTCCGCTTTGAAGTGTTTGGCTATCTCCATACTTGCTCAGCCAAAGTATTGATCAATCTGCCAAAAAAGTGCTATTTCTAACACCTTATTTTTTGCTATGAGCAGTTCACTATCTCTTCCTTTTGTCACACCCTCCCTTAAACTCTCTCCTTCATGCATTTCTTTCTCTTATTTTGCAGACTTCTTCTTGTCTGCAGCCCCCTCACATACTTATGTGCAACTCTCTCTCTATCTCTGCACAATTCAGTAAAGGCCCTTCCTTTCTTGAGTTTGCAACCCCTACACTTCACATAAATTCCTCCCTTTCTACCATCCATGCCTTTTAGAGCAATGACTTGCTCTTTTTCCACCACGTGTCACCACTTTCCAATGCCGATATATTTTGCAGAATGAATGGAAACCTCTAAAGGAACGCGTCCCTTTGGTTTCTATTCACTTCTCCTTTGATGGAGTTCAATTATCTTCAATGCCCATTGGTCTTCCCATTCTACACATGAGTTCATGTTTGTGAGAGTAATGTGCTGTTATGTGAGGCATTTCCCTTTGATCTAAAACTTCTTTGAAATATGGTGCCTACGTTGCCCCTCATCCCTCATCATTTTGTAGATTTTAACGAATACCAATGTAGCATGCTATGCGACCTTTGATTCCAAAGACATCTTAAACATTCACTGCTAACTTATGTGTTCAAATATCTCTATGGTCTTCATCCAATCTATTTGTGCATATCTAGTAGTCGGTATTGTTTGTGGTCAAATGGTTTATGTATTCGGTCTATGCTTCATACTCCACATACATGTCCAACAAGGTAGATGCAAATGTAACATTTGACAAAATTCCACCAAAATTTTATATCTCGTTGAATACCAAATTTAAGAGTGATCCAGACGAGAGAAACCAAACAAAAAAAAAACCAAAATTGAAAGCAAACCCAATGATAGTTTTGGTTGGTGCTGATTGCTTTTCCACCCATGTGCTCCTACACCAATTATACTCATATCATCCAAAGAGAATTGGTTGCTTGATTGAAAGTCTTGCAAGTGTTAGTACCCACAAAACAAATGAACATAAAACATGAACAAACTCACATATAAACTTGATGCATTGCTAACATGAATCTTAATTGATCATAATTGTTGTAAATTTTGCTTATTCAGCTCTTGGCTACTTTTTAAAATGCTCAATTAATATTCAAATTACCTAGGATTTCAAATGGTGAAAAAGACTTGTATTTATATGCATTAATTCATTTTACCACAAAATTAATTATCAAAAGATGACA
This sequence comes from Sequoia sempervirens, assembly GCA_007258455.2. Classification (NCBI taxonomy): domain Eukaryota; kingdom Viridiplantae; phylum Streptophyta; class Pinopsida; order Cupressales; family Cupressaceae; genus Sequoia; species Sequoia sempervirens. Next base: position 293,407,283 of record VDFB02193867.1, read on the forward strand.
AATGAATTTAAATTTATAAATGTTAAAATGAACAATAATATATTTAAATTGGGGCCAAAATAGGTTGGACAAGGGTGGTGGAACCCTAGTCGAGACCTATTTTGGGTATTTTAGTGTTGTTTGAAACATTAAAAAATTAGGTTCACCAAAATGAAAACTAATGATGCACCTGTTTTTCCTAATTTCATTCAAAATGTGTGCTATAATATGCAAATGAGGAACATAAATTGAATCTAACCTAAATAACAACCAAAAGGTAGATCTAGAAAAGGGTCAAATGTTGTGTATCTGTCACCAAAAGTGCTTTTTTAGTCCTCATTGGGGACTCATTCGCCCTATGGAAAATGAGTCCTGGCTAGGGATCCTAAAAATCAGTTTCTGGGTTCTGTTCTTCTATGTCCGCACTCCTAGATTCTAGTTGGTCACTATTGGAAAGCCGAAAATAAAACCTGTAGGTCAATTTCCATGATTTGACAACTTTTCTTGCAATTTTGAAACTTTGCAACTTTCTTCAATTTTTCTCTCCAATTGATTTTCAACCTAAAACCTACAATCACACATCAAAGAGAGAAAAATGTTGTTTTGTTAGGGAATAGGGGTTTTCCTTGGTCAAACCCCGTTTTGGTAATTAAACCTTGAAATGAATAAAATCATGAAGGAATGATGAATGGACAACAATATGTAACAACTCACCAAACCTTAATTGAAACCTTGGAGTACAAATCTACAAACTTGCATGAAGTGGCCTCAATGTATGTAGATCTTGATCATGAAACTTGATGTGAAATAATGATTTTGATATGCTTGATTGATCTTGAATGCTCCACCACCAAATTAGCTCAAACAACATGCATGATGCAATAAATCTTTGACATGATGAAATGAATCTTGATTGTTGCAATAATCTTCAATAATATGCCCTTGAATGCCTTGAAAATGATCTTGAGTGCTCTCTTGATCATAAGTTTACTATTAGGATGCTTTCATAAAAACTCTAGGTGAAACTAAGTGAAATAACCTTGTATTTACACATATCTTAAGATTAATTCCTGAAATTCAAATATCACAAGCCGACATTGAATTATGGATTTTAAATAATTAAAATACAACCAAAAATATATTCAAAAGAGGGGTCCTAGGTCTAAGTGAGGACCCATTTTCCCTCCTAGGCCACTTACCTAAGACACACATCAAACAAGGTGAAATGTTATGTAAAATCAAGGTCATAGGACTAAGTGAGGACCCATTCGCCCTATGGCGAATGGGTCCTAGGTCACTTATCTAGGACACACATCTTCCAAAGTTGAGTGTTGTGTAATGGCATTTATGAATGTCGAGTTTTATCCCTTGGAATTTGCATTTAATTAGGCTTGGATTTGCATTAAAGGGGCCAATTGAGGCAAATTAACCTCAATTAATTAATAAAGCCCTAGATTAGTGTGAAAGTGTAAAGGTACACCTTACAACACCCTAAATAAGGCACAATTAAGTCTGTTTAGTTTAAAAGGTCCCTAAACTTAATACGAATGTGTAAAACACATTACAACACTAAACTAAGGCATCATTAAGCTAATTTTATTATTAATTATTCCCAAATTAAGTGTGAAAAAGGGATACTTTTTCCTGCACTACATTTTTCCCCCGCTTTAGTGAGAGGATGACCCCATGTCAAAATCACACTAAAGTAGACATTCAATACACTTATGTATGTAGCAATGACAAAGATACACAATCATACAACATTAGAGAATTAGGAAGATCAAGCCTAGGTGGTCCACTGTGATGTGGAACACATCTAAGCCATCAATTTTATTTTGTCACGCACTCACTCTGGGGTAGTGGAGCCTCAAGCTGTCCACTAGATGAGTATCTGAAAGGGTGGAAAATGAGAGAATCATATTAGGCTCCCATACCATATCAAAGCTATCATCCTGGCAACTTCAATAAGGCACCACAATGCTAGGCAAGGCTCCATAGGAAAGCAAGATGTGTTATTCTTGGTGGCCTTAAATTTAGAGTTCAAGCTTCATAGGGATTAACAAGCTATGTTATGCTAAACTCCTATGAACAAGGAAAGGATCCACTAGCAAGGAAGGTGTGTTATGCTTGGTTTCCTTGAATTTAGGGTTTCAAGCTTCATAAGGCTAACAAGCTACATTATGCTAACACTTATGAACAATAATGCTAGTAAAAGGTTTTTTCAAAGGGATTTTGCTTAGTTCATGTAAGGTCTTCTTCTTAGGGAACATCATGCCTAATGTCTCAAAGAGAGGACAAGTCAAGAGTAAAAGATTCACAACTTAGGGAATGCAGTGCATCACATCCATGCCACTAAGACAAAAGCCATACGCTAAGAAGTATCACACTATTGGAGGACATTAAACCTAATGAAACCGACAAGAAAAGGACACATCACAAGAAAAAATAAAATTACACCATGAAACATGAAAAAATATCAAAAGATATTATTGATGTATGCCCCCACTTTAAAGCGGTTTCTAACACCATTGCTGTGAGCAATTGCCTTAAAGTAGCTAATGTTTACTCCTAAGACATGAGAGATTTACTTGGAAAACCCTATGCCAAGTCATATGTTTCTGAAATAAAGCTACATCATGAAAAAGGGTGGAGGGGTTGCCCCCAAAAATACATAAGGGATCTATAGATTTGGGGTCAACATATGTTTTCTATAGTGTTGTTATAGATCTCAGAAACGTCATCATTCCCCAAATACTCATAGGATTGGAAGAATGAAACAAAGAGAGTGAAAACAAAGAAAAATCCTTTCGGGTCAACATGGAAGAGACCTAAATGTCTTGACGCCTTGCATCATCCCCAAAAGGAAAACATAAGACAAGCAAAAAGATAAAATGTTTATGACATAGAGAAGAATGTAGATACATATAGAGGAATGCACAAAAAGAGAGAGATACATCAAATAGAACAGTATGGGGGATTACATTACACACATGTAATCACATAAAGAAACATGAAAAAAAGAAAACAATGAAAAAGACTAGTAAGGCACATGCGATTCAACCTATACTAGGTCGTCTGCATCCCAATCTTGATCAGTATATGCGGAAGGCAAAAAATAGACAAAGGGGCAATGACAAGTGCTAAACTAGGACACATGCCATGTTCAACACTCTTTTTAGGAGAATTGTCATTTAATCTCATAGAAGAGGAGAACAATGAATTCAACTCATTATGCACTTGTTCATCAATCTTTGCAATATCAATGTCATCATCTAGATTAATCACAATAGGAGGTCGAATGATAATGTCTGTGGAAGGTTCTTGTTTACATTGTGGAGAGGGTATATAATCATCATGCATTTCTCTAGGTAAGTTTAGATTTTAATTTTCTATGTTGCTCTTGTCTTCTTTAGTTTGTAACATACAAGAAATAGAATGACGTCTACGCCTACGCTCTCTAGCATTTCAATTTCTTCTCAATCTGTTGTCGATTTGTGATTGTGTAGGAACGGGTTTGTCAATCATAGGTTTATTTTTTTCCCTTAAGGGAGGAATGAAAGGAACCAAGGGAGGTTGCTCAACCACTTTATCTTTGTCTTTGTAAACTTGTTTGATCTTAGGAGGCACAACGTGATTGTTTTGGTTGTCTCGTGGTCTCTTATATGAAATGGTAGGTTGCTTTTAGATTTTTGGAAGGGATTTTGGTTCAATCATTGGTTCGTCAAGGATAGGTGGCTCAATCACGGGTTGAGGCATGTTTCTAAGGGATAATTCTACTATGAGCTTTGCCTTAAAATTTTGATATGCTTTGAAAAAGTAGTGCTCACGAGGACACAAGATTAAAGCCACTATGGTGCATAGTAAATATCTCATTGCCAAAAGGAAACTTTAAACACTTATGCACAAATGATGGGACGACATTCATGCAGCGAAGCCATGGATAGCCTAAATTCACACAAAATTGGTCTAACGATGGGATGATGGTGAATGAGACATTTAATGTTTTCGGTCCAAATTTTAGGGGGAGATTTATCAAGTCCATTGTAGGACAAGCAAAACCATTATGCGCTTTGATCCATGCTTTTGGTTTGTCATACATGTATCTTGATAAAGTTCATGCACAAATAGGAATTCTTCAATGATCATGTTCTCTACACTGACATGATCAATTAATATCCCATTGGTAGGATTTTTATTGATTCTTCCAACTATGTAAAGAGGACCATTGGGTGCATGTTTGATTATGTCTTTTTGTGAGAAAGCAATATCAAGGGGCATTTTGGTTGAGTTCTTACGAGGTTTAGCTTCAATAAAGTTGACTGAGGCATGTATGTTATCATTCTTTTGATTGTTTAAGTTCTCATTAAGGAAGCAACTGAGGCTATAGAAAAATTGTATCCCATGTTCAATTCTAAGCATTTTCCTTAGATTTTGTAAAGTAGAAACGATACTAATGTCCATGTTTTCGGCAAGCACAAAGTCTTGTAAATTTTCTAGGCCTTCATCTATTCTTTTTATGTTTTCTTGTGGGACATAAACAACACCATGCACATTAGTTGTAGGTAAGGAAGTCATTGGAAATGAGGTATGCATAGTATGATCCATAGGGGGTTGATTATTAACACTATTAGAAAGAGAGTCAGAAAACCCAAGATCCACGACGAATGGTGTATTATGGGATGACACAAGTCTCAAACTACATCTCACAATAGTATTGCTAATAGGACACCAAGTTGTAAAGCTCATACAAGTTTCACAAACTCAATGCCAACCCAAAATTGAAAGAGGGTAAAGTGCAATGTAATGACCTAAAATGTAAATACAATTTTTAGATTCTAAACAAGGTAATTTTTTGATTACACCATCTAAAACCTAAAAATGGAGTCTTGTAAATGCAATTTTGAAATCACACAATGCACTCAATTTACCAAAGTAAGTTAGATATGATGAAATTGATGAAATAGAAATTTTGCAAACAGTAACATAAATTTGAAAGTAGTAAATAGGAATGCAAAAATGAAGATTTTAATGCCCAAAAATTTAGAATTTGACTTGATTAGGGACTCATTCGCCCTAGGGAAAATGGGTCCTATATAAGGATTTGGAAACAATTTTTTATAGATTTTTGAGTGCTTTCCAAGTGATTTTCAGATTTTGGTTTGTTACAACAAGTTTCAGTTTCAGTTTTTTGTGAATTCAATTTGAAATGCAAGTGCAAAATGACAAAATGACAACCTAGAAAAGCTAGTTTGGTATGCAATTTTTGTTTCAATTTTCAAATGCAAGTTAATATGATGTCAATGATATGGAAGATGATTGATTTTTTTTATATTTTTCAGATTTAAAGAATGAAAAATATGCAATCCTAAAACCCTTAAATGAAATCCAAAGACAAGACACCCTGAATGAGACCTAATTCAATGCAATGAAAATGAATGCAAGATCTAAATCTAGCATAAAATAGGATTCCAAAATTGGAAAATGCAATGATCAAACTCAAGTTCAAAAGGTCGGGTTCACCATAATGAAACATGGAAAAATTAGGTTCACCAAAATGAAAACTAATGATGCACCTACTTTTCCTAATTTCATTCAAAATGTGTGCTATAATATGCAAATGAGGAACATAAATTCAATCTAACCCAAATATCAGTCAAAAGGTAGATCTGGAAAAGGGTCAAATGTTGTGTACTTGTCACCAAAAGTTCTTTTCCAATCCTCACTAAGGACTCATTCGCCCTATGGTGAATGGGTCTTGGCTAGGGCTCTTGAAAATCAGTTTCTGGGTTTTGTTCTATGTCTACACTCATAGATTCTAGTTGGTCGCTATCAAAAAGTTGGAAATAAAACCTGTAGTTCAGTTTCTGTGATTTGACAACTTTTCTTGCAACTTTCTTTAATTTTTCTCTCCAATTGATCTTCAACCTAAAACCTGCAATCACACAGCAAAGAGAGAAAAATGTTTTTTTGTTAGGGAATAGGGGTTTGCCTTGGTCAAACCCTGTTTCGGTAATTAAACCTTGAAATGAATAAAATCATGAAGGAATGATGAATGAAAAAAAATATATAACAACTCACCAAACCTTAATTGAAACCTTGGAGTACAAATCAACAAACTTGCACGAAGTGGCCTCAATGAATGTAGATCTTGATCATGAAACTTGATGTGAAATAATGATTTTGATATGCTTGATTGATCTTGAATGCTACATCACCACATTAGCTCAAACATGTATGATGCAAAAAATATTTGACATGATGAAATAAATCTTGATTGCTGCAATAATCTTCAATAATCTGCCCTTGACTACCTTGAAAATGCTCTTGAATGCTCTCTTGATCATAATTTTACTATTAGGATGCTTGCATAAAAAAATTAGGTGAAACTAAGTGAAATAACCTTGTATTTATACATATCTTAAGATTAATTCCCAAATTCAAATATCACAAGCCGACATTGAATTATGGATTTGAAATCATTAAAATACAACCAAAAACACATTTAAAAGAGGGGTCCTAGGTCTAAGTGATGAACCATTTTTCATAGGGCGAATGGGTCCTAGGTCACTTACCTAGGACACACATTGAACAAGGTGAAATGTTATGTAGAATCAAGGTCATAGGACTAAGTGAGGACCCATTCGCCCCTATGGAAAATGGGTCCTAGGTCACTTACCTAGAACACACATCTTACAAAGTTGAGTGTTGTGTAATGGCATTTATAAATGCTGGGTTTTATCCCTTGGAATTTACATTTAATTAGGCAAGTGGATTTGAATTAAAGGGGCCAATTAAGGAAAATAAACCTCAATTAATTAATAAATCCCTAGATTAGTGTGAAAGTGTAAAGGTACACCTTACAACACCCTAAATAAGGAACAATTAAGTCCATTTAGTTTAAAAGGGCCCTTAACTTAATGTGAATGTGTAAAATACATTACAACACTAAATTAAGGCATCATTAAGCTCATTTTATTATTAACTATCCCCAAATTAAGTGTGAAAAAGGGATACTTTTTCCTACACTACATTATTAAATAAAAATTAAATGATATTCCCAAGTTAATTATGATTTTCCAAAGATGATCATAAAATGGGAAATTTAAGAGCACAATTAGGTCCAATCACATAGGGGGAGGTAAACCTAGTGTGAAATTGTCAAGAGTGACAATTTATGACTCTACATTTAGTCCCTAATTTAGTGAGTATGAAATTATGCTCATACTCACACTAAAGTAAGGATAATCCAAGAAGGGTTCATTTATCCAAACATTGAAGAGACATGATGACATCGAATCTAGGGGATGCACTAGTCTTGAGGCTCAAGATCCTATGGTACAACAATGCAAAGAAAAATGAAAACACACAAGAAGTGCAATGAAAACATGATGCATACACGATGAAGACATACAACTAACATAATGAAAACACCACATGATGTAAACACAGTGCAAACATGCAAAGGGGGTATGAAAATCATGAAATATAAAGCTTAGTAGAATTATTACTAGGATCCATACCCAAGGAATTCATGAATCACAAGACCAAAAAAGTTTGATATTTGCTAGGTGACCCATGAATGAAAGCATCATAGGCTAGTGAAGTCCAATATTCACTAGGCGAGCTTGATAAGGAATAATACAGACTAGTGAAGTCCGATATTCACTAGGCGAGTTCTCATGTCAACCATACTAAGAAATATAGTCCTAATAATTTTGATAAGGCGTTACAAAATATGATCAATATGCAAAAAATGCATCACAAAGTTCAACACATGTAAACAAAGTGAAGCACAAAATGGAATGTATGCCCCCACCTCAAGGTAATTGTTGATGCCAACTGGGAGAAATTTCCTTAAGGTAGAATAAAATGATATTTGATAAGACATGAGAACTTGTTGGGAAATCATATGCCAAATGATATGTTCACAAAAAAATTGACTCATGAAAAGGTGTTGCCCCCAAAACACATAATGAATAGTACAAAGTTATCACATGAGGGATCCATAGATCTAGGGTTAGTATGGATGAGATATAATGTATACTATAATTATGCTCAAAATCAACATCATTCCCCCAAATACTTGTGGAACTATGAACACAAGGAATGACACATAAGGAAAGCAAATATTTTTGGTCCGCATGGAAGAGACCTAAATGTCTTAACACTTTGCACTGTTCCCAAAAGAAATAAAGAAAATACGTTCACAAATTAAAGACAAATGAAGATACAAATAGATGAATGCCACAACCAATTCATTTTCTTTGCATCCTTGTTCCAATAGGAACAACAAGTGTCATCCAAAGAAAACTAACAAACAAAAAGACATGCCAGGGAGCACACTATGGGAGATCACATTACATGCAAGAAAACACAGAAACATAATATGGTGCTACACATACGATCTGACAATAGAAAATCATCCACATCCCAATATTGATCATCATAAATGGAAGGTAGACAATAGGCTAAATGAACTATAACAAGTGCAATAGGCTAAATGAACTATAACAAGTGCAGTACAAGGAGAAGTACTGGATTCAACATATGGTGGATCACTCATAATAGGAGGATCATCATGGTCTTCCCCATCTAGATTTACTAATTTTGCAAACATAAGACAATTTATTATGATCTTCTTTTTGTGCTTTTGTCTTACCTTCTGGCTTGCTATTATAATGTATTAAAATGGGCTACATATTCGTGCTATTAGCATGATTATGAGCGCTAACATCCCTATTTATAATTAATGAGCTCTTTATTCTTTGCTTTGGTAGGGATAAATAAGGTTTGGCTTCATGGGTTGATGAGGGTGGCAGAGTGGAGTTGATCGATGACGAAGATGGATGGGTGGGAGGTGTTTCATCAAAATTTAGTTGTATGGATGGATGATCATTAGGTAAGGGTTTACACTCTTTAGCAAGTTGATGAGCCATAGCTCAACATATTTGTTTACATTATTTTTCACTTCGATTTCATATCACATGAGCTTCAACTTGTGAAGGAGGAATTGAGGAATTTCCTAACATTGGCCCCTTTTGTTCCATTGTATGAGGAATTGAGGAGACTATCAAAGGTTGGGAAACCATAGGATTCTTAGGTTTTGGCCTAAAAACTTTCTTTTCTCGAGGAGGCACAAATTCCATCCTTAAAGGATTTTTTGAATGGTTGTCTTGTGGTCCTTTATAGGATGGCAGAGGGGGAATTATGACATATATGCCAAAATTTTGAGGAAGAATGCCCAGTTTAGGCTGAGGTTCATTTGCTACTTATGAAGTAGGAGGAACAACCATCATAGTCATTGGACACTGAGGAGTGCCAAGTAGAATATTAGTAAGGGACAATTTGGATATACACTTATATTTAAACTTTTGATATGACACAAATAAATAATCCTCATGAGGTTTAATAGGTTGGGATGGTTGAGGCTAAAATTAATCTAATGAAAAGTTTCCACGAGAGGCCAAATGTTTAAATCCACTATGGTAGATGGTATATATTTTTCCTTCAAATGAGAATTTTAGAAATTTATAAAACTGATGGGACCACATTCATGGAGCTTAGCCATGGATGACCTAACTTCACAGGAAATTGGCCTGACATTGAGATTATGGTAAATAAAACATCCAAATGTTTAGGTCAAAATTTTATTGGGAGAGTTATAGAACCAATTGTAGGGTGAATAGAACCATCATGATACTTTAACAATTATTTCAATTGTTTATAATTATCTTTATAAAGTTCATACACATACAAGAATTCTTTAGTGATCACGTTCACTACACACATAAGATAAATGAGTATTCCTCTTGTGGGTTTATCATTAATTCTACTGGTGATGTAAAGAGGACCATTGGGTGCCATTATAGAACCATCAATATGCATGAAAAAAATATTAGGAAATATATTGGTTTGGCCCTTATGAGGTTGAAATTCAATCATGTTGACAAAGTTGGATAGATCATTATCATCTTCTTCATTGTAAATTATTGGACAAAGTTAGTCAAATGATTTGGTAATGGATTTGTAAACATTTGTAAGTTTTGATTAGGTGGTGAAATTGATTTATTTCCTTTTTTGTTTACACCAACCAATTAGATGCTATTAGAATTAATGAGGTCTTGTACTTGGTTCATAACTATCTTGCACATGAGAATAAGCGCTGTGGATGCACCTTGGCTAAGGAGCATGAAGCTTCGTAGAAGATCAAAGAGGAGCCTTCTCTTTCTACTTCCGCTACTTTTGTTTCTGCTTCTCTTTCAACTTTGGTTCCCATCACCTCTATGCTGCTCCTAGCTTCACCATCAGATCCTGATGAACCTCACCCCAAGAAGGTGCAAGTGTTCATCGTTCCCTTTGTGGAGCCACCTCTTATCACCTCTCTTCCCAATCTTCCTCCTTTTCCTCAACCCCTTGACATGCCTTTTACCAAGGTTGTGTCTTCCGCGACTTCGTCTCCTTCTCCCTCTTCCACTTTTGTTGCGAGGATCCCATATCCTCCGCTGAAGTGTAAGTTGGAGATCAACCTCATTTCAAGCACTGTTCAAAAAAGTATTATTTTACTTTTTAGTCTTGTTCCACCTTGTCTTGTATCGTCCTTGTGGATAGTGCCTCCTTCCCCAAAGTTTGTCACTGTCCCTCTTCCCGAGGTCAATAATGACTCCCAGGTTTCTTGTCCTTCACCCATCCAATTGCATCATATCACTCCAGATAAGTGCATGTTTGAATCGTTGGAGGACATTTCGATTTTGTCATTGAACTTTGCTAGATCGATGACACTAGTCTCGCACAAGGTCAACGAGGAAGACCTTGATGGGGCTTATTCCTTGACTCTTGCCATAGGTGAGTTGGTTTAAATTGCTCTAGCTATCCCCCTTATGATGATCTATGCTAGGAGTAGGATGACCTACTGGAGGTGCCAAACTAGACAATGCCTCTTCTTCATCTTTAGATTAGTTTTGTGTGGTTTTTTGTGTTCCCTTGTGCTTGTATATCAATGTTTCTACTCTCACCTAGAGGACCCTTGCTACCTTATATGTGCTTGGATACAAGAGAGAAAATTTGTCGTACACTTCTTCTATTTGTATCATCATTCTTCCATATGTTGTACACTTTCTTTTTCACATTGGGGAATTTAGGCCTCTTCCATATTGACCCGATTTTTATTTTCATTTTGTCTTCATGTGCTCTTCTTCTTGTTTTGATATTTTTGGGGGTGATGAAAGTTTATACATAATATATTATATTTATCTATCTATGTTTATGAGAAGTTATGACTCTAACTAATTTTCTCTTCACGATGTTGTGGTTTCTATGTGTTTCCCCTTGCATGACAACATTCCACAAATAAATCTTGCTATGTATCTTGTGCCACCACATATTTTTATCTTCCTCTTCTCCTTCGAATGAAATGTTCTCCTCTGCATAACACACATCATTCTAAGGGGTGACTATAATATCTTATTAATTTTCAATTTTTTTTCAAAGAGATTTAAATTTATGTCTTGATGTCTTATGTCTCATCGTCTAGCTTGGGGGAAACTTGACTAGACTTGTCTTGTCTTTTTTGTGACTATCTTGCAATGTATTTTGTAGTAACCACATGCCTATCTGCACCATATTTTATCTGATCAGATTATGTCATGTCATGTCTATGAAGTTTTATCATATCAACTTTTTACCTTTTTCCATAACATGTTTGTCTGCAACTAACATGTTTGTAGTGAGATTGTAGTCAACTTTGCAGGATCGAAGACCCACATGCTCTTCGCATCCTAGCTCAACATTTTCTACATCTCATATACCAGATGGAATACCCACGTCCTCTTCATCCTAGCTATATTCTCTTCAACCTCTTTCTACTTTAGATCACACATGTTTAGAATACATATGCTCACTAAAGTGGGGGAAAAATGTAATGTCATAAAATTGCACCCCTAATGTAATTTCACATTACATAACCCCCACCTTATCCTAATAAAGATGGTAATGTGAATTCCCCCCCTTTCTCCCCTTCAATTTCATTCTTGACGTTGTCGCTTTTGGCAGTTGAAGGAATTTTTTTGGGGACGCTTTCGCGATGCACAAATGTCTATGTGTCATGTGAATGTCCTGACAAGATTCCTGATCTTGTGGCTGTTACACTTCCACCTACCCACAAAGTGTAACACCTTTGTGATCGCAGAGACACCCGAAAATGACCTTGCATGGATTTCTTCATTCAAACTCTCATTCTTCCCTCTCACTCAATCTAATTTCATTCACTCTTTCATTCTTGCAACTCAATTTATCAATCTTTCATTCTCTCATTCTTCTTCTTGCATTCTCATAATTTTAAACTCTTCTACACCATTTTTCTCAAGCTTCTTGCATATTTGTGGCTCTTATGTATTTTTCTTGTCTCTCTCAAGTGTTGCACTCTCTCTCAGCTTCTCAAGCTTGTTGAAGGGAGGGTAAACACTCTTTTATTAGCATTATCATATTTATTTAGTAGCATATTAACATCTAATGTGTGTTCTTTCTTTATCTTGTCATTCTATATTGTCAATTGCCTATTTCTTTATCTCTTTGTATTCTTGGCTATACATGGAGGTGGAAACACCAAAATGGGGGTTTGACTAATGCAAGCCCAAAAAATAGCCCCAAAATTTTTATTCTCTGTGTGTGCAGGTTGTTCACGTGGAGCTTTGCAAGGGGCTACATAGTGTTGGAACTCTCGTGACTTCATTCCTCTCATCTTTCTCATCATTTCATTTTATTTAGTCTAGATTATTTCATGTTTAGTATTGTTCTTGTTGTAAGTTATTTTTATCATTTCTAGCATTCTGTTAACTTAGTTAATTTGTTAGATTTCAGTCTCTGAGTTGATAGTAGGATCTCTGCATTTTGGTAGACTTACTTTGTTTTCGGTCCGTACGAGACCACAATGTGTCGTGGGGATGTTCGTGCACCATATTTTCGTCCTCTAGCCAAGAGCTAGCTAGTTTATCTCTGAGACCTTTGAGGCTTGTTCTTTTGGCTTCTAAAGTCCTTTTCTCAAAAATGGTCATAAAACATAAAACATTGCAGAAAACTCCCCTTCACCTGTCTTTGTCACTTGAGCTTAGCCTTTGAGGTAGTTGAGGACAATTCACTCCTTGTAGGCTCTTCTGTGTCCTAGATACTCATGAGTAGCAAATAGCCTCCTCTACAAGTGGTAAGAGAGTTATTTTGTACAAATTTATTTTGTAGGTTTGTAGGTCATTGTGTATATTTTTAATACTAGATGATACTGATGACATTAGCCACACCCTTTTTGTGAGTGATATTGGTGGAGTTTTGGATGCTTTGATTGATTTTAGATTTTACATTACCCATATAGTAGGAATTCTGGGATGTATGTGTGCTCTTTGTTGGATGTTTTCATTATATTTTGGTGTTAAAGGTATTTAGGTTTTTGTCACATGTTTTTGCATTTGATATCTTGGAGGACATCTTTGTGCATTTTTATCTAATTATGATGATGATTATACCTTATTTTTTACGTATGGTTTTTTGGATGTGTTAGTAACTATCTATGGTTGTTATTCCACTTATTGTTGAGTTCTTGGTAGCTACTCAAGCCTATTTTTTCCATTGGATTTGGTGTTTATGTTGAAAGGTTGAGTTGAGGTAGGATTCATGCTTACAAGTGATGGTCAACATGTATCATCACTTTTGGATGGGATCTTATGTTTCAAGAATTGGCATGATGGATGATGAGAGAGTTTTTGATTGATATCATGGTCACCTTGGTTGTTTTTGGATCTTGATAGAGCACGTGGTGTTTAGATGATACATGTTGTTTATAAGGGTTGTTCTCTTGATTATTGAATTTACTTTTTACCACTTATGCAATGTATACAACAATATGAAGAATGTTGGGAAAGGTTTGTTGTAAATTTTGCATAAAATAATAATGTAAAATAAATATTTAATTATGGTGCATCTAGAGATGTGGCTATCACATGAGTTAGTCATTCTTGGGGAAACTTGTATGTTGTGTGATACATTGGGATAAATATTTGAAGTAGATATCATATTTGAAGAATATTTATTATTAAATCCAATTAAGACAAAACATAATTTTGGGGTCATGGTTTAGTGATCTCATAGTTTTGAAGCACATAGTTTTGTGCAACCTTGTTCTATAAAATTAAGAAAATGAATAGTTGTTGAGGTTAGCTTGTTTGTTAGAGGTTAGATTGAACATATATTTGAGGTTGCATATGTTATTGGAGGAAGCACAAATTAGGATGTGTGTCTATATTGTTCTCATTTGCTTGTTTACTTTGAGATCTGAAATTGAGTTGCTTGATGCTTTAGAAGCCTTGCATGGAGATTCCACAAGTGTATTGTAATCTTATTCTTCATATAATACATTGATTTGTGTGGGTGGTTTTGGAGGCTAGGTTTTCTCAAGAATTTTTCTAAGGTGCATCTAGTGTTATTTTGTGGGTATGTTTTGTTATTCTCTTACATTTTAGATTCTAAATATTTAGTTTGCATTTTTTATTTCTATTAACCTAGAAAGAGATCTAAGATTCAACAAGTGAATTAACCTAGACCTAGCTTTCCTTCTTTTGGAATTAACATTGGAATACAAACCAACTAAGGTTTGATGATTATCTAACAACCTCAAGGGAGATCCAATCTACTAGGGTTTGGCTCCCTCATTGCAAAGAGGGTAGATTTGATGTGTGTTTTAATTAGCCTATTTGACATAAACCCTAGATCTAAAAAATGTAATTTATCGTACATATGAAAACAAAATTGATGAAACAATTACAAATCTAGAAGAGGCAGACAAAGGGGCACCCATACATAAAATTTGAGCCTAAATTTCAGAGACAAGGGCAAGGGTGTCATTGTCTAGAAAAAAAGTATTTTTGGATGCTTGAAATGAGATTATGAAAGTATAGGTCTACTATGTACTTTTCTACAACTTCTTGATAAAAGTTTTGGATATGACTTGCACACATGAAAAGAGGGGAAAAGGTTGTGTTGTATAGGATTTTTCTTCAATCAAACTCTATTTTATGGTGTTTCCATCTTCTCAACAGTAAATGATGATGATAAAGAGTGCTTACCCTAGACTAGGTAGAGGTAAAGTAAAGAATAAATTACTTTAATGAACAAATGACAATTGATAAAGTTTCCCTAGGTATGAATCCCATGTTGAAGTGATGTCACACCACAGGTTTCCACAAAAAAATGATTTATGGATGACTGAATTGCTTTGAAGACCTGAAAGAGGCTAGTCCACATCACATAATAGATTGTTGTAACTAGCATGTAGAGGATAACTCACACACATCATCAGAATAAAAGCATAATAGTGCATGATTGATAATGGTAGTGCCTAGTTAATCAACTGATAGGGAAAACTTGTTTATATATGTATCCCAATTGATATTTTTTGATATAGAATGACTTAAGGTCATTCTACAATACTCAAAGATGACACTCAAAATAATAATTATCAAAATAGGACACCCTTAGGAATAGGGCACCCTTGCCCTTGTCTGGGTGCTTTTGGCCCAAAATTCGTGGGATGTGGGGATTTTAATATATTTCCCAATATGGCCCCAAAATGAACAAATTATTAATATAATTAATTCTATAGGCAAAATAGGGTGTCAATATAGTGTGAAATTGTCAAGGGTGACAATTTATGACACTATAGTCTCATAAAGATTATATGAAATTGGTATATCTTGTTGTAATTTAATTTCATGGTATAATTGAAGTTGGTGTGCACATAGATATTATTGGGATTGGTGTCCATTGAAGATTATGGAATTAATATTTTATTCCAATTTCATCCCACTTGGTTCGATTGATCAATTTCTAATTATTTTTGAATATTTTGTGTTTTCTTGGGCTTGTGATACCCTGAGGATTGCCGAGCTTAAAGATAATTGCCCATATTTTGTTTAATTGATCCAATTTTTCATCTTTCTTATATTTTTGAATTGTTGACTTTATATCTCAAATTGTATCCTTGAATTTATGTGCCTTTTATTGACTAGCACCATTGATTCATAATGCTATGACCAATGGATACTATTTTGAGGATCTTATAAGTTTGGGTTCCTTATTATTTTATGTTTATTATTTCATTTATTTTATGCTAAATTATGGTTAGTAAGCCTTGGTTATTTTTTATTGTTATCACTTGGATTCACACCCTTGCTAAGCACTTAACTCAACAATCCAATGGAACATGGAAACACTTTAGGGCCTGCGGGTTTCTTTGGGTGAATCTCTAGACAGGGTTTGTTCCCTTGTTGCAATCACTTAAACTGAACTAAAATATTGTCTTGCTAAGGAAAAGAATAGAGAAATGACTTAAAAATTAAACCTAAGGTCTACCAAGGTGGTGCACCAAAATTATTTCAGATGCATGCTACTATTTTCAAACACAATTCTTTCAATAGTTCAATTGTTTTTTCACACAACTCATACATTCCATGTACCCATGCATTAGTATTTTGTAAGAAGGATTGAGTTTCACAATTTTGAGAAGTAAAAACATAATTTTCACAAATGATGACTAACCATGTTCACTTCACAACTTACAACTTGAATAAATATATGTTTCTTTTATTCAAAGGTGCTAGAATGTGACTAATACTTAAGGATCTTGCAAGTAAAATTATAGAAATACTATCATTCATGAAGTTTGCACATAAGATAAAAAAAGTTGAGAAGGTACAAGAATAAAATTTATTGATCACAGGTGTTCTTATAATGATACATAGTCAAAAAATGCCTTCCTATTCATGAAAATAAAGGGTTACAATTATATTTTGAATCTAAAACCGAGTTTGAGTTGTCATACTAGCTTGTAGCTTCAAAGAACTGACCTTAATAGCTACATTAATAAGTCTACAACATAAATAACTAGCTAAAATATGCCCTTAGGCCTTTCAAATATGATGTCCAATAGCTTGCTAAACATTAGGGACATGTTATGAGGAATAAATGACATGTGTTTTCTTCAATTGGCTGGGTCAAACCGCTTGGGCGCCTAGCTGACTTGTACCTATTTTTCAGACCTTGAAATGCTAATTGCAGGTGGTTGAATGAAGAAATATTGTTTATTTGAACCCATCCATCTACCAAAAGCTCCTTAAACAACTCCTACATTCTTGGAGATGTCCCAAATTTGGTCAAACTGTTAGGTATATTCCCTCAATCTATTGCATAGGTCACCGAACTACCCTAGATGCTTGGAAAAGGTCATTATTTATCATTAATTTTCTCAAATTATCATCACCTTCAATTGAATGCTTTTAGGACATGTGCTAGAAACTTGGAAAATAATTAAATGCCCTAGGAAGGCATGTGAGATATTCAAGGGTTATATTTTCCACTAATCTTCATTATTAGTGGCTTCTTGTGGAAGTCTATGAGATGCCTTTTTTCATGATTAGTCCACTTGTTGGAGTGGTGAAGACACTGAGAGGGGGGGTGAATCAGTGTCTAGACAAATTAATTCAATTTTCTGACTTTAAAAAATCCCTTTTAAACCTTCTGAGAACAATATGAATTATGTTTCAAAAGATAACATGTGTGCCAATCTGAATTACTGATTCTTAATCACATAAATGTAAGTACAAAAATGTATAACTATGAAATAGTAAGATCACAAATGAAACCAAATAAAGAACCATAACACAGTGAATTTCCTGAGTGGAAAACCCTCTTGGGGTAGAAAAACCACTCGAAAAATCACCTCATAGACTTAATAAACCTCACTGGTTACAAAATGCCTCACTGGAAAAAATGGCCTCACTGACCAAAGAACCTCACTAGTTACAAGAATGCCTCACTGAAAATGATCAATCTGTCTCACTGAATTGATCATTTTAACTTCACTATACATTTCTGAATAGAATCATTAACTACAGAGGATCACTCTATTTCACTTCAAATCATATTTCACTTTCAATCTAATACATTTAATATCTTAAAGATTCATTCATTGGAATCTCTAAAATACAAAAATATATTAGTGATACAATATGTTTTGCATCATGTTTGCAAAAATTCAATTATAGAAAAATAAATTAAACTTTCAGTATCATAACCCTTCTGTAAAACCTTCAAACACACAATAGTGTAAAAACACTATTTAAATATCCAATGTAGATGTCATCACATGCTGCCACCTGTTCAAGCTTATAACCATCAAGAAAACCATATTCAAACTGTATCAAACTACCTCATGTTGAGTCACCAATGTGACACCACCTTCTAACTGTCTTTTAACACATACATGACTAATACAAAGTATGCAAAATAATCTTCAAACCCGTGTAATTAAAGTATAAGAATCCCTAACGAAAAAGGGTAGATTATTGTGCATTCTATACTCCAAGAAATGATAAACTCAACTGACAGGACAAAAAGCCATAATACCACTAAACTTGAAATAAAACCACTTCTAATAAGACCGTGAAAAAGAGAACAAATGAAACTGATTTACCGATTTGCTTGCCATGGTAAACCTTAACTGTTTGTAGAATTCCAAAACCAATGTCCTGAAGATGCAACTGCTAAACCACCTTCTCAATTGAAACTTTCAGCCTTATGCAAACCCTAGCTTAGCCATGATATAATGATTTTGAGTTTTTCCAAGAATGAAAGTAAATTAAGGTGCAATTATTGTTTCGGTGTTACAAATAAAACATTATCATTATATCCCCAATAATCACTATGTCGGTCATGATTTTCCCAAATAATATAAATCTCATAATGCTCAATGTAGTCGGTGTTGACTACCATGTGAAACAAACAAATACACTACCTTTTCGACCTTGTTGAACATATAAACCCCTGTCTATGCACAAAGTCTAAATGAATTTAGACTTGCCAACCAAAATCATCACCTCTAATAGCTTGAGAACTTTGCACCAATCTTTATACCCTGTAGATAATCAAAGTATTGCACCTTATATACCAATGCCAAAATCACCCAATGATAAAGCAATAAATGTAAACCAAAACAAAATCTTGCACATTAATATGACAAGTACCAATATGCCCAAGTAAGTGTGAGAACACTTAGAACACTTTGTAAATACCATCACCAAGTGAAATTCCACATAGTGAAAGAATGAATTTAGCATAACACTCTTGTATGAAAGTCAATATGGAGCTCACAACCTTTACCTTTTCCTTTGCACCATTCACAACTTTTGGAAAAACCATAATTAACATCAACACATTACCTTGTAATTGAGAAACCACCATATGCCAAGAGAGTAATGCTGCAATGTATGTCACTATATCAAGATGCCACCTGTACATGAAAATATACCACCATCTGAAGAGCAAGTCAACATCATGTATCATGTTGTATTTTTTGAGCAACAAAGACAAACATCATTATGTGTCTTTTGGCAACAAGGACAAACCAAAAACAAGGGGGAACATAGAACAACAAACTCCCCCTTTGTCCTTGGTGACAAAAACACAAACTTCTCCCCATTTTTGAAATCCAAGACAAAGAACCTGAACCACTTGTCTGTAAATCAACATGAGTAGCATGAAATAAAGAGCATAACAAAAAGTATATTCCACTATCATTTTCCAAAAGAAGAAACCAACAACCATATCAACAAGAACAAAGAACACACATGGCAGGAGAGAATGAAAAACAAAAAAGAATAACTCCCCCTATCTTGCTAAGCACTTCACATAGAGCACTATCATAGGCATCAAGCCACTATTTGAACATATGATCTACCTTGTTACAAGAATCTATTAAATCAACCTATAAATCTCAAATACCAAATCCAGATCATACCACTGTCCAAAATACACTGTATATTCTATATATGTACACCGTCACACACAAAAACAAATCACTGTAATATTTCTCCCCCTAAGACAAGTATGACCACTTGTAGCACAAAAATACCTCCTGTCATTCCATGGTTAGATGAGAAATATCAAGAACCAATATATTTGAATGCAAACAAGACATCAAAGTAAAAGAGCAGACTACCAATTGTAACTTCAATCACTTTTCTTTGTAAAAAAAAATACCATACAACTAGACCAAGAAGAATACAGTCTGATCATTACACTTGCTGTTCCAAATGATCCCTGTACCCAACAAACCATGATTATCCTGGTACCTTCTTTTGCATCAACAAAGAGCTCATTGCATATATTATTGCATTGTGACTTTCTAACATAATGCCTCATCATAAAGTGTTCTTCATGACATCTATAGGTAATGTTATCTTTTGCAGAATGTTGAATCCAAAAAACACTACACAAAACACTTTTGACTGCAAATTCACTGTGGATCATGACAAGTAGTTAAGAAATTGTCAATGCAAAGGACAATATTGATGTGCCCAAGACTAATGTCATTTAGTCATCAAAGAAGTGCATCCAAAGCCATGATTAAGGCATAAACAAAAATACTGATCCAAATACTATCTCAAGAAATCCTTAATCAAATTAAAGCAAGTAAAGCAAGGATGAAAAATTATGTCAAGACTATCTCAATGTTGTCTTTCGTATAATCGTCAATACTCTCTTTAAACACTTTTAGCAATCTATGTGTCCACATATTGATCAACCTTTTGACCTTTATTTTTAAGACTCTTCCTCTGGCTAGTAGACAAAACTATGAGTGAAGTATTTGGTATGAATAAAGTGAACAATCCATTGCACTGACAAACACTGGATGTCTTGTGATACTGACTATATTGAAACACACTGGCTAAAATCACTAATCACTAACATGCAACCCAATACCAACTATCACTATGGCACTATCTCAACCAACACATATTGTGAGTCACTATCCATCACTTTAATGACATCCAATCATTGCCCATTACACTAGACACTATATCAGTGGAAAAATCTCTCAAGAAAAAACATTATGCATGTATATCACTATCAAATCTAGATTGTGATTGAGCAAGCATGCATATAATCCAATGATTAAGCATCATAGCATTAACTAACAATAACTGAGATCATTGGCAACGAGATTCACAAGGCAGTGATTTCACACTAGATACTGATAGCTCATATGCCAAACTCATCACTTTGAATCTTCTATAATCTTCCACCTTGCATTCACACTATTACTCATAGTTGACACTGTCTTATGAATGAAGCAAGTGTAGATAGGACTAACTACCAATGATATAATTTTACCATTGAATGGTAATTCACCTCATTGTTTCAATCAAGTTAGAAATAATTCACTGTCATTTCCTCATTAATAACTATCTTATACTTCAACATATTCAAGATGCAAAGAAAGATCATGCTTATACACTACTGAGCACTCCACAAAAGCACTGATTGCTGCTAATGGAATACCAATACTAATGAGAATCACTATGAATTGAGCTATCAATGAGATAAAGTAGATTAAAGAAAAATATTCACTGAAAGAATATTTGCTCAAGTTTACTAAAGACATGATCGATAATACAAATTCTTGGAGTAAGCAAGAATACCTTAGTTTCAAGCCTGAACCAACCATATTCTACTCATTTGACAACTGTGTATCAACATCCAACTATGACTATAACTCATTGCTCATTGAATTGCTATTTACCTGTCACTCACAAAGAATATACAAATTGTCACTAAGATACAAATTCTGTTCAAAAAAGAGAGATTTTCGTATGATGTAACTGTCACTGTGTTTGTTGTCACTATGTGGAAAACCCACTATTTGCTACAAGCAAATGTTTACCACTTTCAAAGCACATTTCCACTATCTTAACTGCTAGAGAAGAGGAAAATTAGAAGCATTTGCACCATAGAACCAAGCCATAAATATCATTGTATATCTGATATGATGTAAAAATATACAACTACTGCCCCTGTATTTCTCAAGGCCATCATCAATAAAGGCTTGCATTAAAGCAACTCTATTAAGCAAAAACCATGAACACAATTTTGACACTATGGCATCAATATCATGAAGCATCACACAAACCATCTCTCACTGTGACAGTACATTTTCATCAACATAGCATTATATTGAGACTGCCACCAATTGTCTCAAGAAAGTTCATAACTCATAGGTAAAATACTTCTTCTAGTTAAGATGAAAACTAGGCACTAAATGCTCTAGAGACCTTATTCCTCCTAGAATTTTTCAAGGGGTTAAATAATTTGCTATATTCAACTCCCCTTGACCTTAGAATACTTCTTATGTAGTTGGTGATACCTTTTGTGCAACATGCTCTAGTTTAGGATTTTCATTTCCTAGGTCTTGTTTTCTTCTCCAAACCTGTATGGGCCCTTTCTTTTTCTTGCTCAATGCATTTACATTTTTGTTTCTAGATGATGCTTTCAACTTACTCCTACACTACTGTTCCTTATGCCCAAGGTTATGACACTTAAAGCATGTGACATTATAACCAATTAGAGGAGTAAAGGAATCATATCTTCTTGAAATTTCAAAACTTCTATGATCATATCTTCCATACTTCCTACAATTTCTTGTACAATCTCTTTCTCTATGACCATAAGAAAAACATAAATAGCAATAACCATTAAATTGAGAGTAGTTATATCTTTTCGAATAATATTTCTTTGAGAACCTACTTGATCTTTTTCTCGCAATATCAGTAACATTCTCTTTTTCTTTCTTCTTGGTTTCAATATCAGGAGCATCAGAGTGATAATTTAGGTCTATCTTCTTTCTTGGAGTCTGTCTAACATTGAAACTTTTTCCATCTTTTGTTGTAAACACTATTTTGTGTTTTGAATCATCTTGAACTCCAAAGTTTTGTCCTATTTCATACCCTAAACCAAAGTAATCTTTGTGCCTCTTTTGACTTCTCAACATGTTATTCAACACATCAGTACCTTTCTCAGATTTCTGAATCTTGAAGCTTTCAAGATCTTTTCTCAAGGAGATTATTTCACCTTCAAGATTTTGGCACTCACTTGTTTTAATTTCCAAATCTGATTTAGTTACTTCTACTATTCTCTTATTTTCTTCAACTTCTAACTTCAAATTTTGACATAATTCTATTGTGCTCTTCAGTTTAAGGATGGTGTCTTCCATTTTCTATGATTCTACAAGCTGCAACTTCAAGTTTGCTACAAATTTTTCATTAGAACATTTAGTGTTCTTTTTCAAATGCAGATTTCTATCTAACTCAAAAGATTCCCTTTTTAAGGATTCTATCTCTAATTCCTTGACTTTTAACTTATTATCTGCATCTTCTTCTTTTCTTTTAACTTCTTCTAGTTGAGCCTTACAATATGTAACTAGTCTTTTTGCATGCTCAAGGGCTGAAAGAGTTTTAACCTTAAACTCCCTTTCTTCTTGGGGTTTCTTCTCTAAGTCTTGATTCTTCTTTCTGACTATTTTGAGTTCATCTAGGGCAGCACGCAATTCTCCCTCAAAATTAATTTCACACTCTTCATCTGATTCATTCATGTCTACCACAAATTCATTAAGTTCTATATTAGACATCATTTCTTCTACAGGCTGTGGATTCTCCTTAGGCATTTCTACTTTTGCAGGCTGTAATTTTTCTTTCTTACAATCTCTAACTAGTCTTTCTGCATGCTCAAGGGCTGAAAGAGTTTTAACCTTAAACTCCCTTTCTTCTTGGAGTTTCTTCTCTAAGTCTTTATTCTTCTTTCTGACTATTTTGAGTTCATCTAGGGCAACATGTAATTCTCCCTCAAAATCAATTTCACACTCTTCATTTGATTCATTCATGTCTACCACAAATTCATTAAGTTCTATATTAGACATCATTTCTTCTATAGGTTGTGGATTCTCCTTAGGCATTTCTACTTTTGCAGGCTATGATTTTTCTTTCTTATTCCTATTCCTACTTTTTGCCATATTAGACACAACACTCCAATACCAGGAACCCTTAAGTTGATTAGACTTGATTAATCAAGGGTTTAGCTCTGATACCACTTGTTGGAGTGGTGAAGACACTGAGAGGGGGGGCATGAATCAGTGTCTAGACAAATTAATTCAATTTGTTGAATTTCAAAAATCCCTTATAAACCTTTTGAGAATAATATGAATTATGTTTCAAAAACTAACATGTGTGCCAATTTGAATTACTGATTCTTAATCACATAAATGTAAGTACATAAATGTATAACTATGAAACAGTAAGATCACAAATGAAACCAAATAAAGAACCATAACACAATGAATTTCCTGAGAGGAAAACCCTCTTGGGGTAGAAAAACCACTCAAAAAATTGCCTCATTGGCTTAATAAACCTCATTAGCTATAGAATTCCTCACTGGAAAAAATGGCCTCATTGACCAAAGAACCTAACTGGTTACAAGAATACCTCACTGGCAATGATCAATCTATCTCACTGATTTGATCATTTTAACTTCACTATACATTTCTGAATAGAATCATTAACTACAAATGATCACTCTATTTCACTTTCAATCTAATACATTTAATATCTTACAAATTCATTCACTAGAATCTCTAAAATAGAAATATATTAGTGATACAATCTGTTTTGCATCATGTTTGCAAAACTTCAATTACAGAAAAATAGATTAAAATTTCAGTATCATAACCCTTCTGTAAAACCTTAAAACACACAATGGTGTAAAGACACTATTTAAATATCCAATGTAGATGTCATCACATGCTGCCACCTGTTCAAGCCTATAACCATCAAGAAAACCATATTCAAATTGTATCAAACTACCTCATGTTGAGTCACCAATGTGACACCACCTTTAACTGTCTTTTAACACATACATGACCAATACAAAGTATGCAAAATAATATTCAAACCTGTGTAATTAAAGAATAAGAATCCCTAATGAACAAGGGTAGATTATCACACATTCTATACTCCAAGAAATGATAAACTCAACCGATAGGACAAAAAACCAAAATACCACTAAATTCGAAATAAAACCACTTCCAATAAGACCGTGAAAAACATAACAAATGAAAATGAGTTATTAATTTTCTTGCCATGGTAAACCTTAACTGTCTGTAGAATGCCAAAACCATTGTCCTGAAGATGCAACCGCTAAACCACACTCTCAATCGAAACTTTCAGCCTTATGCAAACCCTAGCTCAACCACGACATAATGATTTTGAGTTTTGCCAAGAATGAAAGTAAATTAAGGCACAATTATTGTTTCGATGTTACAAATAAAACATTATCATTATATCCCCAATAATCACTATGTTGGTCATGATTTTCCCAAATAATATAAATCTCATAATGCTCAATGTAGTCGGTGTTGACTACCATGTGAAACAAACAAATACACTACCTTTTCGACCTTGTTGAACATATAAACCTTTTTCTATGCACAAAGTCTAAATGAATTTAGACTTGTCAACCATAATCATCACCTCTAATAGCTTGATAAATTTGCACCAATCTTTATACCTTGTAGATAATCAAAGTATTGCACCTTATATACCAATGCCAAAATCACCCAATGATAAAGCAATAAATGTAAACCAAAAAAAAACCTTGCACATTAATATGACAAGTAACAATATGCCCAAGTAAGTGTGAGAACACTTAGAACACTTTGTAAATGCCATCACCAAGTGAAATGCCACATAGTGAAAGAATGACTCTAGCATAACACTCTTGTATGAAGGTCAATATGGAGCTCACAACCTTTACCTTTTCCTTTGCACCATTCCCAACTTTTGGAAAAATCATAATCAACATCAACACATTACCTTGTAAATGAGAAACCACCATATGCCAAGAGAGTAATGTTGCAATGTATGTCACTGTATCAAGATGCCATCTGTACATGAAAATATACCACCATATGAAGAGCAAGTCAACATCATGTATCATGTTGTATGTTCTGAGCAACAAAGACAAACATCATTATGTGTCTTTTGGAAACAAGGACAAACCAAAAAAAAGGAGGAACAAATAACAACACAGTTATCATACTTGTTTTACTTTATGCTTGGATGTTGTTTGTATTAAAAAAGGAGCTCTATCTTTGCTCAGCATCACCTACTCATAAACTCCTTGTAATCTATACTCTCATTTGACTTATGTTTCTTTATAAATTTTTCTTCATTTCCATCATATGCATTGTATTATGTACTTATTTTGATCCTCCTTTGCCAATTTATTTCCTAGACTATCACAGATACATGCAATGCCCCTATTGCTATCTCTTTTGGCACCATCACATATCTTTGTACATTCTTGTCATACTTGACCTATAAGTGAATTCTCATGTCTTTTATTTTTTTCAAGGGCCTACCTTATATAATTGATAACTTCTACTTTCTATACTTTTTTCATTGTACATCATATCTTATGTAGTAGGAAATTGCTTCTTCTCTTCAATAGATATAAAGGGTTAATATTTCACTGTCGTTTGACATTCCAGTTACATGATTGTGATCTCTCTATTGATCTTTCTACTATGCACAATAAAGATACCATAATTTATCACTAATTAACAATGTTGATGATATTAAGTTCCATTAACAAGAGTTTGATAGGTATTTGAGTACTTTTAATGACTTCATTTAATCTTTAGGTTGTTAAGATTCTAGTACAACCCTACACTCTCTTCATTTCCCATGTTTAGGAAAATTTTACTACACAAGCTTATCCATATCTTAACACCTCCATAAGATACTTGCAAGGTTTCCAAAATTGACCTCAAAAAGGGTTTGGACTTCAAGATACTCGTAGGGATTAACATTCAACAATTGCAAGTCCTCTTGATAAGGTATCATTCAATGAAAGATATTTCTTAATTGTTCATTAAAAATATCAATGATGGATACCTTTTTTTTTTTTCAAAGTTCTTCACTATTTCTTCCTCATGTAAATTTCATGGTTGATGAAATATCTCATGAGTAAGGCATTCAAATTGTTGTTTAAAACAAAGCAAGGATTTCATAAAAAATGCACATCCCAAATTCTAAAAAACTCCATTCTTCCTTCAACATACTATCTGCTATAGTTTGTGCTCCCATTCGTAGTTCACTATCTTTGTGATACTTTGATATTGGGTCTATCATCTCTATCCTTAGCAAATAAGATCACTATCTTTTGTACTTACTTGGTATTACGTATTTGTCATTTGATAGTGTTTTTCAAGAGAAAAAGATAAAGATGAATGTCACTCACACATATGTGACCTTGTTATTTGTTTATCAACTCAAACCTTAGTCATACCACCTTTTCATCTCTTCATGAATACAATGCCACAAATCCTCTATGTTTCTTCATGAAGTGACTATGCCCTATCAATTTATTTGGCTTTTTAATAAGGTTTTATTCTATTTCATCATTGAACTTTGGATTGTGCATGCTTTTGTCTTCTTTTGTCCTAGTTAATGGATTTTACCCTTGCTCTATCCTTCAAATCTTCATAATTTTGTCATGCTTCATTGTTTCTCACAAACCTATCATTGCCTTTTACTTGAAGACTATCATCATATGCAACCTATGGTCTCCTTCCCTTATAGCCTTCATGGACGATGTGACCTACTAACATGACTATCATGGTCATTTTTACAAGAATCTTGGACCCTTGGTGTAGGTTTGGAATATCACAAGTTAGATATGTTGTAATGAATTGGGTAAGTGAATTGTGTCTGTCAATAAATGACACTAAAAAAGAATCCTCACAATACATTTCATCTTGATACTAGCAAAGAAGACAACCAAATTAGTAGACATATGGGGTTTTCTTGTATGAATTCCCATGATAGTAAGACAAAATTAAACAGGACAATGCATGTACTTCTCATGACTTTATGAGACCATGCTTCCACCATTTTATGTTGACAATGTGATAGTAGATCAAAGGACAATGTGCACTTCACCTAATACAAATAGAACATGTTGAAGACATTTATGATTGACTATCCTCATGTAAATACTTCATGTATTATGTGAATCTATGGTTCATGTGACTCATTCCAACACATCTCTATCATATACATCCTTCCCTATGATGAACTCCAAGGTGTAAAGCTATTTCTCACTGTGCTTCCAAGCTTGGCAATGACAAAGTTTTTATTGGAGATTATCCTTATTGACAACAATAAATGTTTTGAATTTAAAAGGATCAAACAATAGAACAACACATATTGCTTTTTACACAAACCTTGTATAGGGATCTCATAGATAACAATCACTTATAGAAAACTTCAGCCACATTCATATTTTGAAGGACATAGAGTGTATTCATAGGTCTTGTGAGGGTTTTGAAAATAAACAAGGGTTTCAACTGAACAAGAAACCTACTTCCTTCAAGGATAGAACATCACATACATACTCTTGCATGGTTATGCATGGGTAGAAAAAGACAACCTTCAGGAACCTTGCAACCATTTCAAGGACCTTTTACCACAATAAGATTACATTTTCACATCTAGTCTACTTAGCAACATGATGTTATAGATAGTGAAATTGAGAACAATGGGGAAAATCAATGTTATATACAATTTCACTTGTTGAAAACATGTGTAAGGGTGTTGGATATCAACATGATCTTCATTGTCTCTCCTTGTTCTTGTCTTCGAGGTCATGAATGCACCATACAAGTTGTTAATCTCATGAAAGAGTCTCATATCATAACAAAAACCATAGAAAGCTTGACCTATTCATAATAGGACTCAAATTTTTACCAAAAAAAAATTCCCTCCAAAGTATATACATGAAGTTTGACTAAGTTAAGATGTTTTTGACACTACTAAGGTGCTTTAAAATCTCATTGAATGATAACTCATTTCCAAAATATCATAATGACAACCTATAGACTCATAATGTGGACAAAGGAACCTTGAGATATGAATGACTTTAACACTTTATAGAGTTTTTCCTTCAAAAACATTTTGAACTTTTGAAAATCCTATGAAAAGACCAAGACTCTTTAAACAATATGAGCAACCTATTAATGCTTATTTTGAACCAAAGGGAAAAATAAACTAACAATTATATCATTCCTAAGATCCCATTTTATATGAAAATCTTGTCATTCTTGTGGTATGATGCCTTGTAAATTTTTCGTTGATCTTATCCATCCTTGTGAAGGGAGAAAATGGTTTAGAGAGAAGAGTTTGAATAACTTTAAAATTTGATTATGAGGCAACTGCACATAATTGCTAGAGGATCTTGTGTGATGTATTCAATCTTTTTCATCCCTTTGTAGAAATTGTACCTACCACGAGGGTGGCCAGGTGGAATAAATTCAACACATCATGTGCTTGGCCAAAAGGACATATAAAAGATTTGGCTTTAGTAGATTAACTACATGAAATTCTTCTAATCTTGCTATTTGATTTATTATAGATCATGCTAAGAGGAAATTTATTAGTATATGATGAGAAAAAAGGAAATTTTGATAATGTTATGCAAATATGATATGATTATAGTATGAAGCTTAGTAGATTGGCTTCATTTGTTACATTCTCCCTTACCTTGGATTGTCCTATTTGTTGGGATAAATGGAGATAACAATTAAAGTATGATAGTTATTGATCATCATAGATGACCTTTAGAAGTTGTATTGATTAAATAATGGTTACAATTTATATTACAACATATGTGTACAAAAGAAAAACCAGGCTTGGGCATCTTAAGTGATTGTATTTATGTATTGCATAATTGTGTATGTTATAAACTATAGTCCGAAATTGGGCAATGCCTCTAGATTTCCTTGTTGAAGATATCATTATTGATCAAGTTACCAATTCATTTTATGTTACATTATAAGTCTATGTTAGCCCTTTTGGGAATAATTATTAGATAGACATTATCTATCTGACAATGCAAATATATTATGTTAGTTGATTTAGGCTCTACACCATTGCCTTGTATCTCATAATTTTCTACCATTTTACTTAATTGTGATTCTAAATTGTTGTGCCTTAAGGATTGATCACCTTACTTGAGTGATTGGTTCACTATTTTGAGTGAAGGATAAAGGGTAACATACCAAATTACCTAGTATAAACTGGGCATTGGGTCGGACAACCATGTAGTAAACTAGAGGCTTTGAACTCTCTTTGATGCTTGATGTTGTACTCTAGCCATGAAGACCTGAGTTTAGGTTCAAGAAATTAAGAACAAATGGGGAAATCAATCCTTGATAAATCTGTTGCCATTAAAATGTGAAATGTAATTCACTGTTGAATCCTTGTCTATGTGCATGACTGATTGGAAAAGGGTAAAGGAATTGTAGATGCCTTATTCCCTTGTTGGGTTGAGTGATTGAGTTGTGATTTGATTGAAAAGAACAAGCTTATGTCTATGGCCGGACTAAGGTGGTCTAAAAGATAGTAATGTTTTAGTTTATTGGGATGGATAGATGATAGTATCTAATGTCGAGATGACATGGGATCTTAATATGTATTCAAATATTTTTCATCTCACCAAAGGGTTGTAGTTCAATTGATTGAGCACAAATGGTAAGGGTGATGGTCTATTTCTTGACCATGCCATCCACCAAGGTTCAAACTCCCAAAAGTATAATGTAAGGGATGAGGCTGAGATCATGCCCTATATGACTTTGAGAGAACGGATATCCTTGCCTCTTAATTGAAAAGATATCTAACATAGAATTGTACTTTTATATCTAATAGCAAAACAAACTTGTAAATGAAATAAAAAAATTCCATAAAAAAGTATTTCTCACCCCACTTGAAGATTATATTCTAAAGCAATTGAGTGAAATTAATGGACCCAAAGACTGTTGTATAGGACAAGCACATAGATCTAACAGCGTGGTTGAACTTGTATGGGTGTGAACACAACTTCTGTCACCATTATGATCATCACTATATTAGCACCATTGAGGGATTAAAAAACCAACTTAGAGTTGTAAAGCTCTGAGCTTCGATTAACTGGGGTAAGGTGGAAACCCCTGTAAGACACTTGGTTAAAACTGTGGCTTGAATCTATAAAGTTACTAAGGGAGAAACTTATATTAAATCGGATTGGAGAACTATATCATGCATTCGTATCAGAATATTTTGTCACTCTTCTATGGTATTTCCTACTGATTACGTCCAGAGCTGACCCCACTTTCGAAACTGGTTAATTTTCCTATAAAGTTTGAAAGTTGCAGTGGACCCCATAAATGAAGTTACCTCAATTTTCTGTCCATTGTCGAACCACATTCCAGAGAGACATCACATCCAAAAGACTCTCATATTCCAAATGAAAAGAAACTGACATAAAACTACTGATTTGGAGTGTGGAGTTGACACCGAGTTCCAAAATGGTTAGTTGCATGTCAATTCAGGAATGAGCTGAAAGATTCTTACCCAATGATTAACCTGATTTAGGAATATGTATCATTTCTAAACCTCAGGTTGAGTTACTGGGATCGAATTCCACAGGAATGATAGATAAATTTCAAATTCCCAGATTGTAATTGGATTTGAAATTCCAAAGTCTCAGATGTTAACTGGGTTTCAATGTCAAATCGGATCTAGAGTCCATATCGTTCTAACTTTTCACTGATAAGATTCTTAAAGCTAAGATCCATGTTTGATGTGAACGAAAATATCTTATATTTAGACTTAAAAGACTTCAAATTATAAATTGACTTATGATAGATTATATGTGAAAGACAGGTCTATGTTAGGAATGCAAGATTAAACTCATTTTCAAACTCATTTAGGGGAGAGGGTCCAATAGTGGTGCACCCTAAATTTATGGGTCGACATAGCAATGAACATGCAACATTGACATTAAAAAATTATATCCTCAAGTGGTCAGGGATGTGGACAATTCAAATATTTCGTTTCACCCATATAGACTGAGAAAAAAGGTGTCATCAACATGCTTTTTGTTGAGGGGTCATAATAGACCCCCAAAAAAAGTTAGACCAATAGTGGTGCATTAAGTCATTTTTTTAGTGTGTCAATGTGGCATCATATAATTTGTTGCTTTTTGAATGTAATGGGCATATTTTGTTCAACTATTGGGTCCTCTCTTAGAATTACTAGTTCCATACTTTTAAAATATTGGGCTTTGAATGTACATGTACTATGACAACTATTGGTAACTACACCACTATTGGGCCCTCTCCCCTATTTTTGATATACCCAGTGAACCCAATTGGAATCTCAAACTAAGTTTATTCATTGATCAGATCCACGTCAGAGGAATTTCAAGAGAACCAAAGCCAAGGTTTAACAAGCCAAATTAGCCAACCTTTTTTAAAGTTATGATCACAAGTTATTTTTTTATTGTATGTGGTAAAGGCAGTGGACCTCACTATGTTCAGATTGAATCAATTGATTTTGACTATGCAATAAGTTAGGGTTGCAAACCTAATGGAATGGTAATTACAGTTGTTTAGATAATCAATGAGTAGTTATGTGAGAAGATTTTGATGAATTTTATTTAAGTGTCCTTTGACCATCATTAAGGTTTTAAAGGTTTCCATGGGGTGTAACCAAGATGCTCCATGGGGTGTAACCAAGATGCTACAAATAATAGAATCATAGATGTACTTGGAGGTAGTGTTTTGAGTACACAAGATTAAATAGACTTTAATTATTTCAGATAAAAACAATCTTTAAGAATTGATGATTCAATTAGCTAAATCAATTTGAATAGTTAGGAAAAAAACTAGAGCATCAAGTCAAATATATGAGTTGCAATATTTGTGTTTTTTTTTTAAATATAAGAAATGATTTTTTAATGTAAATTTTTAATTTTAATAATTTAATCAAATTTTATGTATGTTAAAAAATGGGTTGGTTTTGAAAAGAAAGTTAGTTGTAATTACTAGGTTGCTATAACTTCTTTGGCACATTATTAATTGTAACACACAAGTATTTGTCCGATTCCTTGTATGGGGATGGATCAAAAGTATTGATTTCATCTTAACTTGTGACTATAAAGAGTTTTATCTAACCATATACATCTTGGAGTGGGAGGTTGGTTATTAATAACTAATTCTTAGTTTCTTTATTCTAAGTGAAGGTGATTGGATGGTTGTTACTCTTAATTGGTTGAGGGAGCTTTTGCTAAGATGAACTATATGCATTATTTTTCTATTCAATGAGAATTAAATAGCCATGAGTTATTTGTGAAATTATCTTCTTATCTGTCTTTCTTTCCTTTCTTTTTGTTAACCTCACATCCCCACAAATCCTAATAGAAAAGCTCAAATATGACCATCCTAATGGAAAACAACCCTAAATATAGAAAAAAATATAAAAATCATTTACAAAATGTAAAGCCCCATTCTTAGGCTATGATTTTTCCCCTTATTTATGTGATTTAAATGATTACAAAAAAATATTAGCTAAATAAGATTATTCCTATTGAAAATGTCAAACTAGGATCTAATCATCACACAAATTAAACTATAGATTTTAGCTTACCAATGAACTAATAAGATGTAAAATATGCATTACAATCTAAATCATCATGAAATAAAACATCAATAAATATTTTCAAATTAACCCATAAATATAAAAATACAATTATTCACTAATTTATTCATGCAAATTTTCAAAAAAATACAACATATTTTCCTTCTTTTCCTTAAGAATTCTCCACATATTTTTGGCATTAAGAGCAAGGTTGATTTCCCTAATATTTCTTATACCTAGGCCTCCTCTATTCCTAGGCCTACACATAGAGTCCTAAGCAACCAAAGGAAGTATTTTCATCTCTTTAGTCCAAGTCCAAAGAAACTTTCTTTGAATATAAAGTGTGTTTTCATGGGCTATGGTGAGAATATAAAAGGTTATGAGTTTTGAGATTTTATAGCACTAAAAAATGGTTTACTTTAAGGATGTTATTTTTAGAGAGCTTAGAGTATTATCAAATATTGAACAACCTCAATAAAAATTAAAGAATATAGTGCATTTCAAAACTAAGAATGAAAAGAAGGAAGATGAATGCATGTAGAACAACAACAAGATATATAGGTAGATGAAGAACAAGGTTCAATAAATAAGGAACAATAAAAGCCTCTTGTTACAACACTAAGAATATTTACTACACAATTGAAACCCATTGAGAGGTACGACCCAACTACTTTCTTTTGTGTCTTTGCATTATTATGTATTAACAATGAATCTAGGTCCATGAAGGAATTCTTATCTTCAAAGGAGCATGAGCATTGGTTGGAGGTAATGAAAGATGAATTCAAGTCTTAGATAGATGTGAGACTTGGGACCTGGTTGAGCTACTTGAGGGGAGGAAGCCCATTAGTTGCAAGTGGGTAAAGTAGATGGTAAATTGGAATAGTAAAAGGCTCAATTAGTGGCTAAAGTTTATTCCCAGGTTAATGGAGTGGGTTTAATAATATATTTTCTACTATGGCTAAGTTAACCTTAATTAGATTTCTATTATCTATTGTTGTTACTTATGACCTAGAGGTAGAACAAGTGGATTTCCAAACTATATTTTATTCATGGGGATCTTGAAGAAGAGATTTATATGAAATAGCTTGAAAAATTTATGAAGGGAAAGGAGCATTTAGTTTTTACTTTTAAGCGGTCTCTATATAAATTAAATTAATATTCACATATGTGGTATCAAAATTATGATGCATTTATATTAGATCTTGGTTTTGTTAGAAGTGAAGTAGATAATCGTGTGCATTTTAAATTAATTGATGATCAATTACAAATCATCATATTATGTGTGGATGTTATGTTATTTATTAAGAACAAGGGGATGCATAGGGAACTTAAAAATGAGTTATATGAAACTTTTGATATTAAATATTTAGGGGCTACTAAGTATATTTTGGGTATGGAAATATGTAGGCATTGGGAACTAAAAAAAAGTTTTGGTTAAATTAGAGGAAGTATGTTGATATTATTTTGTAGTGTATAATAATGTGGGATTGTAAACAAAAAAGTATTCACTTACTTGTAGGTATTAAAGGATTTCTTTGGAATAATGTCCTCAATCATATGATGAATTTAAAGAGATGTGTGATTTTCCTTACTCTAGTGTTGTTGGAAGTCTTATGTATGCAATGGTACATCCAAGACAAGATATTACCCACACAAATGGGAGTTCTAAGTAGGTTTATGCCTAAATTTGGTATGGAACGTTGGACTTATCTTAAGAAAGTATTTGAATGTATTTGTTAGGGACTTCATATTACTATATTTTTATCATGGTACTAATGATGTGGGAAAGGTACTTGATTTATAGGGCTCTATTAATTCTTATTAAGTTGGAGATCTAGATAGAAGGAGGTCTAAAATTGGCTATGCATTCATAGTTGGGTGAGTAGGAGAGCCTATAGTTTCTCTTTCAACTATAGAAGTAGAGTATATGACTACAACACATGCTTGTAAAGAGACAATGTTGATATAGAAATAGTGCTCAAATATTGGTTTTATTTATAAATAGGTGAATGTTGAATGCAATCTAGTCAAAGTATATTTATTTTTAATAAGAACCATGTGTATCATGCTTGTACTAAATACATTAATCTGTAGATTCATTTTATCTACAAGATGGTAGAGGATGAATAGGCCATCATTAAAAATATGGACACTTTGGAGAATATTGAAGATTCACTCTAAGCCAATGAGTACATATAAATTTTATTTGTGTAGTGAGGTTATGCGTCTTATCTCTCGTAGCACCTAATTCATTTATTTT
Organism: Sequoia sempervirens; assembly: GCA_007258455.2. Taxonomy (NCBI): domain Eukaryota; kingdom Viridiplantae; phylum Streptophyta; class Pinopsida; order Cupressales; family Cupressaceae; genus Sequoia; species Sequoia sempervirens. The sequence continues at coordinate 293,442,902 of VDFB02193867.1, forward strand.
TTCCCCTATTATTCTATACAATGTAAACCTCAAGTGGGGAATGTTATAACTAGGTGATATTTACCTTGCAATCCTATAACTATTAAATTTATTTAATATATTGAATTTGAGTGGATGATTAATTATGTGTACATATCTAAGGATCATGGGGAGTACTATCTTGGAAATCCATGTGAGGCTAGGAGTTTTTATAATTAATTATTATTCTTTAGGCGACTTAGAATATGTCTATAAGGGGTATAATATGAGAGGAATCATTGCAAGGAAGTAGTAGACACTTGGAATGAAGTGTAAGAGAATATATGGTATTGTAGGATGTGTAAGAAGCATCTATGGCATTGTAAGAGGTCCATGAAAGAAAATTTGTAAGAATTTTATTCTTTTTCAAAATTAGGTGGTTGTTATATTTTTCCTATTGTGAACTTAGATGACCAAGTTCATGATAATGGTATTGAAGCATCTAGAAAGATATTAGTAACTCTTTGGCATGTACCAAGAGGTATCCTTTGTAGATTGACTACTTGGCTCATGGATTGAGTCCATTTTATTTGAAATCATTTATTATTTCTTGGTTTATGTTTGACTATGAAACATAGAAATTTAGGTTCACCAAAATGGGGTGATTGAATATATGATGCACCTACCTTTCTATTCATTTCATTAGGAACTAAGATCCCCAAAGGTAGGATTGAATTTCAACACTAGGTGAGTCAACCCTATTGGAGATCTTGTTGTTTTCCTTATGATAGAAGATGGGGTAAAATTTTCCTAAACAACACTTTGGGGAGAAAAACTAAAAAATAGTAAATGAACTCAATTATGCAATATGAAAATTGAATCATCAATTTAAAGCATAAAATAATAAAAAAATTAAACTTCTAGTGGATTTGAGAAGGGTAAGTTGATGTGTACCAGTCACCAAAAGCTATTGGTGAGTGTCCTCTTGGGACAGATTCACCCTAGGGAAAATGAGTCTTTGTAGGGCTTTTGTGCTCAACTTTTAGGGTCCTTTGGAGATGGACCTACAAATCTGTTTGCACCTAGTTTAATTGTTAGACAGTCAAAAATAAATTTTGAATCTGACTTTCTGTGGCTTGACAACGTTGAAAACTTTACAAAATTGCACTTTTGATTAATCTTCAATCCTTCTTCACTTGCATCAATCTTCAATCCTTCTTCACTTGCATATCTGCACACATAAAGAGAGGTAAAAATTGTTTGTTTTTGGTGAATGGGGGTTTGCCTTGTTCAAACCTCATTTTGCTAATTAAACCTTGAAATAAAATGAAACATGAATGGAAGGAATAATGAATGAAAAATGCTATGTTGCAACTCACCAAACCCTTGAATGACTACCCTTGGAGGACTGAATTCTAACACATCTCTCTAAGGTCTTGATATTGCATGAAATGGCTTGATTGGATGTTGATCTTGATGCTTGAATTGATGTTTGAATGCTTGAAAATTACATCACAATGTTAGCTCCAAAAACCTACATGAATGCAAATAACTTTGACATGATGCTTGAGATCTTGAATGCTACTTTAGATGACTGAGAAATCTGCTCTTGAACACTTTTGACAATAATTTTTGCTATGATTTTTGCTCTCTTTCTTGTTCTATAATTTTAAATGATAAAAATAACTTGTATTTATAGGTAATTTTCTAATTTCTCGACAATTAAGCATCAAATGTTGACAATTGCAAATTGAATTTGAATCATAAAAATGTTGCCAAAAACATATTAAAATTTGAGATCCTAAGCTTAAGGAGGACTCATTCACCATTGGGCGAATGGGTCCTAGGACCTAAATTTGGGACACTCAACTTCCAATGCAACTTAATTAATGTTTGAAATTGCTTAATACAAGTTTCCCTTTTGGAAAATGTGATTAATTAGGCTTTTAAATATATAATTGGGCCAATTAGAGGCTTAATTAAGTCCAATTAAATTAAGGGACCAAAACATAGTGTGAAAATGTAAAGGAGTACATTTTTTGGCACTACATTTAACCCCCACTTTAGTGAGAGGATGAGTCCTACACTCAAACTCACACTAAAGTGGACAAATAAGTGTCAAGAGGGGTCCAAGTGTACAAATATTAGTGAGATGGGATGACAAAGATCAAGGAGGTTGATCAAGCCCCCAGGATCAAGATCCAATGGAAAACCAACATAAGCACAAAGGGACACACATGAATGTATGATATGGAGCAGCAAGATAAGATACACAAACATACAATATCAAAATTAATGCAAAGAGGAAAGAAAGATGAACTATTAAGTTGCATTATGTCACATCCATCAAATACACTCATAAGGATGCAAAATTACTTATGAAACATATGGCTCCATAGGAAAGAAAGTTGTGCTATGATCAATGGCCATGAAAAATATGCTCACAAGGGCTAGTGTAGTTCGATATACACTAGGTGAGCTCCTGAGATAGTGAGAAACACACACTAGGTTGGTATGTACCCACAAAAAGGTGGCTGATGGGAAATTCATGCTAATCTATAGGCTCCCATATATCAACCATACCAAAAGTTATACCTCTTGATAACTTTGATAAGGCACCACAAAAATGGTTACAAGGCTAGCAAGATGCATTATACTAGGAACTCATGAAAAACATAAAGGCTCCACTGGTAAGAAAGTTGTGTTATGCTTGGTGGCCATTTAAATACAATAGGATAGGATGGTCAAAGGGTTTTTTTTAATTCATGAAAGGTCTCACTTTAGGGAACACCATTCTTAATGTCACCAAGAGAGGACTATTCAAGGATAAAAGATTCGTAACTTATGGAATGCAAGCCATAGTATTACCACTAAGAGGAATTTCATATGCCAAGAAAGGCCATGCTCTTGAAGGACATCAAACCCAATGTCACTGCCAAGAAGACACATCATGTGAAGTAAGAATACCACATTTTATAAAGTTCACACTTTCTAGGAGATGTATGCTATCATCACTAGGAAAGGAACACGCAAAAAATGAACATGGGACAATATGCCCCCCACTTAAAATTTCAACATACTTACCATGTTGGTATTTTAAGTAGAAAGAGAGGAAGAGGTGATCCTTGAAAAGAATGCATACCTCCCAAAAACTAGTTATCCTTGCCCCCCAAGCGTAGAGAAAAAGACAACTATCAAGAACTATCATGTTGTTGTGAAGAGAAATATGGTTGCACCTAATATTGTACCACCATGAATGACAATGGGAAAGACACATAACGCTACCAATACCACATATTGATGAGCAACATGATAGGATGAAAATAATTATCACTTAAAGTAAATAGGTGCATCAACACAAGGAAGAGCACCACAATCCTTAAGATGTTGAATTTTATTACTCAAAGCCTTACATTCATTAGTAGAATGACCATGAACTTGATGATATGCATGAAATGAAATTTTGTTATAAAATTTCTTTCATGTTCTTGGAGGGAGAGATATCAAGCAAGCTTGGAGAAGTATCAACAAGGTATCCTCTTGATCAATAGTAGATGATATTCCTTTATTTTGTGGAAAATATATTTCTTTCTTACTACAAGGTGTCATACATACACAAGACTCTTTAGATTGTGCGATTTTGTACTCTACTGTAAAGAAGGGTGTATACTCTAATGAATCCCAATCATTACTAAGAAATGTGTTTGAAGATTTTCCATGAGTGTTTTTCATGATGAAATTGATATGAAGCAAAGGTTTCTTTGATGCTTTCATTTCTTTCGAGGGACAATAACCAAGACCACTAGTTGTTTCTTGCACATTAGGCTCTATAGGGACACAAATACCTTGTTCTCTAGCACCACATCCTTTTCCATTATAGATAAGTTGTTTCAAAAGTTTGTAACCTCTTCCATAAATATTTTCCATCTCTTTTGGATTTTGTGGTTTCTCATGATCACACTCTTCATATGTGGTTGTGTAATTGTTTTCTTCTTCTTTGCTAAAAGTTGAGGACTCACATGCTTTTGATGACTCAACTTGTGTTCATATTATGTTAGCTTCTTTCTCTTTTCCTAGTTTGTGTGTAATCTTGTATTCTCCCATGAATGTAGGTGTGAAATCCACTAAACCCCAATCATCATCTAATAGATTTGTGACTTCTTCAATATTCTTCTCTTTTTCTTCCTCTTGCACGGGTTCTACTTTTGAAGTTGGTATTAATGTTTTCAAAGGAATTTCCTTGTTTTTCTCAGAGTGCAAACAACTTTCTAGGTGAGGGTCAGCCTTGATTGTAGAAACCTTGTTGTTATAGACATATTTCATTAAATGATAAAGAGTTGAAGGTACCCCATTCATTTCATGAATCCAAGGTCTACCCAAGAGAAGATTATATGAAAGATTATCGAGCATGACATGAATAAGAGTTTACAATGTTACCTTTTCAACTCTAATAGGAAATGTTATCATACCAAGTGGTTAATTTTCCACATTATCAAATCCATGAATAGATAAAGAACCATGTTCAATCATAGTCTTGTTCACTCCAATATTATCTAAAAGGATTACACTACACACTTTAAGATCCAAACCATTATCAATGAGAGTTCGTTTTATCCCATATTAATGACAACCATTACCATGAAACCCTCTTTTTGTACTTCTAATGGAGGTAGCTAATCTTGATGGAATGTAATGTCTAAGTTGACCAAGTTCATACCTTGAATTAGGTCTGCTACAACATTTGGTTGTGCACTCTAGGAGGGATAACAACTCATAAATTATTTTGAAGCATGCTATGGTAATTAGGTGAAGCTTGAATCGAATCCAACAAGGATATATTAGCAGGAGTGTTGAAAATTTGTTCTACAAGATCATACTCCTTTCCACTATGCAAAGGAAAATGAGGAGCACTAGGAAAGATAGGTTGAGGAAGTGGTAATGAAGTAGGTGTTGTTTGTGGTTTCCTATTGTTCCTTGTGTTGTATGTATGAGCAACAGTATTATAACTTAGTTGTTGCGAAACATTGTTACTAGTGAGTTGCCTTGCAAAGTTTAAGATATATCTTGGAGGTTGTGGTTGGACATTGTGGTGGTCCTATGATGAGAAGTGGCTTAGGAGATGACTTAGGAGGTCCAATAATTAGAGGACTCTTAGGAGGTACAATGATTAGAGAACTATTAGGAGGTCCAATGATTAGAGTACTATCAGGAGATCTAATAATCAAGGGAAATCTAATGTTCAAAACTTTAACAGACTTATCCTTATTTTGATGATCTTTTAGCGAAGGGGAGTCTTACCTCACCTCATCATCTTCATCTAAGGAAGCCACATTACTATTTTTTGAAAGACATGTATCAATGTTATCATCCTCTTGCACTATGATATCTTCCCTAGTAGGAAAGTTTTTAAGAGAGAAGCAAACAAGTTTTTCATGACATTCAATGGTTGGGTCTTCTAAGATATCTTCATCACAAGTAGGGGAGGTATCTAGAGAAGAACAACTACAATTTTCTTAATTATTAATGACGGAATCCTCTTGTTCAATAATGTCTTCCCAAGTACAAGAAGAGAAACATATAGGATTCTCATGGCTCTCAATGATGGGTTTGTCTAACACCAAAATATCTTCTACACAAATATGAGAGATGTTGGAAGAAGAAAAAATGTGATTATCATGATTATCCAAATTTGTATTCTCTTTCACTAAGTTATCCTCATATATAGGGGAGAGGGATCAATGAAAAAAAAGAAAAGAGGGGAAAGGAATTTTTATTCATGTGCTTGTAACAACAATTTCCTAGAGTATTCAACATGATCTGAAAATAGAACATGAAGTATGATAACAAGAGACTTTTGTAATGAAAAAATGATGTAATAATTGATATAAAATCTAAAATGCAACATTTTTTCCCAATGTGCAATGCCTATACTAAATGGATGACTAGACCTAATGCATAAAATAGAAATTCCTGAAAATTGACAAATTGAAATAGTAGTTTACCAACAAATCTGGGAAGTGTAGAAAACCACAAAAATACTTAGAAAAGTTGGTTTTGATGAGCCCTCAAGGACTCATTCACCCAAGAGCGAATGGGTACTTGTACAAGGTTTTAAAAAATAAAAAATGCAAATTCTAAGTTGTTTGTGTTCTCTATTCCAAGTTGCAGACTGTGGTTTCTATGATGATTTTTTTTAGATTTAGGTGTCCTAATGCAAATGAAATTAGTGAAAAATGATGAACAAAGTGACACTTTTTGAAATGCAATTTTGACCAAATTTGTTGATGTAAATGTTGGAAAGAATGAAGAAGGTTGTCATTAATGAACTGTCATTTATGTCAACACTACATTGTGTGGATGTCAAAATAGTATGAAGGATGATTGTAGAAGAGTTATTTTGTAAGAAGGTTTGGTCCACACTCGGAAATAGTTAAGTATTTTTGCTAAGTGTCTACACCAGCAGTTTCAATACATAGAGCCCTCTAGTAGTTTTGTTTGCATTTGTTCGCTCTTACATATTTACTTATGTGATTGTTGTTGGTATGTGGCGATTGATCATGCTATACTGTATAGCCCATGGTATACTGTACACCCTGACATGTATCCTTGCCTAGGTCCGAGGTTGGGTTGGGCCCCGGGTGGGGGTTTGGGGGCGGTAGCCCCCGAGAAAAAATTTCCTCCTACTTTTTTGCGTCATCACCGAAAAAGGGAAAAATAAATGAAAAAGGAAAAATCCGATTTTGTAGAACCCAAAAATCTAGAAGCTTCTAAGCTTGATAAAAAGGGGTTCAAATGGGTGTTACAGTATGATGAAAAATGCGATTATTTGCAAGATTGTAATAAGTTTTGCACTAGATAATAAAATCATTGGATGGCTATGGTTTGGTGGATGTAGCCTGGATTGGGTGAACCACGTTAAATTCTCTATGTTATAATTTATTTTGTGTGTTTTAGTTTCTCTGTTTATTAATTAAATATGCATTTAATTGTTAGATATCTACCATTTCTAACCCTAACAATTGTAATATGTTGTTCATCGACATTAGTAGCATCTTAATTCATAATTTTAGCTGATTTGGGTAAGTGGTTCGAAAGATATGTAACAAAAGTTCAACACATAAGGTTTACACAGTTTTTTGTGTATTGGCTATGACTTAACTAATCCACACTCCTCCACAAATTTGAGTTAGACCTTGTGGTTTTGGGAGAATGTTAACAGGTTTCTATGCATTGTGTTTTCTAGTTGGCATAACATTTTGAGGTCCATGTGTCCTATGGTGATGAGCAGTTGGAGTATTTTTGCTTTTTGGTGTTATTCCTAGTCGACCTAATGTATGTAAAGTTTTGTGAAGATTAAATATGTAATGTGAATGTGAGAAGGAGCTATTATAGGTCCATATCGACTTATATTACATGTTTTTGGGCACGAAGGCATTTTGATTTGAATTGGGTTCCAACAAGGCATGTTTTCTATGATTTAGGGCTACATCTAATTAGGCGGACCTAATTGATGTTTGTGAAGAAGTTTGGTATATATATACAAGGCTGTTTTGAGTTTGTAGAGATTGATTGTAGTGTGTAAATGATCTGAATGCAAGTAGTGATGTGAAATTTAGTAGAGTCGAGCGAATAAGTAGTGAAAGTTGAGAAGAGGTGTGTGAATGTAAATTAGAACAAAGATTTGTACTTTGCGTTTATTAAGAGATTCAAAGGAATTGAATCTAGCATATGTTAGATGCACTTTGTATCAGTTAAAATCTTCGCTATGAAGCCAATTCTTTCTATCTTTCTTTTCTCTATGAACAATGAGTTCACTTGGACAGTGAGTCCACCTTGCAGTGAGCCTTTCTGTAATATCTTATAATTGGTTATAACATATTGTGAGCTAATCCTCATCATGGTTTTTCCTATTTTGGGTTTTCCACGTAAAAATATTGGTGTTCATGTGTTATGTGTGTTATGGGTGTTTCATACTTTTATTTCTTATTATATTTAGTATGCTTTGGTAATTAGATTTAATGATTGGATGGTTTAATAGAATACTGATTCAACCCCCCTCTCAGTATTATGAGTGTTCAAAAATTGGTATTAGATCTTGGTTCCTTGGAAAAAGCTTGACTGCTCTAGGAAGATCTTAGAGATTGAACATGTGGATGATATAATTTTTTCTATTCCTCTGGAAGAGATTCCTGCTATTGGATACACAGAAGAAGATTGCATGCTTGAAAAAGATGGAGAAATCAAAGTTGCTCTTGAAGATCTTGACAAAATTGAAGATGAAAATAGGGATATAAAGGAAAATATTAAAGAAGCAAATGACCACATCAGAAAATTGAGAGTGCAAATCAAGAAGTTTAGACAAAGGCATAGGGAGGTCAATGAACAACTGAAGCAAGGAAATGAGAAGAACATCACCACACAAGAATATAAAAGGATTGAGGAATGTCTAAATGCAATGGTAAAAAGCAAAACTAATGAATGCACAAGGCTTGAACAAGAAGTGGTAAATCTGAGATCAGATCTAGAGAAAGAAAGAAGTCATGAAGATAAATTCAAGACAAGTTCTACAATGCTTGATGAGTTGATTGTAGGTCATAAATAATCTAAATACAAAGGTGGTTTGGAACTTGAAAATGGAGAAAGCTCAAAATTAGATCATACACCTAATGCAAAGAAGATCAATGAACCAAGAAAGATTGAAGATAAGAAGATTAATAGAAAATTCCAAAATCAAAGAAACAATGCTAGAAGAACCCCTATTAGACAACCAAATGCTCAAAGGTACTCATATTTCAATGGTATTTGTTATTCTTGCAATAAATTTGGACATAGAGAAATGGAATGTAGAAGCATAATGAATCAGAATGTCCCATCCTTTACTGGTCAATGCTTTTCATGCAAGAAGTTTGGACATAGAGAAAATGAATGTAGAAGTAAAATGATGAATGCATATAACAATGGTAGAATGATGCAACCTTTCAATTGTTACTGTTATACATGCTATGGGTTTGGAAACAAGGTTAATCAATGTAGATCTAGGATGAATAGAAGGAATGCTGTATGCTACAATTGCAATAGACCTAGACATATTGCTAAATTCTGTAGAGGTAGAAACACACAGATAATCTAGTAAAAATAAATGAACCTGTTAAAAAGATTGATCCAGTTGAAGTAAAGTGTTGAAAATGGAGGTAATTATGTAGCTTTAAATAGAACTTGTAAAACTATTACACTGTAGATCTAATTAAGTGTTCTTTGTTACAAATTCTTTGTAGATGATTCTCTGTTTAGATTCATTTTACCATTTGTAGAAATAGACAAAAGATAGAAGTGACACAACATATACCGTGGAGAAACCATTTTGGGAAAAAAATCCACCACCAGAATCAATAGTGCTTGTATTATTTAACCTTATAACAAGATTACAATAATTCTTTATCAATCCTTGCTTGAGATGCTTCTTTTTCCTTTAACAATTCTTCTTCACAACCTGCAATAAAATCTAATAGAACTCTCTTCAACTTGCTACAATTTATAGACAATAATGAGCCTTGTAAACTCCAAAGTGTTTACAATTACAAAGCACAAAGCTTATCTCACAAAACCTATGCCTATTCTTTGCAAGTAGAGTTCTTCCGTGAAAAACAATGTCAAGCCAAGTCCATCAATTTGGGAATCCAAAACTGAAGTCCTAACTCAATGTTGATTACAAAGATATCTTGTAAGCTTCTCCTCAAAGTGGCACCCAAGAATGGGCCCACTTAGCTCAGCCTTATAAAATATCTTCTCATGCAAAAGTGTTAACTCCAAAATGCCAACTTGGGTGCCAAAGGTGGGTCCAAGTCAATCTTTGTTAACTGAAACATATCTCTCCATCAATTCATGCAAATAGGATGCATGATTGATCATCCCAACTTAACTGAATGTATCACCTATTATTTTTCATGCAACTCAAGTCATTAGTCATGCATTCCAAGTCAACTCAAGTCAACTAGCATTCAACTTAAACTAACTACATGCAACTAAAGATAACTGAACCACAACTGCAACTAAAGATAACTGAACCACAACTGAACTAAACTGAATTGAATTGAATTGAATTGAACTGAACTGAATTGAACTCCATGCATGTAAAAATCAATTCCTAACTTCTAGGATCTTTACATGCATTACTGAAGTGTTATCTTTCTCCAAACAGTTAACTTAACTCAAGGTGAGTTCCACCTTCCATGCGGGTGCCCTGTGTGCTCCTATTTTGTAGGAGCTCTTCATGGGCATCCCCAAATGTTCCTATCATTTAGAATTAATTACAAATGTCAATTTACATGTTCATTTCATTTGGATTTAATCTCTTTCTAATCCTAGTGTTGGGGAACACTTCCCAAGGACTTAGGAGATACATGAAATAATGTTTAGGATTGCAATTAAATGGAATCCTATTCCCAACATAAAGAAGGAAATGGAAAATATCTAGAGAAAGAAAGAGGAGCCTAAGAATAAGGAAGAATCAGATACTACAAATGAATCTATACCACCCTTTGGTGCAAATAGTTCCTCCAACAATTGAACCCAGGCTAAGATTAGGGGGAGCAATAACAAATAATAAAAAAACCCCCCCTTCCGATATGATGTTCCATGGCTTGGCATGAAAATATGCAATGGAGATGGACAATAATGATCTTTTGGAAAATAATTTGGAAGAAAATATGCAAATGTGGAGATTTGTGGAGTGATTTAGGGTTTACTGTTGTACAAAGAAGAGTTTTACTAGCTTTATTGTTTGGCGCATTGCATGTGAATTCAGGTAGAATCAAAGGATTATATGTACCTACACTAAGCCAATCTCATTCAATTTTATGCATTTGGAGCGATTAGAGTGTGTTGAAGTGAATTCAAGAGTTCAAAGGTGATTTGTGAAAGAGAGCATCCAAACCCTAGTTCCAATTGAGCGAGAAAAGGTATTTACTATTGTTTAAAGCTGAAATATAATTTTCTTTTTGAAACATTTAAATTCAATAGAAATGGCTACACCTACTATAGTGAATGTGAGTGCGAAACCCCAACCAAAATTCAAGAAATTCCCCATGAAAATATTTGAGAACGACTTGCTTAGAGCTTTTTCGAGCATTCCATATAGGGTTTTGTTGACAAAAGATACTAGGGCATACATCCATGGGAAAATGGAAGAGTATAACCACACAAAATTTACAACCTAAAGACATACCAATTGATTGGAGATGATTACAAAGTTAAGCCAAAATATGAAAACCTAGTGAAGAAGAAACTGGATGTTTGGAAATGGTTTCCAAGCTTTATTTATGACGATGAAACTAAGTACATGGGAATGGAATTCAACAAAGTGCATGATAAATTATATGGACTGACATGCCTGGTTTGATATCAAAGGAAGTCATAAGGGAAGTTACAGGACTATGTGCCACTGGAACTATACCGGTGTTGATTAAATCTGTGAAGAATAAGGATGTAATGGAGTTAACTGGAGCTACATTTGATCAAAGAGCTCTCACTATGAACACTATTTGGAATCTTGTAGTAAGATATGCAACAATGGTCATAGGATATAATATATGCTACACCAAAAAAGAGAATTTTGTGTTAGCTACAACCATTCATGTAGCCTATGAAATGGTGGAAAAGGGAAAGGACTATGACTTGTGTGAGTTGCTCTGGAAACAACTCTTTGACAACTTGAAGCAAACTATAGAGAAGAAATATCCCTTCAAGTTTGGATCTTTGGTATTTTGTTTATTGTTCTACTTCTTGAGGGAGCTTCCAAGAAGAAGCAATGTCATATGGGGTAAGAGCAGACCAGTATCCCATCAAATATTGGAATATCTACACAACCTTGGTGAGATGAAAGCTCAAGATGAAGCACTTACTACATTTTTGTAGTATTCCAAAAGAGAATGCAAGAAAAGGGAGAGGATCCCTAAGTCTATGGTGAAAAAATATCAGGATGACATTATATTCCTGGTCACAACTGATGAATGTATTATTGAGGTTGTAGAACTTAGAACTTTCTAGACTCTACCACTTGGATATGAGACCAATGAAAATGAAGTAAATGGTAATGTACACATATTGTTAAAGATCCCTAAGGATGCTAATCATAAAAGATATGGAAAGTATGAGGAGCAACACATGGAAGTGCATATGGAACTAAAGAAGCTTGAAATAAAGAAGGTGACAAGGATGGTGGATGACCATCTCAAGGACAAGGATTCATAGAAGAAAAAATATAGGTGTTAAGAGAAAAAAAAGTAGAGGGAGAGACAAGTATAGTAGGTGGGTCCACCAGACCTAGAAGATTTGGAAGAACTGTTTCCACCATTCCCTTTAGTATTCAATAGCTCTCTAGATTAGTTTCTACCACCAAAAAAACCAAGAGAATGGAGACTAGTTCTCTAGTAATAGAAGAACTTCAGGTAAAGGAGGCCACAAGGCCTAAAAAGAGAAAGAAAACTACTCCAAAAACCCTATCTACTACCACTACATTAAAAAGAAAAAAAAGAGAAAGTATTAAGGGAGAGAAAATGAGTGTACTATCTGAAGAAGAAGAAGAGGATGAAGGTCCTCCATTGATAATGAGAAGAAAGAGCTCATGGAAAAAGAAATAGAGAATATATATTGTTGATACCTTAGATGAAGAGGACATTGAGAAGGAAAATAAAGCCTTTAGGATGCATATGCATAAGTAGATGAAGGAAAATGAGAAAAATAAATTAGACATATTAATAGAACTGGAGAAAAAAAAGAAGAAGAAAAAGACAACTTCAGAGAGACCTCATAGTCCAATGAAGTTGGACACACTATTCAAAGGTATTTTGCATTATGAGATGTTGAAAGAAACATCAACCTTATACAAAAAAGGAAATGAGTGGAAAAAGCCACCATAATAGAGGCAATCATCAAATACATTGTGATTATTGAAGCAGATATGGAAAGCACCAAGAAGAAGGTTCCAAATGATGTGTGGAACATCTTAATGGAGAGGAGAAAAGAGGCCATAGAAAAAGAAGAGAAGCTTAGATCAAATGCTATGGAGAAAATTGGATTCTCCCTATCTGATGCTGAAAAGGCCACATTAGCTCAAGTATTTAGAAAAGAATTCAAAAAAAAACAAAGGGTCACAATTCTCATGGGAAGAGAACATGATTAGTTTGCGAAAATGTAGAGAAAAAAAGAGGGAAAAATTACTAATATAGCTCATAATTATGGGATGATTCCCATTGCCTCTACCAGCAAGGAACAAGATCTGGTAAATGAGGATATCGGAGTTACTGATACAAAAGAAAATATAGATAATACTCCTCCAGATGAACCAATGCAAGATGTTGTTGAAAGAGAAACTATGACTAGAGAGGAAATCACAAAGGATGGAACTTCTATTCCTCCAATGATACATATACTGTAGATCAAGGCAACTTGGAGACACCTGCTCCTCTAGTAGATACATAATAGAGCATTGGTGAAGGTGAAAATCATGATACAACTAATGAGAAAAGGCATGAAGAGAATAAGGAAAGAGAGAATGATGGTGAAAAGGAAGGAGAAGAAGATAAAAATGAAGAGTGAACAAGGAGAGAAGGACAAGGACAAAGGAGATGAGGAAGAAAAGGAAGATGGAGAAAAATATAAAGATAAGGCCTTTGGTGAAGAAGAAAAAAAAGAGGAAGAAGAGGAAACTGATACTGTAAAGAATGAAGAAGCATTGAAATATGAGGAGTTACCTAAGACCTCTAGTGAATCCTCCTCTGGTAATCCTTTAAAAAGTCTATTATCTAAGTAGTTAAGGTTCCAACCAATTGTATCTTCTCAGTTGTTGCAGTTGCCCATGCAACATGGCAATGCTGATCTAAATAAGATATCTCCATTCATAAGTTGTAGCTAGGTGATATGTTTCATGCATCAACTAGAATATAAATCATTGAGACTCACCAAAATACTGGTGAACTAATGGATGAAGCCATAAAGACATTGCAGGAGATCACAACAGTAGTTAATGTTGATACATCTTTATCTGTTATGGAAAATTTCAAATTATTGATTGATTCCTTTAAGGAATATGCCTCTAGATTGAAAGGACAAGTGGAAACAGAGGTTGAAACAAGGATAGAAGAGAAGAAGTTGATGGAAATTATAGAGAAATTTGCATTTGTACATACCAAATTTGAAGAATGTTTAAAGGAAGTGAAGGCTTGTGAAGAAGAGGCAAAACCATTGTTTTTGTATTGCATGAAGTGGCCGAATGCCACACAAGGAATACAAGATGAAATGGGCTCAATTGAGTCCTAGATATCTAATGCATCAAGTGATTATGATCTAACACTAGATAGAAATGATCGGACTTGGACTGCTATAGTGGACTTGCATGATAGATTCTTCACCTTGCAAAGCCAGAAGGAAGAGATTATCAAGCATCTTGGGAAATTAACGGATTTGGTAAAAACAAAGCATATACCTATCTCAAGTGCCCTTGCCAGTACTAATAGAATATCAAAGCTAAATCTTACCCCAATACTATGGAAGAAGGAGAAGAAACATTGATGGAGCTTGAATCTTAGCATAGAATGCTTGTAATAGCAAAAAATAATTGGGAAGAAGGTAAATCTGCTTGGCAAGCTATTCTTTAGAAGCTTCAGGGGTCAACATCTTCGGGTTGACTATTTCTATTTTTATATGTTTCAAGTTTTTCAGATTCTTTTGTACATATGCGGATGTATTAGGAGTTTTTGGTTAACTCTCTAAGGGGGAGCTAATACATTCATTTCTATTTGTATATATGTTTGAGGGAGAGTATTTAGTGTGTTTGTACACCCTTTTCCCTTGATGTCAAAGGGGGAGAGATATTTGAGGAGAGATACATGGAGATGTTTTTGGCACATGTTTCCATCAATGACAATGGGGGAGATTGTTGGAAAGAATGAAGAAGGTTGTCATTAATGAGATTTCATTGATGTCAACATTACATTGTGTGGATGTCAAAATAGTATGAAGGATGATTAGAGAAGAGTTATTTTGCAAGAAGGTTTGGTCCACACTTAGAAACAGTTAAGTATTTTTGCTAATTGTCTACACCAACAGTTTTAGTGCACAGAGCCCTTCGATAATTTGGTCTGCTTTTTTTTTCTCTTACAAATTTACACTATTACAAAAATAGAAATAAATGACTAAAAAAAACTACTAAAAATTGGGCACGTGACCATTAGCTTGGTCACATGACCATTAGTAGTTTATTTCCAGTCATTTATAACGTGACCAAATTTATAACTAAACCATTTTTAGTCATTTATTGGTTGTTTTGATTGATCAATTTGGTAGTATATTTAGTCATTGATTGTTGTTAACCGGTCATTTATTTAGTCATGGTAGTTATTTATTTAGTCATGGTAATCGTTTATTTATTCATGGTAGTCATTTATTTAGTCATGGTAGTCATTTTATTTAGTCATGGTAGTCATTTATTTAGTCATTGTAGTCATTTATTTAGTCATTGCAGTCATTTATTTAGTCATTGTAGTCATATATTTAATCATTGTTTAGTCATTTATTTAGTCATTGTAGTCATTTTAGTCATTGTAGTCATTTATTTAGTCATTGTTTAGTCATTTATTTAGTCATGGTAGTCATTTATTTAGTCATTTATAAACTGAAATAGTCATAAAACTTCAACAAATTTGCTCAAAGGATTGACAATAATTCAATGTGTATATTCAAAATGTATATAAAATATGTTACAAAGAATTTTATGCATAGAGTTTTGAAGAAAAAATCTTTCGCAATATGCAAACTGTTGATTTATTATGCTTTTAAAACTGAAAAAAACTAAAACTAAAGCTAAAAAGCTATCTTGTGAATGCATGTCTTCAGTGATGCCATTGTTGCACATAGGGTGGGTTGTAAATGCATCTAGAAGGCATTGGTTTTGCATTTTCTCCTTGCTTTGTATCTGTCCACAATAAACAAACTCAAAATTTGTTAATATAAATAGGTATTAAGGATTGAGTCTACACTAGATTCTTGCATAACTCCTTTATTCATACCTGTAAAAGAAGAGGGAAAAAAAATTGACATTTTATTGTTTAGTTCTTGTGCTATAGCAAAACAAAATTTGTCATTTAAAAAACAACACAAGAAAGAATATTTTTGTGCATTAAGAGGGAAATTGTTATTTTGTTTCATCTATGTTATATTCAGATCTATTAATCTTCAAAATTTAATAAATGTCTTTTGGTGATCTCTCAAAAATTATTTGAAAATAAAATCCTAATATTTTTTTTATGCTATTCTTAATACAAAGTATTTTTTAAATATTTCTTTGAAACCTGCACAAAAGAAGAATAAAGAGTTTTTAGAAAAATATATGTTAAAAAAATATAAATGTATGGAGGCTAGGAGGGCACAACCTCTCCCAACCTCCACAGAGTTGGCTGCCCTTGCCAAAAAAAAAACACCTCCTAATGAAAGATAAAAACATAGGCTAAATATAGAGGTTGTTTCTCCTCTATCTATTTTCCATCTTTTATAGGGATATGTATAATCACCTTTCTGATAAAGACTTGAGATAAAGGCTTCCTCCATGGAATTAAGATACAAGCTATGTTTTTCATTGGTCCATGATGATTCTGAAGATGAGGGATCCTCCAACGACTGCAAAAACATACCAAACTGTTAATATAAATTAATTGAACATTAATCTATGAGACAAAACAAACTAATTACAACAATATAATACTTGTAGGAAAACTTGGTGTTGTAGCAGGAATTGCTTCAAATCTATCTGTCAAACCATCTATGCTAGCAACCCATTTTGACAAAAAATTGGCCCACTGTAATGACCTTTCACCAAAGATGACTATGGCCTCAAGCCTTTTGAATGGCTATGCATTGACATAATTTCTTTAGAACATCTATGCTTCGTGCACTCAAAAAGATGAAGTGGTTTTCTACCAAATTTTCCCTAGGATAATATCTCATTTTGTCTATGCTATTTTCTGTGAAAATAGACAAGATGCATAAACTGATGTAGCAACATTGATTTCGGTTCCTCCAAACTCTATTGGTTTTAGCTCCTCCAAACTTCCTCATTAGTATTGACCTTTCACTTCTTTGATTTGGCGAGCTGTAGCCTGAAAATAAGGTTTCGAGGGTTTTAGAGTTTGTTTATTAAAATGAAAATTACACCCAAGATTTGGGCGGGAGTCTAAAAATCAAGGCAAGATTTGCCCGCCCAAAAGTTTGTTGCTAAAAGATTTTTCAAAATGGAATCGAAATTAAATATATTAGAATATATAAATCTCCAACTTTTATACAATAGATAATATTAAATATATTATAATATAATATTATATAATAATATAATATTAATAATATAATATAAATATAATATTATATAATATAAATATAATACTATATTATAATATAATATAATATTATAATATTATATAATATAAATATAATACTATATTATAATATAATATAATATTATAATATTATATAATATAATATTATAATATTATATAATATAATATTATAATATTATATAATATAAATATTATATTATATTATAATATAATATTATGTAATATTATAATATAATGTAATATTATAATATAATATTATGTAATATTATAATATAATATTATGTAATATTATAATATAATATTATGTAATATTATAATATAATATTATGTAATATTATAATATAATATTATGTAATATTATAATATAAATATTAATATAATATATAATATTAATATAATATAATACAAATATAATAATATAATATTATATTGAGGTGACCCGTATAACGCAGTGGTTGAAACACTTGCTTGGTGACGTTGCCACCAAGGTTCCATGTTGGACCGCTACGCTCATAGGCTTTGTACTTTTGTTGGGTTGGTGGGCTCACCTTAAAAAGTGCCCATTATCGATTAAAAAAAAGAAAAGAAGTAATAATATAATATAATATTATATTATAATATTATATAATAATATATAATATAATATAATATTATATAATATATAATATAATATTAATATATATTATATAATAATATAATATTATATAGTATTACAATATTAAATATATTATAATATTATAATATTAATATATTATATTATATAATATCATATTGTATTATAATATATTAGATTAGATTATATTATATTATAATACCACCCACTCCTTCAATTCAAAATATATTTTTTAATTATCCACTTTAATAACATATTGTCTAATTTTTATTTTTGTGACTAATTATTTAGTTGTTTTTTTTACTCGATGATCAAATTAGTCACTTAGGATGATCAAATTAGTCATCTATAGTTGCGTTGCAAAAAACGAGTAGAATTTAGTCATCTTTAGTTATTGTGACTAAAAGTTTTAGTCAAATAGTCATTTATTTTCCAAATTCTACTAGTGTTACTTCTATGATTCTAATATGTTGTTCATGGACATCAGTAGCATCTTAATTCAGAATTTCAGAGGATTTGGTTAAGTGGTTCAAAAGACATAAGTAACATAAGTTCGACACATAAGGTTTACAATGTTTTTTGTGTATTGGCTATGACTTAACTTGTCCAGACTTCGTAGATTTGAGTTAGACCTTTCAGTTTTGGGAGAATGTTAACAAGTGTATATGCATTTTGTTTTCTAGTTGGCATGACATTTTGAGGTCCACGTGTCCTATGGTGATGAACAGTTGGAGTATTTTTGCTTTTTGGTCCTATGCCTAGTTGACCTAATGTATGTAAAGTGTTGCAGAGATTAAATATGTAATGTGAATGTAAGAAGGAGCTATTGTAGGTCCATGTTGACCTATATTACATGTTTTTGGGCACAAAGGCATTTTGATTTGAATTGGGTTCCAACAAGGCATGTTTTGTATGATTTAGGGCTACATCTAATTAGGTTGACCTAATTGATGTTTGTGAAGAATTTTGGTATATATATACAAGGTTGTTTTGAGTTTGTAGAGATTGATTTTAGTGTGTACATGATCCAAATGCAACCAGTGATGTGAAATTTAGTAGAGTTGAGCGAATAAGTTGTGAAAGTTGAGAAGATGTGTGTGAATGTAAATTAGAATAGAGATTTGTACTTTGAGTTTATTAAGAGCTTCAAAGGAACTAAATCCAACATATGTTAGATGCACTTTATATTAGTTCAAATCTTAGCTATGAAGCCACTTCTTTCTATCTTTCTTTTCTTTATGAATAGTGAGTTCACTTGGATAGTGAGTCCACCTGGCAGTGAGCGTTTTTGTAATATCTTATAACTGGTTATAACATATTGTGATCTAATCCTCACCATGGTTTTTCCCATTTTGAGTTTTCCACGTAAAAATATTGGTGTTCTTGTGTTATATGTGTTATGGGTGTTTCATACTTTAATTTCTTATTATAGTTAAGTATGCTTTGGTAATTGGATGGTTAATGATTGAATGGTTTTATAGAATACTGATTCACCCCCCTCTCAGTATTCTGAGTGTTCAACAATAAACAACTGAAAATACACTAATATGCAAGTACTATGCAAAATTAATGTAATATGCATGCAATTTTTTTTTAGATTTTAAATAATACAAAATTGCAAATTTAAAACCCTAAATGAGATGAAAACTAATGTAATTTTAACAATCCTAAATGAAATGCAAACTAATGCAATGCAATGTAAACTAATGCAAATCCTATATCTAGGGTTTTAATGAACTCCAAATAAGAAAATTTATAGTGCAAGAATGTCGGGTTCACCAAAATGAAACATATAAAATCATGTTCATTAAAAACTGAGGGTTCACCAATAATTTACTAAAAATGGAATGGGGAAAATGGGGTGTAATAAACCTATCTTTCTTCTATTTCATTAGGAAATGAGATCCCTAAAGGTAGGATTGACTTTCAACCCTATTGGAGATCTTCTTGTTTTCCTTATGATAGAGGACAAGGTAAAATCTACCTAAACAACACTTTGGGGAGAAAAGCTAAAAATAGTAAATGAACTCAGTTATGTAATATGAAACTTGAATCATCAATTTAAAGCATAAAATAATAAGAAACAACAAACTTCCAGCAAATCTGAGAAGGGTAAATTGATGTGTACCAGTCACCAAAAGCTATTGTTGAGTAACCTCCTGGGATAGATTCTCCCTAGGGTGAATGAGTCTTTGTAGGGATTTTTTGCTCAACTTTTGAGGTCCTCTAGAGATGGATTCGAGCTTCTGTTTTCTCCTGGTTTCACTGTCAGACAACTGAAAATAAATTCTAAATTTGAGTTTTCATGGCTTGACAACTTTGATGACAACTTTAACAATTTTACAAAAATGTACTTTTGATAAATCTTCAATCCTTTTTCACTTGCAAATCTGAACACATAAAGAGAGGGGAAAATTGTTTGTTTTTGGTGAATGGGGGTTTGCCTTGGTCAAACCCCATTTTGGTAATTAAACCTTGAAATGAAATGAAACATGAATGGAAGGAATGATGAATGAACAATGTTATGTTGCAACTCACCAAACCCTTGAATGGCTAACCTTGGAAGATTGAAGTCTAACACATCTCTCCAAGGTCTTGATTTTGCATGAAATGGATTGATTGGATGTTGATCTTGATGCTTGAATGCTTGAAACCTACATCATAATATTAGCTCCAAAAACATGCATGAATGCAAATAACTTTGACATGATGCTTGAGATCTTGAATGCTACTATAGATGACTGAGAAATATGCTCTTGAACACTTTTGACAATAATTTTTGCTATTTTTTTCTCTCTTGCTTGTTCTAGGATTTGAAATGATAAAAATACCTTGTATTTATAGGTAATTTTCTAATTTCTTGACAATTAAACATCAAAGGCCGACAATTGCAAATTGAATTTGAGTCATAAAAATGTTGCCAAAAACATTTTAAAAATTGAGATCCTAAGCTTAAGGAGGACGCATTCGCCCTTAGGTGAATGGGTCATAGGACCTAAATCTAGGACACTTAACTTCCAAGGAAATTTAATTAATGTTTGCAATTGTTTAATACAAGTTTCCCTTTTGGAAAATGGGATTAATTAGGATTTTAAATGCATAATTGGGACAATTAGAGGCATAATTAAGTCCAATTAAATTAAGGTACCCAAACATAGTATGAAAATGTAAAGGAGTACATTTTCCAACACTACAAACTATAATTGAGGTCTTTGGATAATGAATTATATCTTTTATATGTTATATTGTTATGCTACAAAAATATTACTAGATTGAAGGGGAAGTTGTGTTGATGTACTATTTGACACTAGTACAATATTGTACTCTCTTTTGTGGAGGAGTTTCTTACCTAAAAGAGTTTTTTGCACATATATCAATTTTCTTGTGTTTTTTTTAATTATTGCATTATATTTTTATTTCCATACATGTTCTATCATTATTAATGAATTTTTGAACACTAAGGATCAATATATTTTACTATAATTTTACCAATTTTTTAACAATAATTTTAAGTATGAGGGGGTATAGAGGATTATTTGAAGATAAATGGCATCTAGTTAAAGGATCCAAAAGAGTGATTTGAACATGGTTGAATTTCTTGACTTGGACTTAAACTTAAAATTAACCTTAACTTTACGAATCTTAAACATAAAAATAATTAAGGAATGGAAACTAGAATTTTAAAATAGTTGATACACAACGAATGTGAAACTAGTATCAAAATAAGTTGAAGGTACTCTTAGGTATATTTTGGTAAGAAAACCATATTTTTTACATAACACTTCTCCAAAGCTATGGAATTTGCAAAGTATTTCAAACAATATAAAACAATTCAACTCTAAATGAGGCATAAGGATAAAGTCAATATGAAATTAGAGAATATTTTTATTTCAAACCAAAAGTAAAATTAATTTAAAATTTTTATCTATTAATTTGTTGCAAGGTGTGTGTCATTGGTATCCTTGTGTTGTGTTGTGTAGTGCTTGGATTCATGACATGGTTTAACTGCCTCCTGTGGATTCATTAATTTTGGCAGTTGTATCAAACATTATCAGGTTGATATTTTGGTACAATGACAATTGTTTGTGCAACAATTGGTATCAAAGCTTGGGTCATAGGTTTGAACCCCTCACTTGTGCTGGGGGGATTGTTGCAAGGTGTGCACCCTTGGTCTCCTTGTGTTGTGCAACACAACACTTGGGTTTGTGACATGGCTTAACCACCTCTCATGGATTCATTAACTCTAGTGGTTGTATTGGGCATTAATGGGTCGATCTTTTGGTGTAACAACAACCATCCGTGCAACATAATTGATGAAATATGGAATAGTGAAACAATAAAATGGAGGGGAACAAGATTTATTGACTCAAAATAAATTTTCTAAGGAATACAAGAAATAAAGAACTAAATAAATGTATAAATTGAAATGTAAGTAAACATGAAACCAAATATAAAATAGAGAAAATAAAAATATATGGGTGCCCTTAGTTTTATTTCAAAACATGGGTGAGTTGTGGTGAAAGTCTCAACACTGACATCTTTCCTTATATTCATCAACTTCATGACTCTTCTTTTAGGTTATCCACATACCCATGTCTTTATATATTCTTTTGATCTTTACTTACTTTCCTCACTTTCTAATATAATATCTCCTTCAAAATTAGGTTCATTCTCTATAATTATCTTAAGATTTTACCCAATATCTTATCTTCCTTTCAAGTGATTATCATAAATTTTGTTAGAATTATTAAAAACCACAAAACCATGAGCCACAGGATCAAATAACAAACAAATACACCTTCCACACAAGAGATCTACAAACAATATATGTAATATTCCTCAACAAGAAAAAGCTACAGAAGCAAGAGAGTATCAAAAAGATATGAAAGCTCGAGAGTCATAATTACAATGAGGGTTGAGTGCTATATAGGAGCAAAACCCTAAAAGCATAAACACACTCCTAAGTTTAGCTTAAGTGCATGAGAATAAATTAGACTAATAATCAATTAAGATTAATTAATTATTAGTTGATGCATGACCACTTTAACACCCCCCTTAAGATGAACTTAGGGAGTAGCTAGAAACCCTAAAAAGAAGAATGCATGATGGGTCCTGACAAACAAGGCCTGGTGAGGTATCCATGTACAATCAAAATATCTCTCACAACTGGAGAAAAGGAGAAAACCACAGTGGGAGAAAACTCCTCTCCAAAAGAAAGAAAGGCGAATGAAGGACTAAAAAACCTCAAAATCAAGGTGTGAAGGATTGAGAAGCTCCAACCAAAACAATGTCCTAAAAAATAGAGAACATGTAGAACATCATAAAAGCACGAAGAAGCTATAGATTGTTGTCAAATGAAGATTGATATGGTGCTAAAATGAAGAAAAACCTCTAAAACAAATGATGATCAAGATCAAGATAACAAGAATTTGCATGAGTGTCCCAATAACACTACTCAAATCATATGGAAAACAGAGGAAAACATTTAGAAATTGAAGATACAAATATCAGGATCCAAGGAGACTATAATTTGCATGAGTTCCCCCAATGACACTACTTGAATCAAATGGAAAATAAAGGCATACATCTAGAAGTTGAAGATACAGGTGGTAGATGAATCTACATGAGTGACCCCAATGACACTACTCAACATGCAAGATGCAAGTCGACAATATAGGTACCAGCTAGTCTAAAGAACACTAATCACTAGAGAGATAATAATCTGCATGAATGTCCCCAATGACACTACTCAAATCAAATGGAAAACAAAGGCAAACATCTGGAACTCGAAGATGCAAACGGTACATAAATCTATATGAGTGACTCAAATGACACTACTCAACAAGCAGGATGCAAGCTGAAAATACAAGTACCAAGTAGTCTCTGATCAAATGAAAATGAAAGGTCACCTCCAGAAATAGGAATCAAAGAATGTCCATATGATAAATGGTCCAACTCACTGAAATGCATGTAACCAGTCACTAATGTATGTTGCATTTGAAAGTACATGGGAACAAGAACTAGATATGTAGATCATTCCAACGTGAAACCACGAAAGCATTAGCACCACCTGTAGAAACCTCCCCATAATACTAAAAAAAGGGAGAGCCATGATAGGTACACTAAAATTGTGTGAGTCCAAGAAGTGCATGTAGGAGAAATAACCTACAAATAAAAGGGTGTGCAAACTAAGGCATGCACACGAGGCAAGAATCACTGGGATTCCTTACTATCATGGAAGGGACACTCACTTGCCAAAGATGTGATGGTAAACCAAAGACAAACATCAACCTCCCCATGAAACTTTATATCATAGTGCAAATACAAAAGGCACAATAGGATGTGCAAAATCCCCAAAAAATATACACTAGAATGATCGTTTATCTCAGTGGGTCTACAAAAGAGAATGTGCATGAAAAAGATGTCTACAGTGCTAAAATATGATAAAATATTGGAAATACATATAGAAAAACCAAAAACGAGTCATCTCATGTAAACAAAAAAGTTTCCAGGAGCTAAGATGTCCAAGTAATTCACTAGAGTGCGAAAACACAAAAACCTGAATAAAATGTACTTGAAGAGAAATCTAGAAAAAGTGCATGGATGGTTCTAAAGAGCTCTGAAAGACAGTTCCAATACCGTTGGAATCGTGAAAAATAGAGAAACTAGTCAAAAGTTATGAGCTCGAGAATGAAAATAGTACCTCTAACTTCAATAGGCTGTAGAATGTACCAGGAGAACAAATAGGTGATGAGACCCACACCACTGAAAATCTGGTAGAACTAGCTTTCCAACGATATCCCATTTGTTAAAATTCAACATCGTACGCCCAAGTTATGGCCAAAAGAAAAAAATTGCTCTTTGGAGGCCACAAAGGGGGTCAAAGGGGGCCAAGGTCAGTTGTTCATACGACTAATGTCATGCTGACATCAGCATCCGTACAGATGCCATCATGTTGGCATCAAAAAATATTATAGGGAATATTCCCTATGCCCGAAAAAATAATCTAGTCAGAAAACGAAAGTTGCTAGAAAATGTGCACAAAATATATTAAAGTTGATCAGAATATTCCTTCATCCACTATCGCTAGGTCGCTGTTGAAATGTTGCCGAAAAAGTAAGCCAATAGACAAAAAATTAAAAAACTGGCATCAGGAAAACCAAAATAGTTCGCTAGTTATTGAAAAAATGTCGTCGACTAGCATTAAGAATTGTCATTAGTGATGGAAAGTGTCAGACGACACTTAAAGGTCACCGTAGAATTTATGAGAGGTTGTGGGCAAGTAAGTGGGTCTGTAGGTATGAAGGTACCTGTGGGTATAGCGCCCTGAGCAAAATAAATTCGCTGCCTGGACAAAATCAAAAAATATCCGCCCCAAAAAAATTGACCTCTAAAATTTTTCAACACAACAAATTCTTTTTTTTTAATATTTATTTTTTTAATAAATTTAAAACTATAGAAATTTATAAAAAATATCCTTACTTAATTTTTTTTTGCTTTTTTGAAATACGTGCACTGGAATCCGTACAAGGGCTATACGAGCCCTTGTACAATATTTTTTTGCCTCAAAAGCTCCCGATGTTGAAATAGGATGTATTATATATCAAAATTCTTCAAATCGGCTACTTGAACGCAACCATGAGGTTCTTTTTTGTGCCAAAAGGATTTGAAATCATAGCTACCCTCCAGATCCAAAAAAAGTAATTGCTTCAAATCCTCGCAGATCTGATGTCAGGAACCCAAATTAGGCGAAACAAAAGTCAGATTTGACTTTCTCGATAGCTTAGAATCCAATGATGAGGTCTGTTTCGTGTAAAAATCCATGAAAATTCCCACCTTAAAAATTTGCAAAAAAAGCAAAAAGGGATTCAGATATGAAGTCTGTAACCCTTGTTGAAGAAAAAAATCTTATAAATCAAGAAGGGGTTCGCTGAATCGAGGCTCTGATACCATGTTAGAATTGTGAAAAAACACAAAACCATGAGGCACAAGATCAAACAACAACCAAATACACCTTCCACACAAGAGATCTGCAAACAATATATGCAATATTCCTTAACAAGAAAAAACTACAGAAGCAGGAGACTATAAAAAATATATGAAAGTTCGAGTCATAATTACAATGAGGGTTGAGTACTATATAGGAGAAAAACCCTAAAAGCACTCCTAAGTTTAGCTTAAGTGCATGAGAATAAATTAGATTAATAATGAATTAAAGAGTAATTAATTATTAGCTAATGCATGATTACTCTAACAAATTCATCTTATCTTCTTCAACCCAAGTTACTAATGTTCATGTTTCTAGTGGAAGGAGTATAGTTATGCCATTTCCCTAAAATGTGATTTGTTCTTCCTCTAATTTGAAAACTTCATTCAAATCCACAATCATTATAAACTTAGTGGTAGTTGATATGGGTAAAATAAAAAAGTTGTGTCACACTTTTATAAAGGAATCAGCCAACATTGATCCAAATTTTTAACTTGAATCACTAAAAGTGCCTTATATGTTTCAAATTTTGAAATGATGTAAACTAATAAAAAATTTATTCTTTAGTGTGTTTTATGTTTTTATTTTTTATAAATAATTAAAAAATCATTTGAATATAGTTTTCCTTTAATAAATTTGACACTAGAATTTAGTTGTTGATAAAATGTTGAAAAATGACATTAAATGGGACATCACTCTTTATTAGTATTTTTTTCCCTTCATTTTTTTTGTGTGTATTTATATAAGTTAGAAATTTAGTTCATGGATTTATTTTTTCTCAATTTTGATAAATACATTTTTTTAAATAAATATTAAAGTGTTCGTGTATTGATAATAATTATTCTCATGGGATGTCACTTTTTGTCTTAAATATTTATCCAAAAATAGAAAAATAATTATACCATCTTGACATAGAATCTTTTATCTAGTGCACCATATTTTTCAAAAAATTTAAATAAATTTTAGTATTTTTTCTTGATAAGATAATTAACCTTATATTTTGGTGTTGATAACTTAATTTTAGTAAAAAGAAAAAATAATTTAATTATTAAAAGCTATATATATTTGAATATTACACTTGTAGATTTACAAAAGTATATTTTTATATTTTTTAAAAATATTATTTATATGAATAGGAGTTGTTGAAACATTAAGTTTTTCAAATAATTTTATTTTTTTGATAAATGACCTCAAAGTGGTTCTACATATATACATTTAGTGAACACTATTATTTGGAAGAGTTGTGTCCATATCTAAACGAGCGGCAATGAATCTAGCTAGGTCATATGTTTGACTGAAATTGATTTTTAGTTAAAAATACTCAAATTTACTTGTGTTGATAAGTTGGCCAAAAGTGTGACAAATTTGCACTTTTACCCATATACAACTAATTTTTTTCTCATATTAGCCAATTACTTCAAAATACATTCTTTTATTAATCCCCATGAAATTAATTTCATTGTTTGTTAGAGCTCCTACAAGGCTATGCGGGATCCCATCCACTATTGTTATACCATATGTTGTCTCCTAAATGGTGGTTTTCCTATTAAGTCCCATGTTTTCTTGGGTATAATGTTGATGTCTACCCCCAAATATAGCAATACATTTTTATCATTATCCCATCTATTTTTAAATCCAATATGACTTTCATCTCCTAGATTTCTTAAACACATTTCTCCTAGGAGGTTTGCCTATATTTTTAGCATGGTATATTCTTCTCTTATTTATTCCTTTATTTACATAACTAAATCAAATTCTCTACCAACCCTTATTTTTAATTAGAATTATCGTCTACTTTACCCCTTGAATGTCATCTTGTACAAAACATGTGAATATTTATTTTTCAATTCTTTGTTATCTTTCTAACAATTCTTTAGTATTTTTACTATTTTATCACGTGTTTACTTACTTTGACGTCTTTCATCCTCAAATTTTGATTCCTTAGTTTCTTGTCTCCCTCTTTCTATCCTTGTATAAGTTCTCCATTGAGTATTTATGTCCCTCATAGTTTGTATTATTTCTTCAAATCCTTCATTATCATCTTCTTAAGTAATTATGTTAATCTCTTACCATCTTCTCACACCTTAGTAAATTTTGACTATAGTTCATTCATCTTCATCAATTGTACTATTGGTTTATATATGTTTGTAACATCCTCTCATATTATGTTCTTTGTTTCTTGATATATGCATTAAGTGTTTGACACCTAATGTAGCATTTGGAGTTGACAACTCATTTCTTAAGGCCATCCATGCATTGGAGTACTATTAAGTGGATTTAGGACAACCGAAGGATTAATTTTTTTATTAAAAAATTCTGAACTTGGTTACACATCCTCTTAAAAATTAGGAGCAATGTGTCCAATTTTTTGCATTTTTTACATGGTATTCCTTCTTATTGGTATCCTCTACCTTCCATCATCCTCTATTTCCCCTTCCATTGTGGTATCTCTCTTCATATAAACTTTGATATTTATTATAGTGGGTTTTTTTTTATCACCCTATGATAGTGTGGTAATCATGGTTGGGGCTTTGAGAAAGTATGCTCGCTTGCTAAGGTAAGCTTTGATTTGGTACTTCAATACTAGATAAGAATATAAGGTGATTGGTATCTATTATATTGATATTACTCTTCCTCTTTCCATCCTTATTTTTTATGACCTCACTTGTGGGATAATGTGTATGAGAATGACTAAAATAATTTCATGTAGTATAATATTTCATTTAAATATGGTAGGCGATGCTATATAAATCAATGGAAAATTGGTTCTCTCATGTTGATCCCATATTTTGTAGATACTACACACCATATTCTTCTTACTACACCTATTCTTAGTATTCATGCTTCTACTCTTATGTTACCACTTTTTGGATTCCTAAATTATAGGGATGCATTCCTTGCATTCCTTTTGATGCACCAACTTGTGTCTCATATTTTTCAAATCCTATCCTAGCACCAAGGTGAGTCCTCTTTTGTTGCCCTTTGCTAAGATTGATTGTTTTAACATTAGCTACTACAACTCTTGTTGTAATTCCTTTAATTTGAAAACTTTGCATTGAATGTTTTTCTCTTCTCCATATTTGTGCTCTATTAAAGAAGTCGATTCTAATGCTTCTACAAATGTGTTAAAAAATTACCATAAATTGTGACTTTTAAGTAAGAAACTAGATGAAATGTAAACTATTTTATTCTTCATGTATAGGTCAAGGGTTCTTCTTTGTTTTCAACCACAATCTTAAACATTTGATCATACTCTCTTACATTCTCACTTTCCTTCTGTAGCATCGTAAATTGTTACCCTTGACAATTTACACTATGTTTTGCTCCCCCCTAAGTGCATGGACCTAGTTGTATGCCTAATGTCCTAAATTATACATTCAGTGGCCCATTTGGATATGTATCAAGAAAACCTATTTGCAAAACCTAAGAAAACATTTAATATTTTTCTCTTGACACCTTACATCCCGTAAAATAAGGCCAAAACTAAGTCACCCTAGGTGACTTGGTCCCCTTATTTTGCCTCAAAATTTTAATATGTTGGAGTTGGCACTTTATTATTTGAATTTCAAATGTCAAATGTCAGCCATTGGAATTTAAATTTCAGAAAATTATATTAATTATATATAAATACCTAGTCATTGCATCATTTGAAACTATGTAGCAACCAAGTAGAAATTATTGGCAATTAAGATCATTATCAAGTAATCAAGATAAAGTCAAGAGTATTCAAGAGAGGATTTATTGCAGGATTTCAATATCAAAGTACCATGTCAAGTTTTGTGTGAGTTTGTTCATGTTTATGTTATCATTTGTTTGTGATATCTAACCCTTGCAGGTCTTCCATGATATCAATCCAATTTGTACTTAAGCCTTGAGGTGATGTGGATGACTTTAATTCTTCAAGGAAATCATATTTGAGTAGTGAGTTGCAGTCCATTGTTGATTCATCATTCATTTATCATTTAGCCTCTATCCCTCAAAAGGATAAGCTCCCTTTTATCAATTTTTCCATTGTGGAGGTGAAAACACTAATACGGGGTTTGACTGAGGTGAGCCCCTACATGGTACAATCCTTCCTCTCTCTTTGAATATGTAGGTTACATATTTAAATAAGTTTGGAGGAAGATTAAAGATCATTTATTCATTATCAAGCATTCAAACCCTACAACTTGACAACATACAAAAACTCAATTATATTGGTAATCGACGAAGATTTGATAATGAGACATGTAAGAAAGAAGGCTCTGAGTAGGCTCCAAAGGACTATGAAAATATATTTTAAATTTCTCAACTAGGACATAGTCACCCTAGGCAACTTAGTCCTCCAAAATCAAGCTTAGATTTGAACCACAGGTGTACAATACTCTACCCTTTCTAGATCTGGTCTTTGAATTTGACTTTCAGTGTCTAGTTTCTATGTATTTGCATCACAACAGCGCATTGTCATAGTATTTTAGCTACATCATTGCATTTTCATCAAAAACTAATTTCAAACCCCCAAAGCAATTGAGATCCAAGGTTGATTGGCTCACCTTCAAGATTGCAAGTCAATTTAATTCCCTCGTCAATCTAAATTTTAATGTTTTATAGTGAAAGGTGGCTAATCCTAGTAAAACCCTAGGATCACTTCCCAAATTACACCTTCTAAATTATTTTTCTCATCTTGAGAACTCTTGTTAGGAATCTATAGGAAATAAAAAGCATTTTTTAATTTTATCTGCAATTTGCTCCAACTTATGTAATGAGTAGGAATGATCTTCATATATCATTTTAGAGCATCGTCTCTTAGAGTAGCTATAAATAATAAGTGTACCTATGGGTCTATCACTCCTATCCTTCTTAGATAACAAGATTCCAATGTAAAAAAGTATTCTTGTGAATCACAAGTATCCTTCCCAAATAGAGGAATCTTCATTATGTTAAATTCCCTAGGTGGTGGATTGTTATTCCTATAGTTTATGTTATTGTTATTACTATTGGATCCATGTATCTTTATGAGCATTAATTTATTCATGTTCACCTTTTTATGTTGATGAGAAATTTTCCTTCCTTTGCACTTTTCCAATTCTATCTCAAAATACTCACTCCCTAAAACTTATTTTAATTTGTTCATAAACTCTTTATTGTTTTCCTCATCTCTTCTTACTTTTTCTATCCTTCTTTGTAATTCTCTATCTACATTTTTCGTCCTTAATTAATTTTCTATATTTTTCAAGTTGAATGGGGGGATGGTGGTTGGTCAAGGGTTTCATCCTCTCATGGGGTCTCTTGATGCTTAGGGTAACATCCTTTGAGAATTTATTATCAATGTCTAATCTTTCTTTAATGCCTACATTACTACTTCTTTTCCTTGTTTAAAATATTTTGTTATCTCTACTAATTCTATCACTTCCTCAAACCATTCTCTTCTAAATTTTATCCTTTCTACTATGATTTTATCTTCCTCTATCTTTCTATCTCTTTTCCTAATCTTCTTTACTTCTTTTCTTATATTACCAGTGGAAAGTAGGAATCATGAAATTACAATCATCTCCATTCATAAAATGTGCGCAGTATTTCCTCTCTCTAGGGCATCCTTCATTATTTCCTCCCAATCAATTTATCCCAATGACTTCTCTACTCCTTCACATTCTATTCTCTCTACTACTACTATCTTTCCTCTTCTTCTCCTATTATTTACTCCTCCATGTCTATGTTTTAGTGGTTCCAATAATTTCTCTATGTTAGAATTTCCTAACATTTTTGCCAACTCTAACATTCTTTCTTGTATTGATTTGGATTAAAATAATTACTCTAAGTATTCTTTCTTCTAGTGTCCTACAAGATATATGGTTTGTGAGAAAGTAGTATTCTTGGCTCTATATTTCCTTTGCTTGAGTTTTTATATTCTTGCTAATGTCTCTTGACGCATTGTAATTGATTCATAGACTCTTCTTCCTTACCTTTCACCTTTTTCTTTTTTATTATCTTCCTTATATACCTTATTTCTATTTCTTCTTTCTATCTATCTACTCTACCTCTTTCTTCCTCTAATTTCATCTTAATTATCCCAATGTGTCCTCTAAATTTATCTACTTTATATCTTATTCTTGTAGTATCTCAACTCTGAACCATTATACATAATATGTTTGGTCATGTTTATTCAAGATCAATCCCCTTTCCTCCTATCATTCCCTACATGTATGGTCCCCCTAAGGGAACTAAGTACTATTGGGTGCTATCAATATCTCAATGAATAGTACCTTTATAAATATATGCACTTGAGATAAGAATATTCCTATGACATAGGTAAAACTTTTACATCTTTACCATCAAAATTGACCAAAATCTACATTACCCACATGATTATGAATGAATTTTATGAGTTGGAATTTGTGCATCCATAGGGGTGACCCAAATGATTTATGGAGGGTTATCCTTTGGCACAATAAGATTTGGTTTAAGGAGTTTTGTTGCACTAGCATTGAAGTTTTTGTTAGTAACTTTCTCACAGGTAAGCCTCAATTTGTGTGGTACTAGTTTGACCTTGATAATTTCTTTCTCAAGTCAAGCCAAGGGCCTATGTGGTTCTTGTTTCACATTTACATTCTTGGATCAAGAGCACAAAGACCCATCACTTGGGGTTGCAAAATTTGAATTTAAGAGTTTTCAATTTCACACCATAGCTTGGGGTAGGTATTGACCATTCCTCTAAATCTTAGATAACACTATAATGTGTCCCTTAGAACCTAAGTGTGTTTTGATCCCCTTTAAACATTGATAGGAATCTATAAGAATGTGCTAGCTTGGCAAATGGTCATCTCCAAGTTCTTTGTGATCATCACTCATTCCAAAAAAGTTATATCTTTCAAAAATTATAAAGATCTTTAGATCTCTAATATTCAACCTTAAGTCAAGTTGTGGGCCTTTACACTAATTTCTAGACCAATGCACCAAGTTGTAATGACTCTACTAGTAGGAATGGAGAATATTTGTTGATATCTTCTCTTATGTTTCCATTTTTATATCATATGCATGTGTATTTGAGCCATGCTACTTAGTTTGAAAACCCTTTCTTGGGATTTTAGAGCTTGCTCTACATCACTAGGCCAAGTCTTCTTGAACAAGAGGATAAAAAGAATATAAAGTATTATGAAGTGGAGAAAAGACAAACATGATGTCTTAGGCAAGGGGACCAACCTTGACTTTAAAATTGACTAATCGTTTTTTCTTAATTTAAAAAAATCTAAAAAGCATATAACTAAAAAGATTTTTAAATAAAACGTTGATTGAAAAACATAGAGTTTAAACCAAAAACTTGCATTCTACTTCATGAAATCTACCAACTAAAAGAATTATTTTTAAAAGTTAAATTTATAAAATAAAAAAACACTGAAACTAAAATTTGCTCCTTAAGTTAAAAAAATGGAAAATTTTGTTTCTAATTTATTAAATTGTGGAAGGTTTGGCAACCATTATCTACTCCCCTAAATTCATTCTTTTGAAACAGCTTAGCTGTCTCCATGCAATAGGTCATGCCACACAAAGTCAAAAAGAGTGGTAGTCGATTTATTCATTACAAAATCACTTTTCATTATTTAAAAAATCAAACAACTTTTGCGGCAATGATGTTGATCTTGAAAAGTAAAATGTCTCGTGTTGGTACGGGAACACGTGGAGCTGTAGAGGGGGGGGGACCGTTTTCACAATGCTTCACTAACACGTGGCACAACTTAACGGATAAGGAAGATTTCAGTGTCAATTTCGTATATAGGAACGTGGACATAAGGCCACGTGAAAACAAGGTCATACACACGTCATAAACATTAAATGCCTTGTAACCCAAGTTAAATGGGTAACCCAAAGGAGCCTAACCTGGCAAACAGAAAGCAACAGGTGCCACGTGGAAGGACATCATTCACAATGGATAACTTCTAAAGCGCGTCCGCTTTTATTGTACGAAGTCTCACGTGCCACGTCAAGGGCTGATATTTCTTGCACAGCAAGAAAGGCGTTTATAGTTCGATAGGCGATTTTGGCATATTCTGTACGCGCCACGTTATATTCCCCTTGTTTTTGTGATTTTCCCGTGAACGGTGTTGCGTTTTTGGAATCTTCTAGAATGTACACGTGTTGCCTTCCCTTCCGGTCATTAGCGTGCGCTCCGCGTTACCAAACGTGTTTAAAGCGAGATTTTCGTCACAGATTTGTAGACAGAAATTGGAAATTGGACGCGCGCAATGAAGGATTTGACGACCTCGACGGAATTGCTCTGCAATATGGCGTCAAAAAGATGCCTTGAGATGGCCCCGCCGCCTGTAATTCGCGTCATCAGACGGAAATCTACTCAGAGATTGGAAACCATAACGGAAGAGTCTTCTGCCGAGCAATCTAAGGAGATTGCAACAGAGAATGGTTGTGAAAATGTTGAACCGGATTCTCCGTCACAAATTCAGGCCTCCGCATTTGTATTCCGAAGATAGCAGAGAAGCCTTAAGGAGCAGTGATTTGAATTTAGCTGCTACAGATTATCTTGTATTAATCTTCTGTGTACAGCTTTTAGGGTTTCTGTACAAGATGCTTTTGGGGTTTCTGTACAAGATTTTGAATGTAAACAGGTTGGAACTTTTTCCTGGCAGTACGGATTTAATAATGGTGTTAAGCAATAACAGCGAATATTTCTGGATTTAAATGTGTATGTTTGGATCGACCTTTTGAATCACATAGTGATTCATCATCCGGTAACTGTATTGGGTGATGTATGTATATAAAGTTTTTCTTTATCTTTTCCAGATATCTATGTAAAATTCACTTTATTTGGTATTGCTGTCTTTTTCAGATTTGCACACACACTCTGAACTCTGCAAACGTTATCGCCAATAAGAATTCTTCCGTCCAATCGAAAATTCTGAATTTGCTACAAGATAAATTCTATTAATTTTAAAGAAATTGATCCATTGGTACTGTATGGATGTAATAATAAAAGAATTAAAATTTATATTTTAGACCTTAGTGTTTTATTAGCGTGTGATCTGCTGGTTTGGTAAGGTTTATATTATCCATACTTTATCCCCTGCATTATGAAATTAGGAAAGCTGTTTTCTTTCTCCCTTTTACTTGATATGGAATATAGGTCCTTGTTCACATTGTCTTTTGCGTTAGTAAAAGGTTTGGAAAGGAAAAATAATCTAGGTAATTAATTAAAGTAAGTATTTAGAGTAGAATGGAATGTATTGAGTAGTAATGGAAATATGCCACAAATAAAAGTTAATGGAAGATGATGTATAATTTTATGAGGAGGGTTGATTTGTACTTTTTCATTTCATTTTAAATTAAGACATTAAATTGTGGTGAATTTATTTTTACGTTTCATTTTAAATTAAGCATAAATAAGACATTTAGATGATGTTGTGGGCTAATTTCTAGTTCAAAGGTTCATCAAATGTTTGTATAGAAATGGATTTGAATCAACCACTCTAGAGAACATTAAATTAATAGATTATATTAGTTCCGGTCTTTTACCCTTTTTTTTCAATTGAAAACTATGCTTATAATAACCTCCACTCCCTATAAGGACACTATTTTGACTAATAGTGGGAAGATGCCTAGGAAAAGAAAAAAATATCCAAGTCCACTTTCCACAATACTCATACTTCTTTTGTCCATAATCGTTCCTTGTTCCCTTTTCCTTCTTTCTTCATCAATTTGTCCCAAAATCTCCTAATACTTTTGCCAATCAATAATTCCACTAACTATTATAAGAGAATAAAAATATCAATAAGTAGCCCACAATACCTTTGTCATCATGAATTGTAATATATTCTATTGAAACGTGAGAGGGTTTTCTCTCCCAGAAAGGAAGTAAAGAGTCAAAGAGACATGAAGCCAATGGAAATTAAAATCTTACTCCTCTAAGAGATCAAGCTTAGCAATGTTCGGTAAGATGCTTATCTAATTAATATATGGACAAATGCATTTTTTGCATACTTCTCATAAGGATGGAAATGGAAGAGCTACATTAGGTTTAACCCCATGAATTTCTAAATATATATCGATAATATGGGGGAAAATCCTCCACATAGTTGTGTTTGGGTTCTAACCCTTGTTAATGGTCACATAAATTTAGGTTCTATTTTGTTTGTGCTCTTAATGTTCCTAAAGAATAGAGCCGTCTTTGGGATTGGATATCTAAAACCCTCCCAATGTAGATTGTATCTTAGGTGGAGACTTCAATATGGTGGAACACCATAATGATTGTAGTTGGTATAATCATAATAACCTTAATCAATCTAAGGAATTTTAAAACTAAACTTTACTAGCTATAACTCTTTGGGTGTGGTTGACCCTCTTTATGGTAAACAATCAAGTAGCATGTATGATTGATTAACTTTTTTTAATATCAAAACTAGAACAAAAATAAATTTTAGTAGATTAAATAAATTTTATATTTCCTACAATTTTGAATTGGTGCATGATCATTCCAATCCCTTCATACAAGTTGAGTACATAATTACTCTCTCAAATCACTTTCCCATCTTTTACATAATTGCTCCTCCAAATATTCCCTTTCCTTCACATCTTCCCTTTAGTCCTTACTAATGTTCACTTAAAAATATTGATTGTGTTGCTATACTAGTGGGAATTTTGAAATCTACTCACAAGCCACAAGAAGGGGGTTCTTGGATTGAATGGTCGTGCTTTACTCTCTCTTCATGTACTAAATTTGTATGTTCTTGTGGGAGAAGAATGACATTTTTATGTAAATTTGGAGAAAAATCTCTAGGGGAAATTAAATCATGCCAAAAAACAACTCAACATAGATCCAAACAACACCCAAATTAAAGCTTACATTCCCTCTACATAAACCTAACTATGTAAGCTTAATAACTATAGAGTACAAGGTGCTAAGATAAGGGTATGGATTTAATGGATCAATGATGGCAACATAGGGTCAAAATATTTTTTAATTATTCGAACTATAAACATAAGGAGAGAATTTGAGTTATAATGGACAAACATGTTTCCTTACATGTGGGTCCTACTGAGACAAATGTGCCGTTTCATAATTTCCATGAGAAACTCTTCAAAGAGGAAATTCATTAGGAGGATATTTGATAAATCTTGAAGAAATAGTCCAAGGCTACATTCCTAACAAAATTGGCCCTAGTTATAATAGATTTTGGATTGAATTTTATCCTTAGAAGTGATCAAATGTGCTTTCTTTTCTAAGGCTCTAGCAAATCCTAGGTATTGATAGGTTTTCGATGGAGTTTTATTAAACCATATGGCCTATTAAGGATGAGTTCTATATTTACATTTGGAGGCTTTGAAAAGGTTCCTTAGGATCAAATATTATTACATGGTTAATCAATATATTGCCTAAAGAGAAAAACAAAGATAATATATTTGGGTAATGTCTGATATATGATGCAAATAGAATACTAATAAATTTTATAGCTTCAAGGTTCATCCAAGGGATTGTATAGAAATTAATTTTAATTGGTCACTAGTGAAACAATAGTCAAGATTCCTTTCTAAATATCCCTTGAGATAGGTTAGGTTTGGTCTTGTGGATTTTTAATTTTATATCAATAATAAGGGGGAAGATCCCTCACATAGTTGTGTTTGGGCTCTAACCCTTCTTAATGGTCACAAAAATTGGATTTTATTTTGTTTATACTCCTAATACTCCTAAAGAATAAAATTTCTTTGGGATTTGATATCTAAAAAACTCCCCAATGTAGATTGGATCTTATGTGGAAACTTTAACATGGTAAAACACCATAATGATCATAGCTAGTATAATAATACTATCCTTTGTTAATATGAGGAATTTGAAAACTAACTTTATTGGCTATAACTCTTTGGGTGTGGTTGACCTTCTTCATAGTAGAGAATTAAGTCACATGTATAATTGTTTTACTTGCTCTAATAGCAAGGCTAAAAAAACAAAAAAATAGTTGATTAGATAGATTTAATATTTCCCACAATCTTGAGTTGGTGCATACTCATTTCAACACCTTCATTCTATTAGGAAAAAGGATGTTGTACACCTTGCACAAGAAAATAATTATTTTAGTTATGTAAAATAAATATTTATTTGTGGTGCATCTTTAGAGATGCATTTAGCCACATTAAATATTTATCTGAGTCCACTTGTAAAGCTGTATGAGACATTAGCTAGATATTTTATGTGTGGGTTGTACATTGGAAAAATATTTTATTGGGAAAACTTAGTACCAAAAATTAATTATTGGGTTTAATGGTTTTGTGTACTCATGGTTTTGAGGCACATGGTTTTACCTTACCACTTGGTCATTTTTTGTGAGCTTGAATCTGTAAAAGAAAGCACATGTTTAATGGTTGGGGCTAGCTAGTTGGCTTGTTGGCTAGTTGGTTGTTTGATTTGTCTGTCATTTGTATTGAGATCTCTTGAAGAGTGCATATGTGAAGCATGTCGTGAGATGTGTGGTTATATGCTTGGACACATGGAGGGTACATTGGAGGAGCTTGATGTTTCAAAAGCATTCATGAATAATACATTGCGTGTGGATGCTTTTGGAGTCTAGGTTTTTCCCTCTT
The DNA here is from genome assembly GCA_007258455.2 of Sequoia sempervirens. NCBI lineage: Eukaryota > Viridiplantae > Streptophyta > Pinopsida > Cupressales > Cupressaceae > Sequoia > Sequoia sempervirens. The sequence continues at coordinate 293,481,405 of VDFB02193867.1, forward strand.
GAAGTTTTCCAAGGGTATATTATAATCTTATGGTATGTCTTTGAATACTTTACATTATGGTTACTATGTAAGCTTATATGAATTCTTTTCTCTAGTGGGGTTATGTAGGAAATGGTTGGATCAACCTCCCAATTTTCTTAACATATACAAGTTGAATATTTGACTACCCTCTCAAATCATTTTCCTATATTTTGCACCATTTCTCTTTCTCCAAATACTCCTTTTCCTTTTTATCTTACTTTTAATCTTAATATTTCTCACTTAAAAAATCCCAATAATATTGCTACACTAGTGGGAATTTGGAAATCTACTCCCAATTCACAAGAAGGGGAGACATGGATTGAGTGGTGATGCTCTATTATCTCTTTGTGTACTAAATTCCTATGTTCTTGTGGGAGAAGAATGGGATGGCCATGTAAACATAAATAAAAATCTCTCAATAGGATATTAGATCATGTCAAACAATTACTCAACACATATCCAAACAACATTTAAATTCAAGCTTTCATTATCTCTACAAAAACCTAAGTATGTAAACTTGATAAATATAGAGTACAAGGTACTAAAATAAGGGTTTGAATTTAATGGATAAAGGATGACAATAGAGGGTCAAAAAAATTATTATTCAAACTATAGACATAAGAAGGAGATAGTTTGAGCTATAATGGACAAACATGGTTCCTTATATATGGATATTACTTAAACAACATAGTTGTTTCAAAATTTCTATGAGAAACTCTTCAAAGAGGAAAATCATTGGGGGAGAATTCAAGAAAATATTGAACAAATAGTCCAAGACTGTATTTCTAAAAAAACCGACCTTGGTTATAGTAGATTTTTGGACTAAATTATCCTTAAAAGAGATCAACTATGCTCTCTTTTCTATGGATCTGACAAGATCCCAAGCATTGACTAGTTGACAATGGATTTTTATCAAACCATGTGGCCTCACATTAAGGATGAATTCCATCTGTTATATTTTGAGGCCTTTGGAAAAGGTTCCTTATGATCATATATTAATAAAAGATTAATCAAACTATTGCCTAAAGAAAAAAATGAAGACACTATATTTGGTTAACATCATATTACTCTTTTAGATACTTATAAAATTATTGTGAAGGTATTGGAAATTTGAATTAAACTAGTGTTTCAAGGTATTTTCAAATTAGAGAAATGGTTTTCTTAAAGGAAGGTACATTCTTGATAATTTTATTATTGCATGGTAAACTAGCGGATTAGCTCAAAAGTCTAGATAAAATTCTTTGTTGGCTAAATCGAACTTTAAAAGAATCTTATGATAGGATAAATTTGAACTTCATTCTTAAAATGAGGAAATAGATGGGTTTCAAACCTCAAATTTGTGGACATATTCAAATGCCATTGAAATATGCTAATGCCTATATAGTTATTAATAATTCAATTTTTGAATTATTCCCACTACAATATTCAATCAGGCAAGGGTGCCCTTTATCTCCATTTTTGTATGTTCTTACTATAGATGCCTTGGGATACTTACTACAAAGAGATAATTAGTTGAAACTCATAACCAATATTTCCATGCCCAAAAATAAAGTTGTCATTAATTCACAATTTTCTAATGACAACTTATTTTTATAGAATTCAAAAAAATGAGCTAAATAATACACTCGATATTTTCTTTGTTTGTGGATCTCAATTAGCCTATCATAAAACATAATACTTGATGACCTAATTTAACCCCACTCCTTAATCGATTCCTAGGAATTGGAAGAAAACCAAACAAGGTGTGATAACTTAATATCTTAGCATCACATTTCCAAGCTAGGAGAACTTATTGACTAAGATGTGGAATTGCCATCTAAATAGACTCAAAAGTAAAAAAATAATTAGGGTAGAAAATATATTTCTTCAATTACCAAAATTGAGGTTGCTAATAGAATATTTCTTGTAATGCATATATACAATTATTCATGTTGGATGCCATCCAATGAAAATGTATGAAGAGATGAATAAATTAATTAAATTTTTTTTTGGTACAAATAGAATGGCTCTATTGGTTTTAGAGCTATTTATTGGTTTTATTGCATCCAACCTAAGCTTAAAGGTAGGATGGGAATTATAGACCCTAGTGTTGATGGTGATATTAGCACAACGAACATCAAGTATAATAATAAATCACTCTACTTCTCTTAAAAATATGAAGGTTCAAATCCAAGGCTCCTTTTAGCCACGTCTTGACTATGTTGGAAAGGTTAAGTGGCCAATGTGATTTTTTTACAAGGAGCCTTTGCTAGTATAAATCAAATTGCGTAAAGATAAATAGTTGGATGTTTTAAATATTCTTAATCAAAGTATTTAATCATCAAAATCTTAGGTTATTAACTACTCTTCTATTATATTTTAATAAACTAATCCTACTTTCAAACTAACCTAGTGTCTAACCCAAATCTAAATTTATCCTAAATTATTTGGTTACAAAAAAGATCAAAAGATGATTAAGGTTAGAAGAAAGTAAACTAAAAATAAATTATTGGAAAATGACAAGTTACACTTTATCTCAAGCTTGAAAGGTTAGATGATATCCAAAAAACTAATATTATAATGGTTAGTTTTCACACAACCATCCACAATACCAATGCAAGCATCTAAGGAAAATAAAACATAAGATTTTTCAAGTTTAATGCAATTGAACCACCATATTCCATGCACAAATTCAATGCATAACCTTATGAAATAACAATAAAATATATCTCACCAAGTTATTCAAGTTAGAGAAATAAAATAAAACACATCATCACCAAGAGTGGAGCATCCAAAAAACATCGGGCATGATCCTTCACTAATTTTAAATATTTGTATATTGCAATGTTTACTAAGGTTCCCATGCTGAAATTAATTAAGTTCATTAGTCTACAAGATGTGCAACCCTTTACAATGTCTACAAGGAGGCAATAAATATCCACCTTGGGCACCCAAAATTAAAAAAGAGTAAAACTAGTTGGCCTACTTCTAAATTGGCACCTAGGCCCAAAATTTGAAATTCACAAGTTTCATACTAGGTCAACCCTAAAGGCCTTACAAAATAAATCAAATCATTTGAATTGAACTATTACATCTATTAGAACAATAATGAATGTGGAAACAAGAAATGTCATGTTTGGCTTGTAAAATGACTTAAGAAAGAGGTAACAACCTCACTCAAGTCATTCATGTTTGGAACTTCGTGATAATTGATCTTTATTTTCTATGAGAAGATTGACCACTTGATCTTTCTCTATAGCTCTCCAAACTCAGTCAAATATTCCTTAGACCCCTAAAATGTAGCCTTATCTTTCATCATCTTGTCAATAGCTTGTTTTGACATTTGTTGATGAAGAGAATCTATAAATTCCCTTATTATCGTAGTTGTTGGACACCAATGAGGAATTATACCAAAAGGTACAAGGGAGATCCTTGATAAAATTTTCTATCTCAACCACTGTAAATTATCTAATATATTTATTCTATTGTTCAACTTGGCCATACACTCCTTGAGTGTCTTAACTCTAAGTTTTCTAGACTACAACCATTCTAGCAATAAACCTTGATCATGCTTATAAAATTGCACAACTAGGTTAACTGACTAGAAGGTGTAGCTTTCATCCTCTACAAAACTAGGAAATACTCTTCCCATATCAAAATTTCATCATCAATCTCATTTTCAAATTCCATATCCAAACTTGTCTCATCATTGATGTTGTGATAAACTCTCGATGCCTCTTTTATCATCATGCTAAAAAGAGCCTTTAATCCATCTCTCTAGTTTGTTGTAGTAGGGAGGATCCCTTTAGGATATGGATGCTAGGGATTCTTATTCAATGCAGCCAAAATTGTGGGAGTAGGTGTGTTGGTGTCAATTGGTTCTACCAAGTGATTGATGTAGGAGGTGAGTTGCCCCAAATGAGCCTTTACTTCTTATTTTTTTTAAAAAAATTTCATCCTTCTTTATTCACTCAAGTATGGTGCAAACAACCACATGTAGTGATTTTTTTCTTATTCTATGTTCAAGAACCCCATATTGACCTACAACATAGTGTAATTACTAGGTGTCATTTTTTCTTTAGGCTTATCTACCATGGGGATGGCAACTTGTGCCACTCTCATACCTTGCTCATTTATTACAGTTGTGGAGAGTTTCCTTGTTCTCTTTGGATGTGGTTGGGACATGAATAACTCTACCATCAAATATAAATCTTCACCTTCTTGTACACATATCCTTTGTCTCTTTTGCACCACATGGTTGAGCTAGACTAGGTGACCTTAAGTCTCTACACATGGAGAGTGAGGAGGAAGAGGGGGATACTACAATCCTAGTAGTACTATGGGAGTTATCAAATTGTTATTTAGGTGTGGAATCAATGTCTTCAACCAAGTTATCAAGATTTTCAACATTCAATTCATGTAGGAACTCCTCCTACTTCCCACCATCACCCATAGGTTGATTTTATTTCTCAACATTGTGAAAGGGTGAAGGTATTTTTTGTATGTGGTAGAGAATGTGGAGGAAAAGGAATGGGTGTTTCATGAGGTGGATTGGGAATGTGTGGTGGAGTTGGAGCTTGGGATGGATATTGGACCATTGGAGGACTTGGAACTTGGGGAGGTGACTGAGCTAGTTATTGGGGTGGTGAGTCATGAGGTGGAGAAGAATGAGGAGGTGAGTCATGAGGTGAAGTATTTTCCTTAGAGGGAGATGGATGTTGACCTAATAGTAGGAGGATAAATATGTATTTTCCTCCTCCTAATGGGTGGGGTATGATCTTGCTCACTCTCATTAGACTTAATGGTGACTACTACTTCTTTCTCTCTTTCCTCCCTTTTGGTCGCATTAGCCTTGGTTTATCTTTGTTATTTCTATTTTAATTCTTTTGTTGCTATATCAGATGATTGAACCAAAAATTTATATTTATTCTTCTTAGTCTTTTGGTATGGATCCAACATAACATAGGGTGCCTCCAACGATTTCAACGATATGCTTATAACCACTAAGGCCTTGTTATCCATTGAGGAGTCTTTTTAAATAAACCAATCCACATCTAAAATTGGATAATTAAAGAATATGTTTATGTTATATAATGGATACAAAATATTTCCACCATCCTTCATGTTTTTGGGTGGCTTAGACAACCCACAAGATTTAATCATTTATATAGTTAACCTGCAATGATACTTGATTCTCACTTCATGCTCATTAGGTAAATTGGCCCAATGGTCTTCCAAGGAAATTTCATACTTAAAAATTTCCCTTATTAATGGGTTGAGCTTCCCAATGCGATCAAATTTAGTTTTGATGCCATTGTGAAAGTCCATGGCCAATGAGGCCATCTCAACTTTGGTTGCCTTGGAATTCTACATATTTGCACAAGAGTATACTTGCACCTTGATGGGGAATACATATACAAACTTATGTTTGCTAGTCACAAGCTTCTAAATCTTTGCAACCTATCTAAAATATTTGATAAAATCAACCTATCACTTGGATATCTAGGTATCTTGTAAGGTACCTTGTGAAAGCTAACAAATTTGATGTATGAAAAGGTTTCAAAATGGATATACCAGTTCACCTCTTTGTAAAATCATTATTTAAACCTCTTATTATTACATATAACCTCTTTGTAAAATCATTTTTTTTTGTTACTACAGGGGTGTCCCCGCAACCCATCCTAGTGACCTAGCAGCATGTATCTCGGGTATCTAGGGTGAGTTGGGGCGAGACTAGTCCCCTACAGGTGAGATCCCCCACCTGCAAGAAGTCTTGCCCCTTAAACCTAGGGGTGGAGTCAAACCCAAGACCAATGGGGAGAAAACCTATTGCCCAAGGCAATTCAACTACTTGTTTAGGCTTGTAAAATCAATTTTTTAAACCTCTTATTAATACAAAAATTAAGGTATCATTAACAATAAAGTAATGATTTTGGCTCTTCTTCAACTCCAACTAGGGATAATGATGATAAAATTTTGTTTCTCTTAATTGGAAGGAGCCAAATCCTCCCAATCTTAGATAATTAGTCTATTAGGCCAATAGGTACACTAGATACGATGTCATGTGAAATATGGTATTCTTAATTGGATTAATCAATTGGTCATGAAAATTATCATCGATGATAATCCCCCATTCAATATTCTTTCCTTCTACAATCTTTAGGATGTAATAGAATATCCAAGGGTGGAATTATTTAGCATAAGGGTGCCCATACACCCTTTTAAGGAGTGTGATGACATATTTTGCATATTCTTTAAACTCACTCATGTGTTGTACCTTTTCCATTTTTTGTGCAGACTTTCTTGGAACCAAGAGAAGGTGATCATTGATAAACATCATGATCATTTTGTTCTAATTCTCATAGTAATCCAAAGCCTTTTTCATATTAGCACTTTTATTTTTGGCATACATAGGAAGACCAAAAACCCTCTCTATAATTTATAGGTTGATATCAAGAAAAACCTCACTAGATGGGCCAAACACTTTTTTGTGCTTTTTATTGTAACGTTGGGAAAAATAAATCACAAGCTTAGGATATTGCATTAAGATTTGGAAAGTAACAACTTTCACCAATCCAGGCCTTGCTAAACATCTAGCCATGAACATTTTGTCTCCCTCCTTGTGAAACCTTTGTAGGAATTCTACAATGTTCATGTGGCCCAGGTCTATATCTCCAATCTCATTATTAGGTGGGACATTTTGGATGGGAGATTGTACCCCTTGGATTTGTACTTCATATTAGTAGGATCTCCTTACATTAGATTGAAAAAACCTACACAAACCAAATATTAAGGAGCATAAAATAGAATTAAAAGGATAAGTGCATTCATGGTTAGCCATTTAGAATCAACAAGCCAAAATTTCATCACTATCTCACTATTGAACTCTGGAGATAAACCATATATCTCATGCCAAAATATCCCATAGGGTGTAAAGAGTATGTGTTGGAGATCAAACACTGGGCATACCTTTTAAATCATACCTAAAATGGTAAACCTTCCTAAGAAAATTTGATGACCCAATCCCACATATGAAGGAATACTATGCATTGTCAACCAAAAGGTCAGACCATTAGAAAAAACCTTGACCACCTGAAAGATAAAGAGCGAGACTTAAATACTATCAAGGTCAGGATTCAGGTCAACCATCTACCATATAACATTAGAAAAATAAAAAAAAAATGATAACTAACCTAATTGGGGATTAGGGATTGTAGATATCCTTAATTGCATACTCATCAAAGGAGACTTAATGAGGCAAGTCCAATAAAAAAACTTTGAAATACTTAGAATGTAACATGGATTAGAGATTAGGGATAAAAAACCCTTAACCTCATACCAAAATTGGTGGGGGAGCATTAAACGACCTACCAACCTAACAAGGCACAGTGAAATTATCACAAAAAACCTCATAGAGCATGCCAAGGAAAAAATGGATTCAACTAAGGAAGAATAAGCAAAAAATAAAGAACAAAAGGATAAAATAAAAATATCAAGACCCACAAAACATGGTTGAATCCAAGGCCAAATTGAGAAAAAAACACATGAAATAATAATAGGAAGACAACCCAACAAGGAAAACCAAAGGGTAAACCAAAATGAGATAGGACCTATAAAAAAATCATCAAACTGCAAGGGAAGGTCAAAAACCTACTTGGAAATGGTGTGGGGAAAGAATAGAGGTACAAACATTGAGAAAAAATTGCAATGACCATTCACATGAATCAACCAAGAGCACATCAAGCATGAGAAAATGAAAATCCAAAAGAGAACTCTCAAACACACTCACAACCTCCAAATCATAGCAAGGGTTTCCCAACACAAAAAAGATCACTAGGATGCATGAGAGAAATGAAACAATGTAAACAACAATAAAAACCCTTCTCAAAATTACATGCCAAAATTTCCATTTATGTGAGGTAGAACAATAAATGTAACACTAGCAATGAGTGAAGGATCCTACATCAGGGATTGGAGTATCAAAGGTTTTCCTACTGGCATGCCAACATAGAACTTTCTCTAAAAGTTCAACGAGATGACATCAACTTAACTAAACCATTGGGGATTGGGGTTTCAAAGGGTTCTTTAAAATCATTCCAAGATGACTAACTTTGAAATCTTAATAAATTACTAGGCACAAGAGGAAGAGGAAGAAAGAAAATGATAGAGTATTAAAGGGTGATTCTATTGTCATGCCGAGATGACAAATCCAAAAAGAATGATAGACCAAAAAGACAAAGGAGAAAAAAAAGCAACAAAAGTAAAACAAAAGGAATGAAGAAAAAAGAAAGGGGATCCCCATTTTGGAAAGCCAAAATGGGGTATAGGTGCAAGGCACAATACCTAGAACTCAATTTTTTTGTCTAATTACTAAATGGATTATTGGAGCTTCTATTAGTGATGAACCACAAAATATCATATTGCAACACAAAATTAAGAAAATTGCTACTAAAGGAAAATGGTAGAATGTGTTGTGGCTAGATAAGATTATCTTTGCCCATATTTTGCAATCAAATCCTCCTTTCCTACCCAATATGTTTGGAAAGCACAACATCACATTTACAACCCTTTTAAGTGGAAAGGTAATTCTCATAGCATGGTTTTATTTTCAGCTAGATAATGGTTTTTTAATCTTTAGAGACTTTATATCTATATTTGGTCATCATTTGAATTGGAAACAAGCATTCTTTGGCATGGGTTTGCATAGTATTGTGGTTTTTGATAAAATTAGATAGATTATAATGTTGTATCTATGGAAAACTAGACACTCAATAATATTTTCTAGTTACAAAGTTGATCAGGAAGCTATAATCCCAAGGCTTTACTTTGACATATTCTTCTAGATTACAAATTTATATGTTCAACTATAGGGATTAATTAAGAAGAATAAACAAATTGATTAAAAGGTAAAGAAAATTATAAGGAAATTTTTTCAATTTTACAAATAATAAATATGTTATGTTACATGAGATAATCGTTGTTTTTAGTTTGTTGTTTTAAGAGTAGTTTCATTCATGTACTCTTTTGTTATATTTTAGTTGTACCATGATGTAAATTTTGTTCTTTTTTGTTGATGTCACATTCTCTTTTTTGGAATGTTAGTAGCTTGTTCTGGTTGCATTTATTGATGCAATTTTTAGCTTTATTAATAAAAAAATTATATCAAAGATGACTATTGGTTGATACACCTCATAGATGTTCTAGATAGTCATGTATTTGTATTATAATTAGAATATTCTCTTTCGAACTATCTCATATTAAAATCATAGATCTATATTTAAATCACTACTATGAACTTGACTTATGATGATCTTTGGATTTTGTTATATGAATTATAAATAAAAGACTATTAGACAACACAATTCTTTATTTCACTCTTTAAGGTTTTTAAATTTAAGATAATAGTACTTAAAAATAATTTGATAGAAAACATGCTTTAGAAATGCACATGAATTCTAGAATGATAGGTGATTTAAGGAATGCCCCAAGCGAACATGCTTAGAACAAAACCTAGCAAAATATATATTTTTGAAACAACAACAACAATGTCATTAATATCTCTTTAAGATTGAGCTCTCCTAGGGTGGTGGCAATGGTAGTGGTGATTTTTCAAACTTTGACAAGGAGGGAAATCTTGGAGGTGGTGTAGGCGTTAATAGCAGACAATTTGTTGATGGAAAGGTGATGTCGGGTGGGTCTACTATAGGTAAGAGGAGTGGGCCCCCTATTGTGGTAAATGAATATTCTGGTGGGAAAGGTGCTATGAAGGTTGTGTGTCTTGAGCTTTCTCCGACGTCCTTCTTTGAAAAGGGGAATCTTGGTGCTGAAAATTTTGGGCCCAATTTGTCTTTTGATGTATTGAATGCGACTTCTAAGGGTTTGGGACTTGGGGCTGACAAGACTAGGGATGCTTTTCTCTTAGATTCTTCTCTTAAATGGTTGAATCTATTTGGTGTGAAGCCCAAAGGAAAAATTTCATCTCCTCCTATGACTTTTGTTGTGAATGCTAAGACTGGAGAATACTCTGTCTCGGTCCCAGATTGTATTGTTGGAAAAAGTGTTTTGAATATGGACATGTCTTTGTTGGGGAAATTTGTTGGACCATGTCCTCATATTGAGTTGGTTTACAATTTTTCCTCTAATCGTTGGAGATTGAAGGGATAGGTTGACATGGCTGCAATGGCCAAAGGGTTCTTCAACTTCATGTTCAACTATGAAGATAATTTACTGGTGGCTTTGACGGGTGGTCCTTGGTTTATTGGAAAGTCTTCTTTGATGCTTAAAAGGTGGGAACTTGGCTTCAATCCCAACTTGTGTTCCTTCTCAGCTACATCGATCTAGGTGAGACTTCTAGGTGTCCCTCTTGAATTCTGGGATGAGGAAGTTTTCAAAGGGATAGCGAGTACCTTTGGGTGTCTGCTATCGATTGATCAAATGATGATGTCCAAGAAGTGTCTTGTTTACACTAGATTCTATGTTAATGTGGAACAATCTACTGACCTACCCTCTATGGTGAAGATCCATTCCAAGTTTGGAGTATGGGAGTAAGTGGTATAATTTGAGTCAATTCCTTTTTCCTGTTTCCACTGCAAGAAAGCTAGCCATTGGGCTAAGAAATTTCCCCTTAAAATGTTGAAGCAGTACACTAAACAGTGGAAGGAAAAGGAGAAGGCCCCTGAAGTGCCATCTTCAGAGCCTATGGAAAAAGGGGAGTTTGTTCCTAGTGGGGAGGCGGTTGTAGTGTCTGAGAAACCTATGGAAGTGGAAATGGTAGTTGGTGAGAATATTGGGTTTCATGAGGGCCATGATGATATGACAAGGCTTAACATGGAGCAGGAGATGGGTGGTGAGGATTCTATTCCCTCCCCTACTCTTAATATGGTGGAGTCCCTTGATGAGATTAGGTTTGAGGCTTTGGTGGAAGATAAGGGGTCTTTGGATGAGGGTTTGGGTTCCCCTCCTTTGGAGGCTCTTGGAGGTGGGATTGTAAAACTACCACAGGAGGATTGTTTGAAGATTGAGGGGTTGGAGGTGTTATCTGAAGCAAAGGATGTTGGGGATATTGATGATCCTAACAACCCTCCATTCATTCATGTTCAAGGTAGAAACATAAAGAAACATTCTCCTTCTTCGAGAGTTGTTACTAGAAATGGCCAAAGGACTAACTGCAGGTCGGAGCCAAGAGGTAGAGGTCATCCTCCTTCAAATGTAACTAGGGATAAGGAGAGTCGAATGGATATTGCTGATGGAACACAAAGAACCTTGCTGGAGATGTGCTCCAAGGGCACCTCCCGTAAGCTCTTATGAAGATCATATCCTAGAATATGAGAGGGTTAAATCACCCTCATAAGCATGATCTTCTTGCTAATCTGGTAAGAGATCATTGGCCTGATATTGTTTTAATTCAAGAAACTAAAATGGGTGTGGAGAAATTATCTAAACTTAAGCATAATATTTTTAAGGATTATGGTATGCATTGCTTTGAGGCGATTGGTGTCTCAGGAGGGATTGTTACTTTTTGGAATCTTAAGTTGGTTCAGGGGACTGAGGTGTTCCATGACTGTAACCATGTGGCCACCTCATTTTTTAATATGCGAGATAGGTTCTCTTGGAATCTTTCAAATATCTATGCCCCTAATAGTAAGAGTGCTAGGAGAAAGCTTTGGGAAAATTTAAGATCCTTCAAAATGACACATCCTATTGTCAATTAGTTAGTTATGGGGGATTTTAATATTCCCCTACATGATGTTGATATGTTAGGAGGTTCATAGATTGTGGATGATAGTAGAGATGATCTTATGAACCTCATTAATGACAATCCTCTCCTTGACTTGGAACTTTAAGGGGCCTCTTTCACTTGGTCTAATTGGAGGGTGGGAGATGCTCTTATTTAGGTTAAACTTGATCATGCCCTTATCACCCCTGATTGGCCTGTCTCTTATTCTTGTTCACTCTCAGCTTTGACAAGGCTGGGGTCAGGTCATTTTCCTCTATCTCTTTTTGTGAATCTTTTGGGAAGGAAGAAGAATTTTCCCTTTAGATTTGAGAAAATGTGGACTTGTCATCCTGACCTTAAAAATCTGGTTAACGAGTGGTGGAATATTCAGGTGGATGGGACTGTTATGTTTAGAGTAGCCAAAAAGATTGCCAATGTAAAGAATAATGTCAAGAAGTGGAATACGTTTGCGTTTGATCACAGTTTTTGGAAAAAGAGGAGGTTAACCAGGAGCTTCTGGATGTGAAACAATCCATCCAAGTTACTGGCTACGATCAAGCTCTGGCTTTAAAGGAGAATGTTCTTCTTTCAAGACTGTATAGTATTGTTGCTAAGGAGGAGGAATTTTGGAAGCAACGATCTTGTATTATGTGGTTGAAAAGTGGGGACAAAAACAAAAGGTTTTTTCACCTCTCTACTATGAAACACAGGGCTTCAAATAATATTAATACAATTAATTACAACAACCAGGTGTTGGAGAAGGATGTTGATTTGCAGCAAGTGACTTCTTCTTACTTTTCTAACTTTCTTTTAGTGGAAGGGGAGTTGGACCTCAGGTGTCAGGAGGATCTTCATAGGGACATCCCTCATGTCATCTCTGAAGATATTAATAGGAAAATGGTGTGCATTCCTTTGAGGAGGAAATTAGAAGTGTTTTTTTCTCTTTTGAGGGTAATAAGGCTCTGGGGCCTAATGGTTTTGAGATGTTCTTTTTTCAGTTCTTTTGGGATATTATTGCCAAGGATGTTGTGGAAGCTACTAAGGAATTTTTTGGTAGTGGCAATATTTTGAAGGAATTAAATTCCTCTTTTATTGTTCTTGTTCCCAAGAAACCGAGTGCTACCTCCTTTGAGGAATTTCGCTTGATTAGTTTGTGTAATTGATTTACAAGATCTTTTCTAAGGTGCTGGAAGCTAGATTACAAAAGGTTCTTCGTCTTATCATTTCTCAGAAAAATGGTTTTGTGGAAGGTAGGAAAATTATAGACTCCATCCTTATTGTCCATGAGAATATTCACTCCTTATATGTTAATAATTGTGTTGGTTTTATCCTGAAGCTTGATCTGCTCAAAGCTTGTGATAGAGTTGATTGGGGTTTCCTTTCTAAAATTCTTAAATCCTTTGGTTTTGGGGAGAAAATGGTGGTCCTTATTCTCCAGCTTGTATCCACCCCAAGGTTCTCTATACTTGTCAATGGTTCTCCTTCACCTTTCTTTGATTGCTCGAGGGGGTTGTAACAAGGAGATCCTATATCTCCTTTTCTTTTTATTATCATGGTGGAATCATTGGGATGCCTAATCCATAGATTTATTAATACTGGTTTAATGTCTGGGCTATCCCCTACTAGTAATCTTATTTTCTCCCATCAATAATTTTTTGATGATTCTCTCAATCTTGGGGAGTCATCTATCAAGGAAGCTAGAGCTATTAAACTTATTTTACAGAAATATAAGGCTACTTTGGGGTAGAAGGTTAGCTTACCCAAAAGCATTATCTTCTTTAACACTCCTGACCATAGGAAAATGAAAATTGCTAGAATTCTACAATGCCAGATTGGTGAGCTTCCAGCGTCTTATCTGGGCCTCTCTCTGTGCTCCAATGTGGTCCCCGAGTCATTTTGGAGGGGTTTGAGTTCAATTCCAAACTGTCTAGATGGAAGGGTGTGCTATTGAGTCAAGTGGGGAAGGTGTAGATGATTAAGTCTACTTTTCAAAATCAACCTATCTATGTTCTCAGCGTGTTTTATATGCCACGAAAATTTGTTGATAAGCTAGAAGGAATTCAGAAAAAATTCCTTTGGACTAGTGTTGAGGATAAGAAAATAATCCATTTGGTTGCTTGGAATGATGTTTGCAGGCCCAAAAAGGTGGGTGATTTGGGAATTCATAAAATAAGATATTTTAGTCTGACCCTCCTTGGCAAATAATTATGGAACTTGATTTTTTTTAAGAGTGAATAGGCTAAAATTTCCTTGAGAAAATATCTTCGTGCAGTTGATCGTATAAGGGATCTGCTGTCGTCAAAATTTTCCCCTCCATTTGGGTTAGCTCTTTGGAACTGTTTACTTAAGGCTTGTAAGATTGTCTGTAAGGGTCTCTAGTGCCAGCTGGGAAATGTTAGGAAAATTTTGTTTTGGGAAGATAGCTAGTTTGGTAATAGGCCTTTAAAAGATGAATAGTGGGCTCTCCCATTCAGGGAAATTTGTGTGTGGAGGGTTGGCAGATCTGTTTCTGATTATATGGAAGGAGGGCATTGGAAAAGGCTACATGAACTAGATCCAAGGATGGTGGTTCTCTTTAATCTTTTTCCACAGTTCATATTCCCTTTAGAGCTCCTGTTGATAAAATTGTGTGGAGACCTTCTTCTAATGGAAAATTTTCTGTCTCTCTACTTTTCATCTTCAAGTTTCTTTTGTTGGCCCAACTCCTTTTTGGGCTTCCTTGTGGTCCTCTAAATTAATTCCCAAAGTTAATATTTTCTTTTGGATATTCTACCAGAATAAGGTCTTAACTACTGATAATTTGGTCAAGAGAGGTTTTGTGATGCTTAGTAGTTGCTTTCTTTGTGAAGAGGATGCCAAGAATTCCTTTCACTTGCTAATTGGTTGTAGATTTGTTAGTGAAATTTGGGCCCATATTCTTTCTCTTTGGAATCTCTGTTGGGTGTTCCCTTCGATTGGGGAAGTGTGGTCTCAATGGGTGGGACCTTCCTCCAATCCTACCTTTCTCTTTCTTTGGTCTCCTCTTCCTCACATTGCTTGGGGTATATGGCTAGAGTGCAATAATGAGATTTTCAGAAGCTCATCTCTTCCTACTATCTATGTGGCCCACAAAATTTGTGTTGTTATAAAAGAGAATTTTGTCTTTGTGGCTTCTTTCCAGAATGGTCTGAGGGTAATGATTAGTCTGGTTGATATTTCTATTGTGCATAAGTGGAAGCTACCTTGTGATATTTCCCTTCCTCTCAATAAAGGGAAAGCCTCTAGAGATGATGTTGTTTGGAAAGCTCCCCTTGCTGGATGGGTGAAAGTTAATTTTGACGAAGCTGCTAAAGGTAATCCAGGACTTGCTTAATGTGGGGGAGCATTAAGAAACTCTAATGGTAGGTTTGTTTTTGCTATGACACTCCCTTTGGGAACCTAGACAGACCATGTTGCGGAAGTGGCTGTAGCCTATCATGGTTTCAAGATGGCACATTCTAGAGGTTATAATAATGTGTGGCTTGAGGGGGATTCTCTCAATATTATTAATAATCTCAAGGAGTCTTTGGTTCCTGCTTGGAGTGTTGATTCTATCATTAGGGATGCTATTGATATCCTAAAGTCCTTTGATGAGTATTATATTTCTTGTATATTTAGGGAAGGAAATTTTTTAGCTTCAATGTTTTTTCTAACCTTGGTGTGAAGGGTTCTAGTGAGTGGGATGTTAACGATCCCCTCCCCTTGGAGGCCATTGCTTGTTTAAATCATGATGTCCAAAATCTATAACTTGGATGTTCACCTCATTATGATAAGGGCTCGTATGACTATCTTCACATGATAGATAATTATATGGTGTAATGGTGAGCTGGATTTTGATTGTGTTGATGGTACTTCCTTTGATCTCCATATGGGGTGGCACCCTAGGTTCATAATTCCCCTCTACCATAATACTATTGCTAAACAGATTCTGGGCATTTTTTGGTTCTCCTTCTCAAGCATTCTTCTTATTGTCTGCAAGGTACTAAAGCTTCTAAGTTCTGTTAAGTCTGGGGCCATGGGAGGTGATAGAAATTGTGCAGAACCTTTCTCCTATGATGTTGTTAAGAAAAAGGAGGTGTGGGGTATCTTGGAGAAAGGTGGGCTTATGCCTTATCTGGAAAGGCTGCATGGTAACAACCCGTAGGCTATGACCTTGTTTGCTAAGGGTTGGAACAAGGTTTTGAAACTGGGAGGTACCGAGTTTGATGTCAATGAGGATTTTATTGCTAATATTACTAGGCTCTCTATGGAAGGGAAGAAGGTGTACATGGACAAGAAAGAATCTAAGGCTACCATGGATATTTTTTTCAAGGGAACTGAAGAGCAAGATCTAAAGATGGTGAAGAGTGGAGGGTACCAACGTAGCTGGCTTAAAGCTCTCTGGGGGGATGTAGTAGAGGAATTAATGAGGTATATAACTATTGAAGGCCATTTTTGTTGTTGTTAATGCCTACCATTTTGTTCTCCTTAACCATTTTCACCACAAGAAGAAAATTTATTTTCCTTTTTATCTCTCAGCCTCTTTGGAGTGTGGTTTGAAGGACCGCAAAACGAACCCTAAGAATTTGGTGCTGCATGTGGGCCTTAGTTTTCTAATCTTAGATTATGCAAAATCCTTTGAGGTTTCTAAGCTGCCAGATATTACTCCTAAGGGTAAGCAAAAGAAGCCGACTGAGGATTATGAAACTGCTTTTGAAGATGAGGTAGTCTCTGTGAAAGGGAAGAAGAAGACAAAAGTTTTGGATGAGGAGTTTGAAACAAAAGTGTTCTCACAACCTTCTGATGTGGGTAAGGCTGATAAAGGGGCCTCAGGTCCTATCCAGACGGACTATGATACCTATAGTGAGGATAAGGTTGTAGACATGCTGAGGAAAGTTAAGCCTGTTACCCCTTCTACTATTCTCAAGGATAGGATTGCTATTGCTGGTGAAGCGTTGTCCCTTGTTTTGGGAACCAAAAGGAAGAAAGGTTAGATGGAGGGTAGCAATAAGAAAATGGTGACTAGGTCAGCTAGCTAGATGGTGGACATACAAGCTGCTTATTCTATCAAGTTGGGTGGTGGGTTGGGTGCCTTGAACTCTCTGGGTGGGGACATGGAGGTGTAGAACAAAAGAAGGTCTATTGCTAAGGAAATTTCCATTTCAATCCATAAAATGCAAATGTCGGTGGCTGAAGGTAAAGGTAAGGAGGTTGGTATTAGTCAGGATAAGGTAAGTTCCTCCCAGGAGGATGTTGCTATGGGTAAATATATTTTTAAATTTGACTGTGAGGAAGTTTCCAATGTTTTAGAGATGGCTAAGGAGGGATCTGTGGCTTTGTTTAAATTGTTTAAATGGGTGTTTCATGAACTCAACATGACCAATGTTAGGGTCAGGGGGCAGTGAGTAAAGTGAGTGATTCCTCACTTCAGAATCAAGTTGATGAACTGTTTGAGTCTTTAAGGATTGTTGTTGAACAAATGCTGAAGATGAAACATGAATTCGAAGAAAGAATCTTGACCCTAGAAGTCCATTGGGAAAGTATTAGTGCAAATCTGGTGAAGCGTGGGGAGGGGACTGTTGTGAATTATGAGTTTGTGGGCATCTCCACTCCTGTTGATTTGGAAAAGAAATGCAAGGAGATGGATCCTGGTGAGGATGTTGGTGCTGGTGGTATGAAAATGGAGGAAGATGGTTCTATTGATAGAGTTGTTGGGGTGCAGAGTGTTTTGATTAGCGAGGTTAATGTGGGTGGGCTTGGTGCTAGAACACACAACAAGACCAAAGTGCAGGTTGGGGCCCCTTGTAAAGATATGCCTAAAGATATGGATGATTATCAGAAGACTGTAACAGGAGACATGGAAGCTACAAATATCCTCAAGAATATGTAGTGTTGTTGCTTTTGTCCTTCTTTTTGGTTGATGTAGTGTTGATGGCATGTTGTTTTTTGGCTAATGTTTGCTCATTGTAATTTTCTTTTGCTTTAGCTGTTCTTTTTGTAAAGGGTTTCGGGGCCCCTTCAAAACCTGTTTTACTGCTAATAAAAAAATGTCATTAATGAAATAACACATTGCACTTGCAAAACAACATGCACACAAGTGGTGTGTGAAATACAATAACACAATGATAACAACAACATGATGGCATCACCACTGCATAAGCAAGGTGGAGACAATAGAAGACTTAACACTTGTGGGATAAATCCACCATGAAAAACATACGAGAGAGAGGATGAAACGTAATTTTTTTTTTTAGATTGCAGGAATCGGGTAGCACGACCCCCTATAAACTGCAGTGCGCCTGGTAAACTTTTTAACGTGACGGACGGCGCTGGAACGACACGCCCTCCGGTACCACGAGATGAGGGAGACTAGAACTCGTGACCAACAGAGCCGCAACGGAATTACTTAGCCAACCGAGCTAGGGCCCCCGCCCTGAGGATGAAACGTAAATTAAAAGATATAACAATTTTTGTATTTTACAAGACCTCATGAAAGGCTACAAGAGAGCCCTAAAAATAATGAAACTTTAGGAACAAGCTCTTAGGAGTAGGGAGACTACATGATGACAACAATTCCCAAGACTACTCCAAGACACTTATATTTTTTAAACCAAATTGAAATATTCCTACATTCATTTTAAGTCCAAATTAAAATTTCCTAAGTTCTTTTTCCATTACATTGCATAAGCATAAGCATACATAACACGATCATGCTTGGCTCCAACATCAAGTCACGTAACTACAAATAATTACACTATCCATTATCCATGAATTACAATCCATCTCAAGAAGAGAGGTCCAAATTAACATAATATTATAATCACATCAAATAGGACTCAAATATCCTTTACATATACAATTTGCATCAATAAATCAGATGAAAGAAAATATGAAATACTTTATACCACATGAAGTCATCTTTGACTCCACCATGATCCTTTGATCTCCAACAGTGGTTTCCATGCCACCCAACATCATGGAATCAAAATGATCCACTTCCATTATGCTAGGAGATAGTCACACAGGCCACAAGCGCAACACTCACACTAAACACATGGGGAGAGGGATTGCACACACACTATACACGATAAAAACACTCCACATACACATTATATATCAATTAATCATCTAAATTACATAATGAATCAAATATAGGTCATCATTGAGTACAAGCATAAATGGAATAACATAATCCATATTGGGAAAACTCACCAATGTCATATCACAAATTTGAATTGGGAAAACTCATCAATGCCATACAAAGAATTGTCCTTGGGAAAACTCACCAAGGGCATAACACAATCACATGGAAGGGAATGCATTATCCTTCGAGTACTACTCAACCACACTAGGGTTATATATTAGAGAGCAAGAAAGGGAATGCCATCGTAGACACTCACATGGGGCTTAGCACGAAACCAAGTATCCTCTCAGACAAATGATGATACTTGATCTTACAAGTATTACTCTTCTTGAGCGACTTGTCTTCCTCCATTATCCTTATCTTGTACAAGCACTCAAGGCATGAGAGGGATATCCATTATCTTGATTATTTAATTAACCATGTTTCATTAGTTTTCACTTGATTACATAAATCCCCACCCATGATCAACCTACTTGCCACTTTGGGTTGGGGATACACTGGGAGCCATTCCCATAACTCTCTCTAATACCTACACCCTAAGCTCATCACATCTTCCAACGAATAAGGCATGGAAAATAATTCACAAAATTCATTTTTTTGGAATAAAACAAACATGGTTTCATAATGCTCTAAATCAATAACAATTAAGGAGACTTTTATTTCACATTAATATTCATCCAAAATCAATCAAAAATTCATTTTTTTTCAAAAATTTACAAACAAAACCATTCATTTCCAATTTCACCATTAAAGAATGCTTGGAATTTTAAAATTCAAACTTCAATTTTCTAAAAATACCCTTTGGTTTTAAATTGAAAAAAAATAGGGAGCCTTCTTTCCCCGCATTAAAATCCATCACAAATCACTCCCAAATTCAAATTTTCTAGAATTAATTACAATGGAAAAAAATAAATTTCTCAATTCCACCATTGAAGAAAAGCTTAAATTTTTAAAATTTAAAATTTCAAAATTCTAAAAATACCCTTTTGCTCTAAATGTACCCAAAATTACACTTTTAATTTTAAATTCACATTTCCATGATTTTAGAAAAAAAATTCCATAACCATGCCTCTATTTGGGCATTTTTAAAAATTTGCAAAAATAATTAAATACTACTCTAAATTGAAAATTTAAAATGCATTGGCGAGATCTTATGTTACCCTAATAATACTCATTGCATCAAATAACAAAAACAATGGACAAAGAGGATGAAATCAACACTTACCTCTTTTTTGTTTGCAAAACCACATCACACATAATTAGAAAAACACAAGGAGAGATGAAGAATCAACTCACACATGCAATCCCCTTCCCATTCCTATCCGATCCAAAATGATTCCCATCCAAATCCATTCCCAATTGCACCCACAATTCCATTTTCAAAAATTGGCAAGAAGAGGGTTTTGATAGAAAAATCCTTCACAAAATGAATAATGCAAAAATGACCAACTCTTTTCCTTTTTGAATCCTTTTTCCAATTTTCTATTTTAATTTATTTTCTTTATTTCTAATTTCTCCAAAATTTCCATTTAAAAAATAAAATAATTTACCTTCATTCTTTTGAAATCATATAATCAAGACAATCACATCAAATATAAATACGCATTCCCATCCCAAGAAAATTTGAAATTAATTAACTTTATATTTTTCCAATTTTTATGAAAATAACCCTTAGAAACAAAATCATTATTTTAACTCATCAAATATTATTTTACAATCAAAAAGGTAATTTAAACTATCATTTAAATATTTTACCTTAATCTTATTTTATAATTAAAATATGATTAATCAAGCAAGTATGCAACTCATAGGGGGGGCCCTAGCTTGGTTGGCTAAGTAATTCTTGGCTCTGCTGGTCACAAGTTCTAGTCTCCCCAATGGGTCGCCCGGCCAATGAAAAGTTTACAGCAGTAATAGGGTTTCCAGTAAAAAAAAAGAAAAAAAGTATGCAACTCATAGAATATTTTTACAAAAAATGCAAAATTTAAGAAATCATTTAAATTGTGCATACACTAGAATTTCATGACACTTATGGATTCTAGAATAACTCTAGGTTCACATAGGGTCAAACATGACACATACCGTATTGGATTTGAGTACAATCAGGGAATAAACATGGAGGCCCAATGTGATATCTTTGAATTAACCACTTTTGGGGAATAATTTAGACCTATGTAGCCATGTGGATAAATAACCTTATAGGTCTATATCCATTAAATGCACATTAAGAGTACCTTCTCAATGTATATATAGCTAAAGCACATCATAATCACCCAATGCAGTCCAATAACATAAAGCATAAAAAACATCTATATGTCTATCATATAAACCATTTCTAAAATATCAATAATCGGTAACAAATTTAACCACATCATAAATAATGCATAACACTAAATTGAAGCAAAGTGATATATCTAAACATATAAATATACAAAATTCCAACAATTGACATGTTGAGGAACATCATCACAAACATGTGGTGGTTCATACACACCATTCAAAGCCATAAAGATAATCACTGCAATTAATACACAAGGAAATAATGAAGCTGAAAAACCAATCTCACATTAACAAGATGCAAACGAGAAGGGAACTACATCCCCCCACTAGAATTAGGATTACTCCTAGAAGCTTGTACAAAGAAAAGATAGGTACACCTAGTACACAATCCTTCAAGCACATCATACTCATAGACTAATCCTCTATAATCTCACCAAGCCTAGGCATCAAACACAAAACATACTTTTCTAGAGGTGCACATGCTAAGTGACTACCCGCCACTACGTGCACAACCACCCTAGAGATCACCACACCACCTTCACCATTTGGCACTGCAACTGATGACAAGGACAACTATTGGGTCCAATAGACACACAAGACTAGAGGTAACACCACCTCACCACCATGCTCACCAAGAGCATGCCTCACCTCCAACTATGACACTCACCATGAGATTCTCCCTTAGGTACCACTTGGGAAAAGTGAGGACTTCCTGAGTAAACTAGCTTCTCAAAGAAAAAATAGGAACAACATGGGGATTCTTAGAGGAAAAAATCTAGGGAACTACCTCCAAAAAGCACAAGCACTCACAAAAAATGAGGCTTAGCAACCCCAAACTTACACCACAATCACCAAGGAAGAAACTAAACAAAAGGCCTAGGAGAAAAAATAAGATTTACCACTATCACGATGCTCAAATATGACCCAACTAAGGGTTAAATAACCCAACAAGATCATGCAATCATGATTGAAAAGACAACCAACAATCACTATAGGGCTCAAACACTAAGCATTCTCACAAAAGAATACACAAGTTATCCAATTCCTCAAACTAGAATTGCACCTTCTTCTAGCCTTAAGCTAGGAACACCACTAAAAAACCAAGGAGGAACTCCTAAAATTACTAGGACAACCTCCATTTGCAACTTAGGAAGGATAGCCATATATAATATAATATGATAAACACAATAATGTGTCGAAGCACTTACTAGCACACCTTCATACTCTACACTATGCCAACCATGAGTGTAGCTATGTAAATCACATCCCCAAATGACATGATGTGCATCTTCATGTTATCAAATAAAATGGATTTTGGTGCCCAAGAAACCTAAAAAAAAAATGGCTAATGCCAAGACAAGCAAGAGTACACATAGTTGGTGGACTAAATCACACCCAACTATCTATTAGAAAATAGATTCAGGCACAATTCAAACATAATTATCCACACATTTAAAATCACTTAGATAACATAGAATTCCATAAACACTCTCATACAAAGATTTGAATACACTTCACTAAATGCCAAACACAAGGACATTCACATACATCAAAGCCACTCAAAGCTAGAAAACCATATGCATATAAGCATTTTAATTTTTTTAATACCATACAACATCCACTTCAATTCATCATGAACAAGAATTTTGATGCAATATGATTCTAATTATCACAAACACCAAGACTTAGCACATTCTCTACCATCTACTCCCATGTACATTCTATCAGGGGTTTGCAATGAACATAATAGGGAATGAATGCAATGTAGAATAGGACCAACAATTTCAAACATTTAGAATAATAGCCACAAAGATAAAATAAAACCCAAGAGGGTGAATTATCAATTCAAACATTAAATCATAAAATGCACACAATGAAACAATAAGTAAAGTGTGACCAAGGGCCACATACTAGATAAGAGGCAAAATTGGGTGACTAGACCAGTCATAAGAAAATTAAAAATTCAATGCCAATCCAATCAATGATTAGAGAGTTTATCAATAACCAAAATAAAACATCAACTTGGCAAAGATGATTACATGAACTGAGTGACTAATGTTGCCACAATTGAGGGAGTAAAAAGCTACATGAAACCTTAGGAGTACAACATCCAAAGTGTGTTAGGCATAAAAGTACAAAGCTGTGTCACACTTTTATAAAGGAACCAACCACCATTGATCCAACTTTTAAACTTGAATAACTAAAAAGGGATAAATATGTTTTGAATTTTGCAATGATGTAAACTAATAAAATATTTATTTTTTAATATATTTTATGTTTTTATTTTTTAGAAAAAATTAACAATTTATTTGAATATATTTTTTATAAATTAACACTATAATTTAGTTGCTAATAAAATGCTGAAAAATGAAGTTACATGAGATGCCAATCTTTATATAGTAAATTTTATTTTTTTTGCTTCAATTTTTTTGTGTGTATTTTATAACTTGAAAATTTAGGGCATGGATATATTTATTTCCAATTTTGTTAAATATGTATTTTTAAATAAATATTAAAATGAGTGTGTATTAAAACTTAGTTTTTTCCAGTCGACATCAACTTTCATATTAATTATTTATCTAAAATAGAAACAAATTTATACCATCTCGATATAGATTCTTGTTCCTAGGGCATCGTAATTTTTTCAAATTTTTCTAATAAGTTTTACTATTTTTCCTTGACATGGTAATCAACCTAATGTTTTGTGTTGATAACCTACATTTAGTAAAAATAAAAAGGGAAATATAAATAATAATTAAACTATTAAAATATATACATTTTTGAAAACTAAATTTATAGATCTACAAAAGGGTATTTATATATATATATATATTTTACATGAGTAGAAGTTGAAACATCAAGTTTTTGAAATAATTTTATTTTTTTGGTAAATTGGACTCAAAATGGTGCTAAATATGCATTTAGCCAACAATTTTAGTTGGAAAAGTTGTGGACATACATAACATAGCTAGAATGAATCTTATAAGATCATATGTTTGAGAAAAATTGATTTTTAATTAAAAATACTTAAATTCACTTATGTTGATAAGTTGGTTGAAAGTGTGACACAACTTTGTGCTAATACCCTTAGAGCTAGCATGCTCAAACATAATACAAACACAAATCACCAATTTCATTCAACCATGCCAATGAGAACCACATTGAACAAATACACTTCATCAAGACATGATCACATTATGATGCAAGAAGGCATATGTAGGGTTCACTATGACATCCACAAATTCTATCCACACAAGGGTCGGGCTTCACCCAAGCACCAGTTCTACAAGGAATTTATAATTAAAATGCAATGACACACACATTACTCACACGATGCATCACTACCACACTCTAAAAAAAAATTACATGTATATGTAGGTTCACCATGACATCCACAAATTCTATCCACACAAGGTTCGGGCTTCACCCAAGCACCAATTCTACAAGGAATTTATAATTAAAATGCAATGACACACACATTACTCACACCATGCATCACTACCACACTCTAAAACAAAATGACATCCATTCCATTCATAGGCCACATGGCAACTGAGGCTCTAAGCCAAACCACATAATGATCCTATTATGCATAATTTCATTTGACATTTAGACATGCACCCCATGCAAGAGGGAAAACAATATTGATTACTCATCTAGGTTCTCACAAGAATCCTAGGTTCAACATGATTTTGGGACATAAGTCATTGACCCAAATATTCTATTATGACAATGCAAAATTTCATTGATGCACTAACATGATCATTTCACACATATGATGATACTTCAATAGGAATATAAATGTGCCATACACTTTAGGAAATATTACCATAATATCACATTTTTACAATTCAAGCATATGACATACACCACATTCACTTTCAATGCATTAGTCACAAAAGATATTTCACAATTCTCTATCATAAGCCAAGACATTAACACCTAGTTTTAGTAAAATGCATCTATATATACACATCCAAAGAGATCACACAAGAATAAACACAACCACTAAAGGGTCGCTATGCATTCACACTTAACATAATCAAGACATAGACATGGAAATCACACATGAAAGCACTTCTCAACAACTCAAGGGTCTAACTAACCATCACAAGAAATAATTTCTCAAACATATTACACTAGAGAAAAATGACAACACTTACTATCATCAACAATATACTCACATGTGCAAGGGCCCAACCAAAACTCTCATACAATGAGCAACACACTTGAGAGTGATCATTCCCCACTCAAGAGTCTCTCAACTAGGGGTATCAACCAGGGGTATCCTCTCATCCCTATCACATGCATTAGGGTTGAGGAGGAACTCTTCCTCCTCATACACACTACATGGGTTGGTTCACACTAAACCCTCATAAATGCCACCCAAGACACCCATGCAAGAATCCAAACAATAACTCATCGAAACAAGCACTTTAGTAATCATCCACCAACCACCAACAACCATATGGGAAAGAACATGAACTAAAGATCCCTGTGTTGTAACATGGGCTTTGATACCAAATGTAATACCCCAAGCCAACACACTCAAAACAAAATCTGGTGGAACAAATTTTCTTGAAAAAACAACAATAATATCATTAATGAAACAACATGTTCTTGCAAAACAATGTGCACACAAGTGTCATGTGAAACATAATGAGACAATGAAGACAACATGGTGACATCACCATTGGATAAGCAAGGTGGAGAAAACACAAGACTTAACACGTGTGATAAATCCACCATGAAAAAATACAAGAGAGGGGATGACACCTAAATTAAAAGATACAACACTTTGTATTTTACAAGACCTCATGAAATGCTATAAGAGAGCCCTAAATGACACGACACTTTAGGAATGAGCTCTTAGGATTGGGAAAACTACATGATAGGTCCACAACACTGCCCAAGACTAATCCAAGAATCTTATTTTTTTTAAACCAAATTGAAATATTCCTACATTCATTTTAAGTCCAAATAAAATGTTCCTAAGTTAATTTTTCCACTACATTACATAATGTGATCATGCTTGCTTCCAACACCAAGTCACATAACTACAAATAATTATACTATCCATTATCCATGGATTACAATCCATCTCAAGAAGAGAGGTCCAAATTAACATAATATTACAATTACATCAAATAGGACTCAAATGTCCTTTAGATATATAATTTGCATCAATAAATCAAATGAAAGAAAACATGAAATACTTTATACCACTGAAGTCATCTTTGACTCCACTAGGATCCTTTGATCCCCAACAATGGTTTCCATGCCACTCAACCTCATGGAATCAAAAGCATCCACTCTCACCACTACTGAATTTGACACCATTTTCTGACGGTTGTTCGTCAGTTGTTCGATGAATCTTTGTCTGACAAGTGACGAAATGGAAAAAATATTTGTGTTGCTATGTTTTCGTCAAAAGGTCGATGATGAATTAAATGTTGAAATAATGATGAAGAATCATCGGTCGTCGAAATTGTGAAATGGCTCGGACTTTTGTCAAAATATCGACGAACACTTCGTGTATCCACCGATGAATTACACTAGAAGTTCGTCGCCAGTTTGACAAAATGGGCAAGGAGTAGCATCGAAACAACACTAGACGTTCATCGCAATTTCAACGAAATGGGAAAGGAGTAGCATTGAAACAACACCAAAAGTTCGTCGAATGTTCAACGAAATAGGCAACTAGTAGTGTTGAAACAACACCAAGAGTTCGTCGAAATGGCTACAAAAAGAGCAAGGAGTAGCGTCAGAAGAACACCAAAAGTTCATCGAAAGTGCGACGAAATGGGAAAGTAGTAGCGTGGAAACAACACCAAAATTTTGTTGAAATTGCAACAAAATGGGCAAGGAGTTATGATGAAACCTTCATCTCAGCTATAGCAACTTCGTCAAACCTTTTTGTTGATTCGTCGGTGGGTTTCATCAAAATCGCGTCGAAGCATTAATTTTTTTTTAAAAAAAAGTATTCGTGGAAATATACCATTGCGAAGACTGACGACTGATCATACATACAGACTGTATATTGGTTTGATGCTTCAAATGATACATTTCTTATATTGAAAAGTGCATTACCTTATTGAGCTTCTCTTTGTTTCAAGAATAGTTTAATATTCTCTACTTAACAGGGCCAACCACGTGACAGTGGAAGCTCATTTGGCCCCTCCCCCCCTTCACATCACTCTCAATTCCCCATACCCAATCATATAACATTAATCATTCATTCATCCATTAATAACATATAACATTCATTCATCCATTAATAACATATAACATTCATTCATCCATTAATAACATATAACATTCATTAATTAACATATTCACATTCATTCATTAGCATATAATATTCATTCTTTCAGTTTTTACATATTATCAAAAATATGGTTGTCATGATATGATTAAAATCACTTTTTTTTGTTTCTTTTTTAAAGCTACATAAAGCTGAAGTGGAGTATCATTTTCAAAATCAATATTTGTCCCCCCTTTAGTTGTTCTACCCTTTGCTCATGATCTTAATGTATGCCTAGTCATCTGATCATGACGTGGATGCCGCTGCAAGGGGGGATCTACTGCAATAAGAAAGAAATGTTAAACTGATATGTTTTATTATTATTGTTACAAGTATTTCATTAATTAAAAGAACATTAGAGTGGTTCTCTTTACCTGATGGGTCCACATCATGTTCCTAACTTTTTTATAGACTCATGCTCAACATGTTGAACACCCTAAATCCTGATCTATAGTTGAAACATGAAAGGTTACATTAATTAATACACCAATTGAAATTAAATATGTTTAAGAGAACATGAGGGTGGTCCTCTTTACCCGATGGGGCCACATCATGTTCCTGATCTTCTCTAGCCTGATCATGCTCAACACGTTGATCACTCTACATGCTCTAAAGTTGAAACACGAAAGGTTACATTAATTAATACACCAATTGCAATTAAATATGTTTAAAAGAACTTTAGAGTGGTCCTCTTTACCTATGGGGCCACATCATATTCCTGATCTTCTCTAGCCTGATCATGCTCAACATGTTGATCACGCTCTACATGCTCTAAAGTACCGGGATGCACACCATGACCTTCATCTGCACATTGTGCTCCACCCTCACCAGGCTGCATTCCAATGCCATGTGTAGTATTATCATTGCTTGAATGTTTAAAACAAATAGGCATGTAATTACTTTATGGTGGAAATTAATATTGAATAGATTGCACAAGTATTCAATTTTAAATAAAATTTATTGAGTTTATTTACCTGCATGTCAGATGCAATGGAAGATTGTGTTTTCCTAGTCAAGACTCTTAGGCTTTCAGCCACGGTTCCATAGCCTTGCTGGAAGGAAATCTTCAGGTCCTCTTCTGTGGGAACTCTGTTGAATTAAGAGCCCTACATTTTTGCATAAGATCATGAATTTTGCTTCTATGGTGTGATAAAACCAATTTTTTTTTCAATTTATTATAATTTGAATGCAATATTTCATTTATTGATACTTACAATTTGTGCAGCTAATTTCATATAACCACCAGAGCCAAGTTTGTGTTGCCCGTGCTTTTCTAGTCTTTCCTTTGTTTTCCTTCGATGTGTCGGGAAGCCTATGAAAAGTTTAAAATACGTTAGATTATGTAAAAAGAAAGAGTAATCAGTATATAATTACATTGTTGATAATATCACACATAGCATACTACTTTTAAAAAAAAATTTAATGGCATTTCCATAGCATACAGACATTGAGAGCAAATAAAATACAGAGTTCAATCCATGAATTATAGAAAATAGGTTTTTGTTGGTTATATTCATATTGCTGATTACATTGCACAAAACATACTAAAACTGCATAAATATCAGATGGTGACAGTTGTCTATGCTACCACATTTTTCATATGTGTCTACCAAAGCATTTTATCATACAATTCACTACCTTGCTACTATGGCTAAAAGCCTAAAATAGGTGCTTTCAAACAAGCTATGGATGCTTGGAAAAAATCTATCAAAGCATAATAGTAAGCAATAGCATAGACAAGGCAGTGAACTATTTCAAAAAATTCTCAGAAATGTGGTCTCATGGTGATGGAATGCCATGACAATCCATAAAATTTGCTTGTCATGGCATTCATTATGGCATTCCATCACCATGAGACCACATTTTTGAAGCATTTTTCAAATAGTTCACTACCTTTCTATGCTACCACATTTTTCATACATGTCTACCAAAGCATTTTATCAAACAGTTCAACGCCTTCATGCTATGGCTAAAAAGTAAAACCTAAACAGTGCTTTCAAACAAGCTATGGATGCTTGGAAAAATCTACCAAAGCATAATAGTAGCAATAACATAGACAAGGCAGTGAATTGTTTGAAAAAAATGCCTAAAATAAATGCAGTCTCACGGTGATGGAATGCCATGACAATCCATAGCAATTTTCTTATCATGGAATTCGTCATGTCATTCCATCACCATGAGACTACATTTCTTTGAGACATTTTTTTCAAGTAGTTCATTGCCTTGTCTATGCTACTGCATTTTTCATACATGTCTACCAAAGCATTTTATCAAAAAATTCATTGCCTTGCTGCTATGGCTAAAAGCCTAAAATAGGTGCTTTCAAACAAGCTATGGATGCTTGGAAAAAATCTATCAAAGCATAATAGTAAGCAACAATCCATGGTCTCATGGTTTTTTTTGCGCGAAAATCAGCTCAATTTTATTCACGTTTTTTTGTAGGTTTTAAATACATTTTTTTGGCTATTTTGCAGTTTGAAATGGAAAAAAATAATTGACCAAAAAGTCAACGATTTTTAAAAAAAATTGAGGAAAAAATCGTCCAGCCTGCAGATTTTTTAAAAATCGTGATTAATCGGGATTTTTTGTAGATTTATGCTTCTATATCACATACCTTCCTTTTTCCTGGTGGTGTCTTTCCTTTTTTCTTTTGACCTTCTCCTTTCCATTGGACACAAGTCCTTCCACTCCTCTTGAGATGCGGGGCCTTTCATTACTTTTGTTCTTTACTAAATGTGACCTATATTGGTCCCTCACATACTTTAGATAGGTACCAGCTTTCTTAAGGACCTTGTGGTTGGGTTGAATGTTTATCACCAAACAACACAACTAAATGGTTGTGAGCTCATATTTTAAATCTTTATTTTGGGAATTCCGCATTGGCCGTATGGTGGGCTAGAAGAGATCCAATGTAATATCACTTAGATGTTTATAAAAATATCATTTCTGCCAAAATGATCATGGGATCAATAGTCCCAAAAGAGTGATCAATAAGTAAATTTCAATTGGATTATATAGAATAATAATTAAAACATTTTAAA
The DNA here is from genome assembly GCA_007258455.2 of Sequoia sempervirens. Classification (NCBI taxonomy): domain Eukaryota; kingdom Viridiplantae; phylum Streptophyta; class Pinopsida; order Cupressales; family Cupressaceae; genus Sequoia; species Sequoia sempervirens. The sequence continues at coordinate 293,511,887 of VDFB02193867.1, forward strand.
GTACCTGGGACCTTCTCTATCTTTATGGGAACAAAATCCTCGGTCACCACAAGTGTGACCGGAAATATTCCCATACTAGTAATACAGGAAGATCTAGGAAATGCTACAAAAACATCACCAGTACTAGTGGCCTCTGCATCCCCAGGTACATGTCCTGACGCATGTTCTATTATGTGTTCGCTGCCAGAGGGTGCATTAACAGATGCCTGCATGGTATGTGTTGCCAACATTTCAGACGATAATATAGGCACAAATGATGGGGTCAGATGATGTGATGTGTGTGTAGGAAGATCAGGATGGACACTTGTACCAACCCTTACTCCTCGGGAAGCACTTGCAGTACCCTGATCATGGCCAGGAGCATCATGAGGAGGCAAATAACCTTGTGAAAACAACACATATTTTAGTTCATGACATAAATGAGTACAAAATATAAAACCATGAATGAACTTATGTTATAATTAAAGACCTCATGACAACTTACTTGCAAGTTTTGTTATCTCTCAGTCAATACTTTAACCCTCTCTCTTATCTCATCTGTTTGAGGCACTAAGAACATCAACTTAGCCATTTCTTCATTGCATTTTTTTTGGAGCTTATTTATTGTATCAAAAGGGTTTGCTGAATAAGCAATGTCATCATCACAAAATATTGACTGCACCTCACTATGGATGCTCTCCTCTACTGCTGGTGCCTTTCCCCGATCAGTCAACTGCAACAAGAATATTAAAAACATTATCGAAATTAACCCAAAAAACTTATGAAAAAAACATAATAATAAAACATTTTGCTCGTATCTAATTTGTACAATTACAATGAGGTAAACCTGTTGGGTAGAAGCGCCTGAAGATACATCACGATTTGTGCTCTGGGCCAGAGCCTTCTCCGTATGATCAATGTCCCCCTGTGACAAAAATTAAATATAAAAAAAATTACCGAAATGAAACCAATAGACTTATGAAAAAAGACATAAGAATAAAATGGTATATTGGTGTCATTAATTGGAGGTTGGGTAAAATGGTACATAGTACGTACCACCCCCATAGTAACTGTGTTTGTAATTAAGCGATTCAAATTGTAATCGATTAGCAACTCTTCCCCTGCAGTTATTGATTTTATCGCACATACGAATACACGGCTTCCCTCGCGCGCCTCGAATATGCAATTGGGTTGCTTATTTGTTGACCCAGGTCATGTACTATTTATAAACCCTGCAATATTCCCTGATACTTTTGGCCTTCCATCAATGTACATAGCCACTCCTTTATTTTGATCCTTATCTTTTAGTTGTATATAATTTGCTGACAGTGCATACCTATGCATACTTCGTGTATATCGAACCAGTTGCATACAATATTTGTAACTGTAACAGGGTCCAACATACTCCATCAATTCAGTAACTTTTTTGTAATAGACCTTTATATCGTCCATGCAAAATAGGCCCAAACCATTTAATGGCGATGGTGCTATGCGATATATCCTCTTGTTGACACAAAAATCAGTGTTTATTGGCGGAAGTTCCTTGGGTACCCATTGTTTCTATAGATGTTTGTACCCCAAGGGAACCTCGACGTCACCTATGCTCTCATCATCATAAGAACATGACACCCCTTCAGCAAAATTCCATGCGTTTACAGAATTTTCTTCTAATCTTTTGACCTCTGGTTGATCTCCCTCGTTTAGACATACTACATGTCTCGCTTTCCTCTTCTCTTCCTGAATTTCCCTCACTTGAGGAAGACAGATCTAATAAATACCTATTTGGTGGTACCTATACTCATAAGGATGTTGGATGAAGTTCTTTCATGATGATGTGATCCCAAGGTGACATTATGATTAATCTATCATTTCATCGCTAGAATTTCATAGGTTATAAGGTAATCAAGTCTTGATAGATTGCAAGCTATTGTTACTACCGTCCAAATGTGTCCATCACAAATCAAATCTACTTAATGTTTAACTCCCAAACTTTGTAACAAGTGTTAAATGTGACTATGGTCCACCAGTTACACAACCAAGGCCTCAAATGTATTCTCTAATTGTAATCAAAGGACTTTTTCTCCTCATTCAAGTAAATAAACTTGAAGGAAACACCACCAAGTGGTTTATTGGACACCTACATGACTAAAGTAGCAGCAAATTTACATTTGAATTTCCATATGTCTAAGCGGTTGGGAGGAAGTGTGTACTAGGCCTGGTTAAGTCATCATAAGTTTGCGCTTTGGCAATAAATTTTTTTAAGTCATATTAAATCTTCCTATATCTAATTGCTAGGAGATTTTTGGTATGTTTTAAGGTAGGATGATTGATGAAAGAGCCCAAATACTAGCCTTTCTCCATGGTATCCAGGTACACATAGGAACAGTCTTCTCTTATATGGTTGGACATGATTTAAAGAAATTAGCTAGGAATTATTCATTTAACCTAAGGTTTTCTCATAATGCCATCATTGGAAAAGTATGATCAAATTCTTCTATTATGAAGAATTGGTCTATGTGCCTCTAGTAATCACTATAAATGTTTGTAGGATAAAATGACTAATTGCATTAGGTATGAGAGAATCAACTTTGAGTTCTTCAAAGATTATATTCCTCTATTCATAATTTTAAGGTTTGTGTGTGGAGGAGGTTATCACTACCA
>VDFB02193867.1:293514626-293538478 GCA_007258455.2 Sequoia sempervirens
ATATATTACAATTCATGATGACAAAGGTATTGTGGGTTACTTATTGATATTTTTGTTCTCTTATAATAGTTAGTGGAATTATTGATTGCAAAAGTATTAGGAGATTTTGGGACAAATTGTTGAAGAAAGAAGGAAAAGGGAACAAGGAACGATTATGGACAAAAGAAGTGTGAATATTGTGGAAAGTGGACTTGGATTTTTTTTTCTTTTCCTAGGCATCTTCCCACTATTAGTCAAAATGGTGTCCTTATAGGGAGTGGAGGTTATTATAAGCATAGTTTTCAATTGAAAATAAAGGGTAAAAGACCGGAACTAATATAATCTATTAATTTAATGTTCTCTAGAGTGATTGATTCAAATCCATTTCTATACAAACATTTGATGAACCTTTGAACTAGAAATTAGCCCACAACATCATCTAAATATCTTATTTATGTTAATTTAGAATGAAACGTAAAAATAAATTCAACACAATTTAATGTCTTAATTTAAAATGAAATGAAAAAGTACAAATCAACCCTCCTCATAAAATTATACATCATCTTCCATTAACTTTTATTAGTGGCATATTTCCATTACTACTCAATACATTCCATTCTACTCTAAATACTTACTTTAATTAATTACCTAGATTATTTTTCCTTTCCAAACCTTTTACTAACGCAAAAGACAATGTGAACAAGGACCTATATTCCATATCAAGTAAAAGGGAGAAAGAAAACAGCTTTCCTAATTTCATAATGCAGGGGATAAAGTATGGATAATATAAACCTTACCAAACCAGCAGATCACACGCTAATAAAACACTAAGGTCTAAAATATAAATTTTAATTCTTTTATTATTACATCCATACAGTACCAATGGATCAATTTCTTTAAAATTAATAGAATTTATCTTGTAGCAAATTCAGAATTTTCGATTGGACGGAAGAATTCTTATTGGCGATAACGTTTGCAGAGTTCAGAGTGTGTGTGCAAATCTGAAAAAGACAGCAATACCAAATAAAGTGAATTTTACATAGATATCTGGAAAAGATAAAGAAAAACTTTATATACATACATCACCCAATACAGTTACCGGATGATGAATCACTATGTGATTCAAAAGGTCGATCCAAACATACACATTTAAATCCAGAAATATTCGCTGTTATTGCTTAACACCATTATTAAATCCGTACTGCCAGGAAAAAGTTCCAACCTGTTTACATTCAAAATCTTGTACAGAAACCCCAAAAGCATCTTGTACAGAAACCCTAAAAGCTGTACACAGAAGATTAATACAAGATAATCTGTAGCAGCTAAATTCAAATCACTGCTCCTTAAGGCTTCTCTGCTATCTTCGGAATACAAATGCGGAGGCCTGAATTTGTGACGGAGAATCCGGTTCAACATTTTCACAACCATTCTCTGTTGCAATCTCCTTAGATTGCTCGGCAGAAGACTCTTCCGTTATGGTTTCCAATCTCTGAGTAGATTTCCGTCTGATGACGCGAATTACAGGCGGCGGGGCCATCTCAAGGCATCTTTTTGACGCCATATTGCAGAGCAATTCCGTCGAGGTCGTCAAATCCTTCATTGCGCGCGTCCAATTTCCAATTTCTGTCTACAAATCTGTGACGAAAATCTCGCTTTAAACACGTTTGGTAACGCGGAGCGCACGCTAATGACCGGAAGGGAAGGCAACACGTGTACATTCTAGAAGATTCCAAAAACGCAACACCGTTCACGGGAAAATCACAAAAACAAGGGGAATATAACGTGGCGCGTACAGAATATGCCAAAATCGCCTATCGAACTATAAACGCCTTTCTTGCTGTGCAAGAAATATCAGCCCTTGACGTGGCACGTGAGACTTCGTACAATAAAAGCGGACGCGCTTTAGAAGTTATCCATTGTGAATGATGTCCTTCCACGTGGCACCTGTTGCTTTCTGTTTGCCAGGTTAGGCTCCTTTGGGTTACCCATTTAACTTGGGTTACAAGGCATTTAATGTTTATGACGTGTGTATGACCTTGTTTTCACGTGGCCTTATGTCCACGTTCCTATATACGAAATTGACACTGAAATCTTCCTTATCCGTTAAGTTGTGCCACGTGTTAGTGAAGCATTGTGAAAACGGTCCCCCCCCCTCTACAGCTCCACGTGTTCCCGTACCAACACGAGACATTTTACTTTTCAAGATCAACATCATTGCCGCAAAAGTTGTTTGATTTTTTAAATAATGAAAAGTGATTTTGTAATGAATAAATCGACTACCACTCTTTTTGACTTTGTGTGGCATGACCTATTGCATGGAGACAGCTAAGCTGTTTCAAAAGAATGAATTTAGGGGAGTAGATAATGGTTGCCAAACCTTCCACAATTTAATAAATTAGAAACAAAATTTTCCATTTTTTTAACTTAAGGAGCAAATTTTAGTTTCAGTGTTTTTTTATTTTATAAATTTAACTTTTAAAAATAATTCTTTTAGTTGGTAGATTTCATGAAGTAGAATGCAAGTTTTTGGTTTAAACTCTATGTTTTTCAATCAACGTTTTATTTAAAAATCTTTTTAGTTATATGCTTTTTAGATTTTTTTAAATTAAGAAAAAACGATTAGTCAATTTTAAAGTCAAGGTTGGTCCCCTTGCCTAAGACATCATGTTTGTCTTTTCTCCACTTCATAATACTTTATATTCTTTTTATCCTCTTGTTCAAGAAGACTTGGCCTAGTGATGTAGAGCAAGCTCTAAAATCCCAAGAAAGGGTTTTCAAACTAAGTAGCATGGCTCAAATACACATGCATATGATATAAAAATGGAAACATAAGAGAAGATATCAACAAATATTCTCCATTCCTACTAGTAGAGTCATTACAACTTGGTGCATTGGTCTAGAAATTAGTGTAAAGGCCCACAACTTGACTTAAGGTTGAATATTAGAGATCTAAAGATCTTTATAATTTTTGAAAGATATAACTTTTTTGGAATGAGTGATGATCACAAAGAACTTGGAGATGACCATTTGCCAAGCTAGCACATTCTTATAGATTCCTATCAATGTTTAAAGGGGATCAAAACACACTTAGGTTCTAAGGGACACATTATAGTGTTATCTAAGATTTAGAGGAATGGTCAATACCTACCCCAAGCTATGGTGTGAAATTGAAAACTCTTAAATTCAAATTTTGCAACCCCAAGTGATGGGTCTTTGTGCTCTTGATCCAATAATGTAAATGTGAAACAAGAACCACATAGGCCCTTGCCTTGACTTGAGAAAGAAATTATCAAGATCAAACTAGTACCACACAAATTGAGGCTTACCTGTGAGAAAGTTACTAACAAAAACTTCAATGCTAGTGCAACAAAACTCCTTAAACCAAATCTTATTGTGCCAAAGGATAACCCTCCATAAATCATTTGGATCACCCCTATGGATGCACATATTCCAACTCATAAAATTCATTCATAATCATGTGGGTAACGTAGATTTTGGTCAATTTTGATGGTAAAGATGTAAAAGTTTTACCTATGTCATAGGAATATTCTTATCTCAAGTGCATATATTTATAAAGGTACTATTCATTGAGATATTGATAGCACCCAATAGTACTTAGTTCCCTTAGGAGGACCATACATGTAGGGAATGATAGGAGGAAAGGGGATTGATCTTGAATAAACATGACCAAACATATTATGTATAATGGTTCAGAGTTGAGATACTACAAGAATAAGATATAAAGTAGATAAATTCAGAGGACACATTGGGATAATTAAGATGAAATTAGAGGAAGAAAGAGGTAGAGTGGATAGATAGAAAGAAGAAATAGAAACAAGGTATATAAGGAAGATAATAAAAAAGAAAAAGGTGAAAGGTAAGGAAGAAGAGTCTATGAATCAATTACAATGCGTCAAGAGACATTAGCAAGAATAAAAAAACTCAAGCAAAGGAAATATAGAGCCAAGAATACTACTTTCTCACAAACCATATATCTTGTAGGACACTAGAAGAAAGAATACTTAGAGTAATTATTTTAATCCAAATCAATACAAGAAAGAATGTTAGAGTTGGCAAAAATGTTAGGAAATTCTAACATAGAGAAATTATTGGAACCACTAAAACACAGACATGGAGGAGTAAATAACAGGAGAAGAAGAGGAAAGATAGTAGTAGTAGAGAGAATAGAATGTGAAGGAGTACAGAAGTCATTGGGATAAATTGATTGGGAGGAAATAATGAAGGATACCCTAGAGAGAGGAAATACTGCGCACATTTTATGAATGGAGATGATTGTAATTTCATGATTCCTACTTTCCACTAGTAATATAAGAAAAGAAGTAAAGAAGATTAGGAAAAGAGATAGAAAGATAGAGGAAGATAAAATCATAGTAGAAAGGATAAAATTTAGAAGAGAATGGTTTGAGGAAGTGATAGAATTAGTAGAGATAACAAAATATTTCAAACAAGGAAAAGAAGTAGTAATGTAGGCATTAAAGAAAGATTAGACATTGATAATAAATTCTCAAAGGATGTTACCCTAAGCATCAAGAGACCCCATGAGAGGATGAAACCCTTGACCAACCACCATCCCCCCATTCAACTTGAAAAATATAGAAAATAATTAAGGACGAAAATGTAGATAGAGAATTACAAAGAAGGATAGAAAAAATAAGAAGAGATGAGGAAAACAATAAAGAGTTTATGAACAATTTAAAATAAGTTTTAGGGAGTGAGTATTTTGAGATAGAATTGGAAAAGTGCAAAGGAAGGAAAATTTCTCATCAACATAAAAAGGTGAATATGAATAAATTCATGCTCATAAAGATACATGGATCCAATAGTAATAACAATAACATAAACTATAGGAATAACAATCCACCACCTAGGGAATTTAACATAATGAAGATTCCTCTATTTGGGAAGGATACTTGTGATTCACAAGAATACTTTTTTACATTGGAATCTTGTTATCTAAGAAGGATAGGAGTGATAGACCCATAGGTACACTTATTATTTATAGCTACTCTAAGAGACGATGCTCTAAAATGATATATGAAGATCATTCCTACTCATTACATAAGTTGGAGCAAATTGCAGATAAAATTAAAAAATGCTTTTTATTTCCTATAGATTCCTAACAAGAGTTCTCAAGATGAGAAAAATAATTTAGAAGGTGTAATTTGGGAAGTGATCCTAGGGTTTTACTAGGATTAGCCACCTTTCACTATAAAACATTAAAATTTAGATTGACGAGGGAATTAAATTGACTTGCAATCTTGAAGGTGAGCCAATCAACCTTGGATCTCAATTGCTTTGGGGGTTTGAAATTAGTTTTTGATGAAAATGCAATGATGTAGCTAAAATACTATGACAATGCACTGTTGTGATGCAAATACATAGAAACTAGACACTGAAAGTCAAATTCAAAGACGAGATCTAGAAAGGGTAGAGTATTGTACACCTGTGGTTCAAATCTAAGCTTGATTTTGGAGGACTAAGTCGCCTAGGGCAACTATGTCCTAGTTGAGAAATTTAAAATCTATTTTCATAGTCCTTTGGAGCCTACTTAGAGCCTTCTTTCTTACATGTCTCATTATCGAATCTTCGTCGATTACCAATATAATTGAGTTTTTGTATGTTGTCAAGTTGTAGGGTTTGAATGCTTGATAATGAATAAATGATCTTTAATCTTCCTCCAAACTTCTTTAAATATGTAACCTACATATTCAAAGAGAGAGGAAGTATTGTGCCATGTAGGGGCTCACCTCAGTCAAACCCCGTATTGGTGTTTTCACCTCCACAATGGAAATTTTGATAAAAGGGAGCTTATCCTTTTGAGGGATAGAGGCTAAATGATAAATGAATGATGAATCAACAATGGACTGCAACTCACTACTCAAATATGATTTCCTTGAAGAATTAAATTCATCCACATCACCTCAAGGCTTAAGTACAAATTGGATTGATATCATGGAAGACCTACAAGGGTTAGATATCACAAACAAATGATAACATAAACATGAACAAACTTACACAAAACTTGACATGGTACTTTGATATTGAAATCCTGCAATAAATCTTCTCTTGAATACTCTTGACTTTATCTTGATTACTTGATAATGATCTTAATTTCCAATAATTTCTACTTGGTTGCTACATAGTTTCAAATGATGCAATGTCTAGGTATTTATATATAATTAATATAATTTTCTGAAATTTAAATCCCAATGGCTAACATTTGACATTTGAAATTCAAATAATAAAGTGCCAACTCCAACATATTAAAATTTTGAGGCAAAATAAGGGGACCAAGTCACCTAGGGTGACTTAGTTTTGGCCTTATTTTACGGGATGTAAGGTGTCAAGAGAAAAATATTAAATGTTTTCTTAGGTTTTGCAAATAGGTTTTCTTGATACATATCCAAATGGGCCGCTGAATGTATAATTTAGGACATTAGGCGTACAACTAGGTCCATGCACTTAGGGGGGAGCAAAACATAGTGTAAATTGTCAAGGGTAACAATTTACGACGCTACAGAAGGAAAGTGAGAATGTAAGAGAGTATGATCAAATGTTTAAGAGTGTGGTTGAAAACAAAGAAGAACCCTTGACCTATACATGAAGAATAAAATAGTTTACATTTCATCTAGTTTCTTACTTAAAAGTCACAATTTATGGTAATTTTTTAACACATTTGTAAAAGCATTAGAATCGACTTCTTTAATAGAGCACAAATATGGAGAAGAGAAAAACATACAATGCAAAGTTTTCAAATTAAAGGAATTACAACAAGAGTTGTAGTAGCTAACGTTAAAACAATAAATCTTAGCAAAGGGCAACAAAAGAGGACTCACCTTGGTGCTAGGATAGGATTTGAAAAATATGAGACACAAGTTGGTGCATCAAAAGGAATGCAAGGAATGCATCCCTATAATTTAGGAATCCAAAAAGTGGTAACATAAGAGTAGAAGCATGAATACTAAGAATAGGTGTAGTAAGAAGAATATGGTGTGTAGTATCTACAAAATATGGGATCAACATGAGAGAACCAATTTTCCATTGATTTATATAGCATCGCCTACCATATTTAAATGAAATATTATACTACATGAAATTATTTTAGTCATTCTCATACACATTATCCCACAAGTGAGGTCATAAAAAATAAGGATGGAAAGAGGAAGAGTAATATCAATATAATAGATACCAATCACCTTATATTCTTATCTAGTATTGAAGTACCAAATCAAAGCTTACCTTAGCAAGCGACATACTTTCTCAAAGCCCCAACCATGATTACCACACTATCATAGGGTGATAAAAAAAAACCCACTATAATAAATATCAAAGTTTATATGAAGAGAGATACCACAATGGAAGGGGAAATAGAGGATGATGGAAGGTAGAGGATACCAATAAGAAGGAATACCATGTAAAAAATGCAAAAAATTGGACACATTGCTCCTAATTTTTAAGAGGATGTGTAACCAAGTTCAGAATTTTTTAATAAAAAAATTAATCCTTCGGTTGTCCTAAATCCACTTAATAGTACTCCAATGCATGGATGGCCTTAAGAAATGAGTTGTCAACTCCAAATGCTACATTAGGTGTCAAACACTTAATGCATATATCAAGAAACAAAGAACATAATATGAGAGGATGTTACAAACATATATAAACCAATAGTACAATTGATGAAGATGAATGAACTATAGTCAAAATTTACTAAGGTGTGAGAAGATGGTAAGAGATTAACATAATTACTTAAGAAGATGATAATGAAGGATTTGAAGAAATAATACAAACTATGAGGGACATAAATACTCAATGGAGAACTTATACAAGGATAGAAAGAGGGAGACAAGAAACTAAGGAATCAAAATTTGAGGATGAAAGACGTCAAAGTAAGTAAACACGTGATAAAATAGTAAAAATACTAAAGAATTGTTAGAAAGATAACAAAGAATTGAAAAATAAATATTCACATGTTTTGTACAAGATGACATTCAAGGGGTAAAGTAGACGATAATTCTAATTAAAAATAAGGGTTGGTAGAGAATTTGATTTAGTTATGTAAATAAAGGAATAAATAAGAGAAGAATATACCATGCTAAAAATATAGGCAAACCTCCTAGGAGAAATGTGTTTAAGAAATCTAGGAGATGAAAGTCATATTGGATTTAAAAATAGATGGGATAATGATAAAAATGTATTGCTATATTTGGGGGTAGACATCAACATTATACCCAAGAAAACATGGGACTTAATAGGAAAACCACCATTTAGGAGACAACCTATGGTATAACAATAGTGGATGGGATCCCGCATAGCCTTGTAGGAGCTCTAACAAACAATGAAATTAATTTCATGGGGATTAATAAAAGAATGTATTTTGAAGTAATTGGTTTATATGAGAAAAAATTAGTTGTATATGGGTAAAAGTGCAAATTTGTCACACTTTTGGCCAACTTATCAACACAAGTAAATTTGAGTATTTTTAACTAAAAATCAATTTCAGTCAAACATATGACCTAGCTAGATTCATTGCCGCTAGTTTAGATATGGACACAACTCTTCCAAATAATAGTGTTCACTAAATGTATATATGTAGAACCACTTTGAGGTCATTTATCAAAAAAATAAAATTATTTGAAAAACTTGATGTTTCAACAACTCCTATTCATATAAATAATATTTTTTAAAAATATAAAAATATACTTTTGTAAATCTACAAGTGTAATATTCAAATATATATAGCTTTTACTAATTAAATTATTTTTTATTTTTATTAAAATTAAGTTATCAACACCAAAATATAAGGTTAATTATCTTATCGAGAAAAAATACTAAAATTTATTTAAATTTTTTGAAAAATATGGTGCACTAGATAAAAGATTCTATGTCAAGATGGTATAATTATTTTTCTATTTTGGATAAATATTTAAGACAAAAAGTGACATCCCATGATAATAATTATTATCAATACACGCACACTTTAATATTTATTTAAAAAAATGTATTTATCAAAATTGAGAAAAAATAAATCCATGAACTAAATTTTTAACTTATATAAATACACACAAAAAAAATGAAGGGAAAAAAATACTAATAAAGAGTGATGTCCCATTTAATGTCATTTTTCAACATTTTATCAACAACTAAATTCTAGTGTCAAATTTATTAAAGGAAAACTATATTCAAATGATTTTTTAATTATTTATAAAAAATAAAAACATAAAACACACTAAAGAATAAATATTTTATTAGTTTACATCATTTCAAAATTCGAAACATATATGACACTTTTAGTGATTCAAGTTAAAAAATTGGATCAATGTTGGCTGATTCCTTTATAAAAGTGTGACACAACTTTTTTATTTTACCCATATCAACTACCACTAAGTTTATAATGATTGTGGATTCGAATGAAGTTTTCAAATTAGAGGAAGAACAAATCACATTTTAGGGAAATGGCATAACTATACTCCTTCCACTAGAAACATGAACATTAGTAACTTGGGTTGGAGAAGATAAGATGAATTTGTTAGAGTAATCATGCATTAGCTAATAATTAATTACTCTTTAATTCATTATTAATCTAATTTATTCTCATGCACTTAAGCTAAACTTAGGAGTGCTTTTAGGGTTTTGCTCCTATATAGTACTCAACCCTCATTGTGGTTATGACTTGAGCTTTCATATATTTTTTATAGTATCTTGCTTCTGTAGTTTTTTCTTGTTAAGGAATATTGCATCTATTGTTTGCAGATCTCTTGTGTGGAAGGTGTATTTGTTTGTTGTTTGATCCTGTGGCTCATGGTTTTGTGTTTTTTCACAATTCTAACATGGTATCAGAGCCTCGATTCAGCAAACCCCTTCTTGATTTATGAGATTTTTTTCTTCAGCAAGGCTTACAAACTTCATATCTGAATCCTCTTTTGCTTTTTTTGCAAATTTTCAAGGTGGGAATTTTCATGGATTTTTGTGTGAAACGGACCTCATCATTGGGTTCTAAGCTATCGAGAAAGTCAAATCTAACTTTTGTTTCGCCTAATTTGGGTTCCTGACATCAGATCTACGAGGGTTTGAAGCAATTGCTTTTTTTGGATCTGGAGACCTAGCTATGATTTCAAATCCTTTTGGCACAAAAAAGAACCTCATGGTTGCGTTCAAGTAGCTGATTTGAAGAATTTTGATATATAATACATCCTATTTCAACATTGGGAGCTTCTGAGGCAAAAAAAATTATACAAGGGCTTGTACAGCCCTTGTACGGATTCCCGTGCACGTATTTCAAAAAAACAAAAAAAAATTAAGTCAGGATATTTTTTATAAATTTCTATAGTTTGAAATTTATTAAAAAAATAAATATTAAAAAAAAGAATTTGTTGTGTTGAAAAAATTTAGAGGTCAATTTTTTTGGGGCGGATATTTTTTGATTTTGTCCAGGCAGCGAATTTATTTTGCTCGGGGCGCTATACCCACAGGTACCTTCATACCTACAGACCCACTTACTTGCCCACAGCCTCTCATAAATTCTATGGTGACCTTTAAGTGTCGTCTGACACTTTCCATCACTAATGACAATTCTTAATGCCAGTCGACGACATTTTTTCAATAACTGGCGAACTATTTTGGTTTTCCTGATGCCAGTTTTTTAATTTTCCGTCTATTGGCTTACTTTTTCAGCAACATTTCAATAGTGACCTAGCGATAGTGGATGAAGGAATATTCTGATCAACTTTAATATATTTTGTGCACATTTTCTAGCAACTTTCATTTTCTGAAGACTGGATTATTTTTTCGAGCATAGGGAATATTCCCTATAATGTTTTTTGATGCCAACATGATGGCATCTATACATATGTTGATTTCAGTATGACATCAAACATATGAACAACTGACCTTGGCCCCTTTGACCCCCTTTGTGGCCTCCAAAGAGCAATTTTTTTCTTTTGGCCATAACTTGGGCGTATGATGTTGAATTTTAACAAACGGGATATCATTGGAAAGTTGGTTCTACCAGATTTTCAGTGGTGTGGGTCTCATCACCTATTTGTTATGCTGGTACATTCTATAGCCTATTGAAGTTAGAGGTACTATTTTCAGTCTCGAGCTCATAACTTTTGACTAGTTTCTCTGTTTTTCACGATTCCAACAGTATTGGAACTATCTTTTAGAGCTCTTTAGAACCATCGATGCACTTTTTTCTAGATTTCTCTTTAGGTACATTTTGTTCAAGTTTTTGTGTTTTCGTACTCTAGTGAATTACTTGGACATCTTAGCTCCTGGAAACTTTTTTGTTTACATGAGATGACTCGTTTTTGGTTTTTCTATATGTATTTCCAGTATTTTATCATATTTTAGCATTGTAGACATCTTTTTCATGCACATTCTCTTTTGTAGACCCACTGAGATAAACGGTCATTCTAGTGTATATTTTTTGGGGATTTTGCACATCCTGTTGTGCCTTTTGTATTTGCACTATGATATAAATTTTCATGGGGAGGTTGATGTTTGTCTTTGGTTTACCATCACATCTTTGGCAAGTGAGTGTCCATTCCACGACAATAAGGAATCCTAGTGATTCTTGCCTCGTGTGTGTGCCTTAGTTTGCACACCCTTTTATTTGTAGGTTATTTCTCCTACATGCACTTCTTGGACTCACACAATTTTAGTGTACCTGTCATGGCTCTCCCTTTTTTTAGTATTATGGGGAGTTTCTACATTTGGTGCTAATGCTTTCGTGGTTTCACGTTGGAATGATCTACATATCTAGTTCTTGTTCCCATGTACTTTCAAATGCAACATACATTAGTGACTGGTTACATGCATTTCAGTGAGTTGGACCATTTATCATATGGACATTCTTTGATTCCTATTTCTGGAGGCGACCTTTCATTTTCATTTGATCAGAGACTACTTGGTACTTGTATTTTTAGCTTGCATCCTGCTTGTTGAGTAGTGTCATTTGGGTCACTCATATAGATTCATGTACCGTTTGCATCTTTGAGTTCCAGATGTTTGCATTTGTTTTCCATTTGATTTGAGTAGTGTCATTGGGGACATTCATGCAGATTATTGTCTCTCTAGTGATTAGTTTTCTTCATACTAGTTAGTACCTATATTGTCGACTTGCATCTTGCATGTTGAGTAGTGTCATTGGGGTCACTCATGTAGATTCATCTACCACCTATATCTTCAACTTCTAGATGTCTGCCTTTATTTTCCATTTGATTCAATTAGTGTCATTGGGGGAACTCATGCAGATTATAGTCTCCTTGGATCCTGATATTTGTATCTTCAATTTCCAAATGTTTTCCTCTATTTTCCATATGATTTGAGTAGTGTTATTGGGACACTCATGCACATTCTTGTTATCTTGATCTTGATCATCATTTGTTTTAGAGGTGTTTCTTCATTTTGGCACCATATCAATCTTCATTTCACAACAGTCTACAGCTTCTTCGTGCTTTTATGATGTTCTACATGTTCTCTGTTTTTTAGGACATTGTTTTGGTTGGAGCTTCTCAATCCTTCACACCTTGATTTTGAGGTTTTTTAGTCCTTCATTCGCCTTTCTTTCTTTTGGAGAGGAGTTTTCTCCCACTGTGGTTTTCTCCTTTTCTCCAGTTGTGAGAGATATTTTTATTGTACATGGGTACCTCACCAGGCCTTGTTTGTCAAGACCCATCATGCATTCTTCTTTTTAGGGTTTCTAGCTACTCCCTAAGTTCATCTTAAGGGGGGTGTTAAAGTGATCATGCATCAACTAATAATTAATTAATCTTAATTGATTATTAGTCTAATTTATTCTCATGCACTTAAGCTAAACTTAGGAGTGTGTTTATGCTTTTAGGGTTTTGCTCCTATATAGCACTCAACCCTCATTGTAATTATGACTCTCGAGCTTTCATATCTTTTTGATACTCTCTTGCTTCTGTAGCTTTTTCTTTTTGAGGAATATTACATATATTGTTTGTAGATCTCTTGTGTGAAAGGTGTATTTGTTTGTTATTTGATCATGTGGCTCATGGTTTTGTGTTTTTTAATAATTCTAACAAAATTTATGATAATCATGGTAGTTCCTTGAATGGAAGATAAGATATTGGGTAAAATCTTAAGATAATTATAGAGCATGAACCTAATTTTGAAGGAGATATTATATTAGAAAGTGAGGAAAGTAAGTAAAGATCAAAAGAATATATAGAGACATGGGTATATGGATAACCTAAAAGAAGAGTCATGAAGTTGATGAATATAAGGAAAGATGCCAGTGTTGAGACTTTCACCACAACTCACCCATGTTTTGAAATAAAACTAAGGGCACCCATATATTTTTGTTTTCTCTATTTTATATTTGGTTTCATGTTTACTTACATTTCAATTTATACATTTATTTAGTTCTTTATTTCTTGTATTCCTTAGAAAATTTATTTTGAGCCAATAAATCTTGTTCACCTCCATTTTATTGTTTCACTATTCCATATTTCATCAATTATGTTGCACAGATGGTTGTTGTTTCACCAAAAGATCGACCCATTAATGCCCAATACAACCGCTAGAGTTAATGAATCCATGAGAGGTGGTTAAGCCATGTCACAAACCCAAGTGTTGTGTTGCACAACACAAGGAGACCAAGGGTGCACACCTTGCAACAATCCCCCCAGCGCAAGTGAGGGGTTCAAACCTATGACCCAAGCTTTGATACCAATTGTTGCACAAACAGTTGTCATTGCACCAAAATATCAACCTGATAATGTTTGATACAACTGCCAAAGTTAATGAATCCACAGGAGGCAGTTAAGCCATGTCATGAATCCAAGCACTACAATACACAACACAAGGATAACAAAGGAACACACCTTGCAACAAATTAATAGATAAAAATTTTAAATTAATTTTACTTTTGGTTTGAAATAAAAATATTTTCTAATTTCATATTGACTTTATCCTTATGCCTCATTTAGAGTTGAATTGTTTTATATTGTTTGAAATAGTTTGCAAATTCCATAGCTTTGGAGAAGTGTTATGTAAAAAATATGGTTTTCTTACCAAAATATACCTAAGAGTACCTTCAACTTATTTTGATACTAGTTTCACATTCGTTGTGTATCAACTATTTTAAAATTCTAGTTTCCATTCCTTAATTATTTTTATGTTTAAGATTCATCAAGGTTAATTTTAAGTTTAAGTCCAAGTCAAGAAATTCAACCATGTTCAAATCACTCTTTTGGATCCTTTAACTAGATGCCATTTATCTTCAAATAATCCTCTATACCCCCTCATACTTAAAATTATTGTTAAAAAATTGGTAAAATTATAGTAAAATATATTGATCCTTAGTGTTCAAAAATTCATTAATAATGATAGAACATGTATGGAAATAAAAATATAATGCAATAATTAAAAAAAACACAAGAAATTCAACCATGTTCAAATCAAGATATTCAACCAAGATATGGAAAGTCAAGGTTAATTTTAAGTTTAAGTCCAAGTCAAGATATTCAACCATGTTCAAATCACTCTTTTGGATCCTTTAACTAGATGCCATTTATCTTCAAATAATCCTCTATACCCCCTCATACTTAAAATTATTGTTAAAAAATTGTAAAATTATAGTAAAATATATTGATCCTTAGTGTTCAAAAATTCATTAATAATGATAGAACATGTATGGAAATAAAAATATAATGCAATAATTAAAAAAAACACAAGAAAATTGATATATGTGCAAAAAACTCTTTTAGGTAAGAAACTCCTCCACAAAAGAGAGTACAATATTGTACTAGTGTCAAATAGTACATCAACACAACTTCCCCTTCAATCTAGTAATATTTTTGTAGCATAACAATATAACATATAAAAGATATAATTCATTATCCAAAGACCTCAATTATAGTTTGTAGTGTTGGAAAATGTACTCCTTTACATTTTCATACTATGTTTGGGTACCTTAATTTAATTGGACTTAATTATGCCTCTAATTGTCCCAATTATGCATTTAAAATCCTAATTAATCCCATTTTCCAAAAGGGAAACTTGTATTAAACAATTGCAAACATTAATTAAATTTCCTTGGAAGTTGAGTGTCCTGGATTTAGGTCCTATGACCCATTCACCCAAGGGCAAATGGGTCCTCCTTAAGCTTAGGATCTCAATTTTTAAAATGTTTTTGGCAACATTTTTATGACTCAAATTGAATTTGCAATTGTCGGCCTTTGATGTTTAATTGTCAAGAAATTAGAAAATTACCTATAAATACAAGGTATTTTTATCATTTCAAATCCTAGAACAAGCAAGAGAGAAAAAAATAGCAAAAATTATTGTCAAAAGTGTTCAAGAGCATATTTATCAGTCATCTACAGTAGCATTCAAGATCTCAAGCATCATGTCAAAGTTATTTGCATTCATGCATGTTTTTGGAGCTAATATTATGATGTAGGTTTCAAGCAGTCAAGCATCAAGATCAACATCCAATCAATCCATTTCATGCAAGATCAAGACCTTGGAGAGATGTGTTAGACTTCAATCTTCCAAGGTTAGCCATTCAAGGGTTTGGTGAGTTGCAACATAACATTGTTCATTCATCATTCCTTACATTCATGTTTCATTTCATTTCAAGGTTTAATTACCAAAATGGGGTTTGACCAAGGCAAACCCCCATTCACCAAAAACAAACAATTTTCCCCTCTCTTTATTTGTTCAAATTTGCAAGTGAAAAAGGATTGAAGATTGATCAAAAGTATATTTTTGTAAAATTGTTAAAGTTGTCATCAAAGTTGTCAAGCCATGAAAACTCAAATTTAGAATTTATTTTTAGTTGTTTGACAGTGAAACCAAGAGAAAATAGAAGCTCAGATCCATCTCTAGAGGACCTCAAAAGTTGAGCAAAAAATCCCTACAAAGACTCATTCACCCTAGGGAGAATCTATCCCAGGAGGTCACTCAACAGTAGCTTTTGGTGACTGGTACACATCAACTTACCCTTCTCAAATTTGCTAGAAGTTTGTTGTTTCTTATTATTTTATGCTTTAAATTGATGATTCAAGTTTCATATTACATAATTCAGTTCATTTACTATTTTTAGCTTTTCTCCCCAAAGTGTTGTTTAGGTAGATTTTACCTTGTCCTCTATCATAAGGAAAACAAGAAGATCTCCAATAGGGTTGACTCGCCTAGGGTTGAAAGTCAATCCTGCCTTTAGGGATCTCATTTCCTAATGAAATAGAAGAAAGATAGGTTTATTACACCCCATTTTCCCCATTCTATTTTTAGTAAATTATTGGTGAACCCTTAGTTTTTAATGAACATGATTTTATATGTTTCATTTTGGTGAACCCGATATTCTTGCACTATAAATTTTCTTATTTGGAGTTCATTAAAATCCTAGATATAGGATTTGCATTAGTTTACATTGCATTGCATTAGTTTGCATTTCATTTAGGATTGTTAAAATTACATTAGTTTTCATCTCATTTAGGGTTTTAAATTTGCAATTTTGTATTATTTAAAATCTAAAAAAAAAATTGCATGCATATTACATTAATTTTGCATAGTACTTGCATATTAGTGTATTTTCAGTCGTTTATTGTTGAACACTCAAAATACTGAGAGGGGGGTGAATCAGTATTCTATAAAACCATCCAATCATTAACCATCCGATTACCAAAGCATACTTAACTATAATAAGAAATTAAAGTATGAAACACCCATAACACATATAACACAAGAACACCAATATTTTTACGTGGAAAACTCAAAATGGGAAAAACCATGGTGAGGATTAGATCACGATATGTTATAACCAGTTATAAGATATTACAAAAACGCTCACTGCCAGGTGGACTCACTATCCAAGTGAACTCACTATTCACAAAGAAAAGAAAGATAGAAAGAAGTGGCTTCACAGCTAAGATTTGAACTAATATAAAGTGCATCTAACATATGTTGGATTAAGTTCCTTTGAAGCTCTTAATAAACTCAAAGTACAAATCTCTATTCTAATTTACATTCACACACATCTTCTCAACTTTCACAAACTTATTCGCTCAACTCTACTAAATTTCACATCACTGGTTGCATTTGGATCATGTACACACTAAAATTAATCTCTACAAACTCAAAAAAACCTTGTATATATATACCAAACTTCTTTGCAAACATCAATTAGGTCAACCTAATTAGATGTAGCCCTAAATCATACAAAACATGCCTTGTTGGCACCCAATTCAAATCAAAATGCCTTTGTGCCCAAAAACATGTAATATAGGTCAACATGGACCTATAATAGCTCCTTCTTACATTCACATTACATATTTAATCTCCACAACACTTTACATACATTAGGTCAACTAGGCATAGGACCAAAAAGCAAAAATACTCCAACTGTTCATCACCATAGGACACGTGGACCTCAAAATGCCATGCCAACTAGAAAACAAAATGCATAGACACTTGTTAACATTCTCCCAAAACTGAAAGGTCTAACTCAAATCTACGAATTCTGGACAAGTTAAGTCATAGCCAATACACAAAAAACATTGTAAACCTTATGTGTTGAACTTATGTTACTTATATCTTTTGAACCACTTAACCAAATCCTCTGAAATTCCGAATTAAGATGCTACTGATGTCCATGAACAACATATTAGAATCATAGAAGTAACACTAGTAGAATTTGGAAAATAAATGACTATGTGACTAAAACTTTTAGTCACAATAACTAAAGATGACTAAATTCTACTCATTTTTTGCAACGCAACTATAAATGACTAATTTGATCATCCTAAGTGACTAATTTGATCATCGAGTAAAAAACACAACTAAGTAATTAGTCACAAAAATAAAAATTAGACAATATGATATTAAAGTGGATAATTAAAAAATATATTTTGAATTGAAGGAGTGGGTGGTATTATAATATAATCTAATCTAATATATTATAATACAATATGATATTATATAATATAATATATTAATATTATAATATTATAATATATTTAATATTGTAATATTATAATATATTTAATATTGTAATATTATAATATATTTAATATTGTAATATTACTATAATATATTTAACTCAATAGCAATATTATATATTGTATTATATTATATAATATTATATTATTATATAATATTATATTATTATATAATATATATATTATTATATAATATTATATTATTATATAATGTATCATATTGTATATTATATTATATATTATATATTATTATATTATATATTATATATTATTATATTATATATATATAATAGTATAGTACATATATTATATAATATATGAAATACATATTATATATTATATTATTATATTATATTATATAATATTATAATATAATATTATATTATATTATTACTTCTTTTCTTTTTTTTAATCGATAATGGGCACTTTTTAAGGTGAGCCCACCAACCCAACAAAAGTACAAAGCCTATGAGCGTAGCGGTCCAACATGGAACCTTGGTGGCAACGTCACCAAGCAAGTGTTTCAACCACTGCGTTATACGGGTCACCTCAATATAATATTATATTATTATATTTGTATTATATTATATTAATATTTATATTTGTAATACAACCATATATATTATATTATATTATATAATATAATATTTATATTATATAATATTATAATGAAATTATGTTATGTTTATAATATTAAATATAATATTATAATGCATAATATAATATTAAATATAATATTATATTATTATAGCTCAATAAATATAATATTATATTATATATATTTATATTATATAATATTATATTTATATTATATTATTAATATTAAATTATTATATAATATTATATTATAATATATTTAATATTATCTATTGTATAAAAGTTGGAGATTTATATATTCTAATATATTTAATTTTGATTCCATTTTGAAAAATCTTTTAGCAACAAACTTTTGGGCAAGCAAATCTTGCCTTAATTTTTAGACTCCCACCCAAATCTTGGGTGTAATTTTCATTTTAATAAACAAACTCTAAAACCCTCGAAACCTTATTTTCAAGCTACAGCTTGCCAAATCAGAGAAGTGAAAGGTCAATACCAATGAGGAAGTTTGGAGGAGCTGAAACCAATAGAGTTTGGAGGAACCGAAATCAATGTTGCTACATCAGTTTCTGCATCTTGTCTATTTTCACAGAAAATAGCATAGACAAAATGAGATATTATCCTAGGGAAAATTTGGTAGAAAACCACTTCATCTTTTTGAGTGCACGAAGCATAGATGTTCTAAAGAAATTATGTCAATGCAATACCATTCAAAAGGCTTGAGGCCATAGTCGTCTTTGGTGAAAGGTCATTATAGTGGGCCAGTTTTTTATCAAAATGGGTTGCTAGCATAGATGGTTTGATAGATAGATTTGAAGCAATTCCCGCTACAACACCAAGTTTTCCTACAAGTATTATATTGTTGTAATTAGTTTGTTTCATCTCATAGATTAATGTTCAATTAATTTATATTAACAATTTGGTATGTTTTTACAATCGTTGGAGGATCCCTCATCTTTAGAATCATCATGGACCAATGAAAGACATAGCTTGTATCTTAATTCCATGGAGGAAGCCTTTATCTCAAGTCTTTATCAGAAAGGTGATTATACATATCCATGTAAAAGATAGAAAATAGATAGAGGAGAAACAGCCTCTGTATTTAGCCTATGTTTTTATCTTGCATTAGGAGGTGTTTTTCTTTTGGCAAGGGCAGCCAACTCTGTGGAGGTTGGGAGAGGTTGTGCCCTCCTAGCCTCCATACATTTATATTTTTTTTACATATATTTTTCTAAAAACTCTTTATTCTTCTTTTGTGCAGGTTTCAAAGAAATATTTAAAAAATACTTTGTATTAAGAATAGCATAAAAAAAATATTAGTATTTTATTTTCAAATAATTTTTGAGAGATCACCAAAAGACATATATTAAATTTTGAAGATTAATAGATCTGAATATAACATAGATGAAACAAAATAACAATTTCCCTCTTAATGCACAAAAATATTCTTTCTTGTGTTGTTTTTTAAATGACAAATTTTGTTTTGCTATAGCACAAGAACTAAACAATAAAATGTCAATTTTTTTTCCCTCTTCTTTTACAGGTATGAATAAAGGAGTTATACAAGAATCTAGTGTAGACTCAATCCTTAATACCTATTTATATTAACAAATTTTGAGTTTGTTTATTGTGGACATATACAAAGCAAGGAGAAAATGCAAAACCAATGTCTTCTAGATGCATTTACAACCCACCCTATGTGCAACAATGGCATCACTGAAGACATGCATTCACACAAATAGCTTTTTAGCTTTATTTTTAGTTTTTTTCAGTTTTAAAAGCATAATAAATCAATAGTTTGCATATTGCGAAAGATTTTTTCTTCAAAACTCTATGCATAAAGTTCTTTGTAACATATTTTATATACATTTTGAATATACACATTGAATTATTGTCAATCCTTTGAGCAAATTTGTTGAAGTTTTATGACTATTTCAGTTTATAAATGACTAAATAAATTACTACCATGACTAAATAAATGACTAAACAATGACTAAATAAATGACTACAATGACTAAAATGACTACAATGACTAAATAATTGACTAAACAATGATTAAATATATGACTGCAATGACTAAATAAATGACTGCAATGACTAAATAAATGACTACAATGACTAAATAAATGACTACCATGACTAAATAAAATGACTACCATGACTAAATAAATGACTACCATGAATAAATAAATGATTACCATGACTAAATAAATGACTACCATGACTAAATAAATGACCAGTTAACAACAATCAATGACTAAATATACTACCAAATTGATCAATCAAAACAACCAATAAATAACTAAAAATGGTTTAGTCATAAATTTGGTCACATTATAAATGACTGGCAATAAACTACTAATGGTCATGTGACCAAGCTAATGGTCACATGCCCAATTTTTAGTAGTTTTTTTAGTCATTTATTTCTGTTTTTGTAATAGTGTAAATCTGTAAGAGAAAAAAAAATGCAGACCAAATTACCGGAGGGCTTTGTGCACTAAAACTATTAGTGTAGACACTTAGCAAAAATACTTAACTTTTTCTAAGTGTGGACCAAACCTTCTTGCAAAATAACTCTTCTATAATCATCCTTCATACTATTTTGACATCCACACAATGTAATGTTGACATCAATGAAATCTCATTAATGACAACCTTCTTCATTCTTTCCAACAATCTCCCCCATTGTCATTGATGACAACATGTGCCAAAAACATCTTCATGTATCTCTCCTCAAATATCTCTCCCCCTTTGACATCAAGGGAAAAGGGTGTACAAACACACTAAATACTCTCCCTCAAACATATATACAAATAGAAATGAATGTACTAGCTCCCCCTTAGAGAGTTAACCAAAAACTCCTAATACATCTGCATATGTACAAAAGAATCTGAAAAACTTGAAACATATAAAAATAGAAATAGTCAGCCTAAAGATGTTGACCCCTGAAGCTTCTAAAGAATAGATTGCCAAGCAGATTTACCTTCTTCCCAATTATTTTTTGCTATTACAAGCATTCTATGCTAAGATTCAAGCTCCATCAATGTTTCTTCTCCTTCTTCCATAGTATTGGGGTAAGATTTAGCTTTGATATTCTATTAGTACTGGCAAGGGCACTTGAGATAGGTATATGCTTTTTTTTTACCAAGTCCGTTAATTTCCCAAGATGCTTGATAATCTCTTCCTTCTGGCTTTGCAAGGTGAAGAATCTATCATGCAAGTCCACTATAGTAGTCCAAGTCCGATCATTTATGTCTAGTGTTAGATCATAATCACTTGATGCATTAGATATCTAGGGCTTAATTGAGCCCATTTCATCTTGTATTCCTTTTGTGGCATTCGACCACTTCATGCAATACAAAAACAATGGTTTTCCTCTTCTTCACAAGCCTTCACTTCCTTTAAACATTCTTCAAATTTGGTATGTACAAATGCAAATTTCTCTATAATTTCCATCAACTTCGTCTCTTCTATCCTTGTTTCAACCTCTGTTTCCACTTGTCCTTTCAATCTAGAGGCATATTCCTTAAAGGAATCAATCAATAATTTGAAATTTTCCATAACAGATAAAGATGTATCAACATTAACTCCTGTTGTGATCTACTGCAATGTCTTGATGGCTTCATCCATTAGTTCACCAGTATTTTGGTGAGTCTCAATGATTTATATTCTAGTTGATGCATGAAACACATCACCTAGCTACAACTTATGAATGGAGATATCTTATTTAGATCAACATTGCCATGTTGCATGGGAAACTGCAACAACTGAGAAGATACAATTGGTTGGAACCTTAACTACTTAGATAATAGACTTTTTAAAGGATTACCAGAGGAGGATTCACTAGAGGTCTTAGGTAACTCCTCATATTTCAATGCTTCTTCATTCTTTACAGTATCAGTTTCCTCTTCTTCCTCTTTTTTTTCTTCTTCACCAAAGGCCTTATCTTTATATTTTTCTCCATCTTCCTTTTCTTCCTCATCTCCTTTGTCCTTGTCCTTCTCTCCTTGTTCACTCTTCATTTTTATCTTCTTCTCCTTCCTTTTCACCATCATTCTCTCTTTCCTTATTCTCTTCATGCCTTTTCTCATTAGTTGTATCATGATTTTCACCTTCACCAATGCTCTATTATGTATCTACTAGAGGAGCAGGTGTCTCCAAGTTGCCTTGATCTACAGTATATGTATCATTGGAGGAATAGAAGTTCCATCCTTTGTGATTTTGAGGCATTCTCCCCACTTGACATTATACATTGCAATTATTCTAAACAAAGGAATAATAAAACAAGTACAAGTCTGAAAGCCAATGGCTAACATAACTAATCAGTAATACTACAGCAAGTACAGCTTTGCATAATCATGAAGCTTCAAGCAAATGATTAAAACCGAAGAACTTATCAAAGTATGGTTTCATAGATAATGTAACATTAAATTAGAAGTGTTAACCTTTTCGAAATTAGCCACTTCCCATTATCCAACCAAACCATTATTACCTTTCCCAAGCCTCTGTGGCAAACCACCTCTTTAGAGGCATGCCTTTAAACCACCAAGTGTTGAATTCACATTCAACCAAGGTGTAGGCTCCTGCGGTCTTTTCTATTGAAAAACTTTTCTCACAAGTAACCATTCCAACAAATGTCTCTTACCACAAGATAATTCCAGCCTCACCTATTTCTCCAAGTATCCATGAGGACCTGTAACCAACCAATCCATGCCAAACTCCAAATGCAACACAACACTTTCATGAAGTAGACAAGCAAATGATTAATGTACCCAAAACTTTAAGAGAACTACACTAGATCATTGTCAAAACTCCAATCATGAATCAAGAATCATAAACATGACATCCATGATCTAACCATCTGCTCTTAGGAGATCACATGCATCATAACATCCTTATACATCCTAGTCTCAAGAGAACCATGTAATATGCCAAACTCTAAATGCATATCAAGAGTAAACCATGACATCCATAAAAAATATACTCTAAACCAAGAAACCATATCTCTAATCACATGGAGATAACCTTACCAATGATGCATCCAAGTCACTGCCAACAACTCCCACTGAACCGTGATACCGAGTCACACATGGCATCATGACTACCATCTTCTTCATGAAGATCACTAAATCCTACCAAAGCTCCCACTGAACTGTGATACCGAGCTATACATGGCAACAAGATAAACATCAAACCATCACTGTCAAAAGTATATGGAATTTCAGATATTTCCTCATGATCATAATTATCATAACATGTATTATGCCACAACTCTAAACCGCTAATCAA